>JANEHK010000039.1:1264621-1285347 GCA_025960845.1 Tachycineta bicolor
TTCTTTTCTTTTCTTTTCTTTTCTTTTCTTTTCTTTTCTTTTCTTTTTTTCCCTATGGAATTATGACTTCGCAAATGTCCAACAGATACTTTGAAAGATTTCCCATTAATGTGTTTTCTTTCCCATCATATATTTTTTATCAGAGTAAGCAACAGTATTTCATCATTTGAACCTTAAAAAAGTGATTAGCAAACCTGTTTAGGCAGAAGAAAGACAAAGAATGCTGGCCAAAAGATTTTATTTATATTTTTAATTACAATTCCAGAAATTTTATGTGATGAAGTATACTGGTTTACTGTGAATTGTTCCAAATCTGTTATGTAGTGATTAAGCATAAAAGTTCAATGTATACAATGCATGTTTTTCTGGGTGTGGGAGATTAGGGACAGGCGATCAGAAGATATCGCGCTGTACAGGCAGACAAAACCCCTCCCTCAACACTTAGTTGTTTAGTGTCCCTGATAAGGTAAGCAACACATAACTTGTAAAGTAAGCAGACAGATATGATGTAGCAAACAGAGGTTTTATAACTCCATGTAATCAGTTAATAAAGCGCCATTTACCGTCTACCACATTGGTGTCTGTGAGCTGGTGGCCTGAGCAGCCTGGCTCTGGCTGCCATGTTGTTCCCGAACCAGGTTGCTACGCCTCAGCAGAGGCAGCAAGTGGTGCTGAAACCCCGGGAGTCGCCCGGGAGATCGGGAATCACCTGGATGGGTGAACGACGGCCGAGCGGACGCCACGGACCCGTGGGAGGAGAATGGAAGCTCTCATGAAGGTCGTATCTCAGATTCATAAACAGTGGGGAATTGATTGTAAAGCAAAAGATTTTACCCTCGCAGTGATGAAGCTTTTGCAACTTAGTATCATTGATCATCCAGTGGATATTCTCCACACAGATATTTGGGATCAATGTACAAAAGCTCTAGCTGAAGAAACCATGTCTTCTGGGTCGGGAAAGTATTTTAAATCATGGGGGAGGATTGTGCAAGCTTTACAAAGGGCCTTGCAGGAGCAAGAGACCTGGAAAGCAGCACAAAATTGTCTAAAATTTACGCCGCAGCTCGGTGTAGGAGCTGCGACGCAAACTGTTTTAGAAGAAACTTTTTCAGAGGAAACTTTTAAAGGGGATAATCAGAGTGTAGAAAAATGTGATCTGACGGTCAGAGACTGTGTTCAGGCTGTTGATAAGGTTGATACTGCTGACTGCAGAGACTTGCAGGAGCAAAATCTTCCTTCAAAGCCTTCAAGCCCAGAAGTGGCTGCTGAAGAAAAAAACCAGGCAAAATTTTTTTATGATCGTTTAGCTGAGGAAGCCAGGAATGCTGCCGTGGTATTGCCAGTAGAAGGGGCTGAGTGGGGGACCGCCACCCTATACAGCAAGGGATTACATTGAATCGCTGGGAGAGAACAAGAATATAGCCAGATTGGAATGTCTGGCAGATAACCAAGAAGCAGCAAAGAAAGAAGGTCTTTTACATGGTGTGCCTGTTGTTAACAGAAACAAAGACAGTTTGCTTGATAACACGGGCACACGTGAACAGAAGAAAGAGGGAATTAAAGCTAGTCAGAACGCTTGCCAAAAAGCACATTCTTTTAAGGAACACAGTTTAAAAGGGAGAAGAAAGGGGCGGCCCAGCCCTGAGGGAAAGGGGCAGGGTCAGAGCCCGACCAAAAGGGTCCAGAACCCGGAAGCAGCCAGTCAGTCGACTTCCGGCTCTGAATCAGATTCTAGCTCAGATGACTGGGACTCTGGCTCCGGCTCCAAGGAAGAGGAAGCAACAGTATAAAAAATTAGTAACAACAATGTTTCTACTCGGGTTGAGGGGAAGTCAGAAAAAGAACTAACTCCTCTTGTCGGGGGGCTTCCCCAACATTCAGGTGGTTTCAGGGTCTTTTTCCCCCCTGCACAGCTCTGTGCCAAGCCGAAGGAAGAGACGGAGTCTTCAGGTTTAGTTTTTTCAAGGTTACATTTTTCGTTTATTGTTTCTTATCTTACAAATTTCTCATAGTCCAACAAGATGTTCGCAGCTGCATGGACTTCTCACGTCTCCCCCCGAGCTGGGCTGTCCCTAATCTTTTATACTAATTACTACATGTTCATTATTTACTATTTCTTACCAATGTCTATCATTATTACTAAAAAGGTCACCTATACACTGACCCAATCCTTACTAATTACTTTGTGCCAATGTCATAGCAGAAATGGAGTGAGGGAAGGAGAAGGAAGAAGAAGGAGACAACGCCCCAGATTCTCCATTTTGTCCCCATTCACTCCAATGCTATGAACCTAAAATTACTATTTTTTCACTCTGTGATAAACTAAACTACTATTTTTCACACTCCTGTGGCCTGCAAACCCTCTCTCAGTTTAAGAAGTTTTTCCCATGGACTGAGATCAAAGCCAGTGTCTCCCTGAGCTCTAGGCTGGGGTCCCAGACCCCCCTGCCCAGGTCCCTGACTCTCCAGGGCAGCCAAAGGAATGCCCTGGACTCCAACATCCTCTCACAGACTGAAGGAAAATAAAAATAGCTTGTGTCGATTGGGGTCCATCGGCCACACTGGCTTTTCCAGTCCGAGTGGGGGGGGGCAGGTGGAAACCAGAGAACATACTCCCCAGTAAATCCTAAGGATGTACAAGCAATTGTTAAAGGAATCTCTGACAGAGGGATCAATTCAGCTATGGTTTCTACTCTCATTGATAGTGCTTTTGGAGGGGATGACATGCTCCCATTTGACATAAAGCAAACCTGCAGATTGATTTTTGATGGGGCAGGGATGATAGTTTTTAAACAAGAGTGGGAGGACAATTGTGCAAAGCAACTAGCTCTGGTAATTGGTGCAGATCAATTAGACCCTATCAGATTCTCACAGCACGCAGACACAGGAGAGAGGCCACACTTGGCACCTCCCTCCTCATCCAGTCCTTTAGCTATCTACCAAAAACCTAAGTCAGATCCTTACAATCCGTTTCTTAGTGTGTTAAATGCTACCTTTTTGTTGTTGAACAAATTCAGCCCAAACTTCACAAAATCATGCTGGTTATGTTATAATGCAGAACCTCCTTTTTATGAGGGGGTCACCCTTGACCTCCCTTTCAAATATTCTGCAGCAGATAATCCGCACAACTCTAAGTGTGACAACTCCCGGAGAGAAATTACCCTGAGTTGAGTCACAGGCCGAGGCAAGTGCTTTGGCAATGTAACCTTAGCAAAGCAGATGCGAAATATCTGTGCTGAGTTCATCCAACCTAGCCAAAAGACTGATAAGCGGGCAGTCCCATCCATACCAGGAATGTGGGTTTGCCAACAATCTGGAATAACCCCCTGTGTGTACCTTGGTAAATTCAATAACCTTGCTAACTTTTGTGTCCAAGTTCTAATTGTTCCTAGAGTCCTGTATCACCAAGAAGAGGAAATGTATCATTTTTTAGGAGAAACCATCCAGATCCACAAAAGAGAAGTAATGACAGGTATAACCATTGCAATGCTCCTTGGCCTAGGAGCTGCTGGTACAGCCACAGGTGTTTCAGCTCTCGTGACCCAACACCAAGGACTTTCTCAGCTGCAAATGACAATTGACGAGGACTTGTTAAGAACTGAAAAATCCATCTCCTCTCTGGAGGAATCTATCTCCTCACTTTCAGAAGTCATCCTGCAGAACAGGCGAGGACTGGACCTCTTGCTCATGCAGCAAGGAGGCCTGTGTGCTGCCTTGAGAAGACTGCTGTTTTTATGCAGACCATACCGGAGTTGTGCGAGATTCCATGGCTGAACTGAGAGAAAGACTAGCCCAGAGAAAGAGAGAGAGAGAGGCCCAACAAGGATGGTTCGAGTCATGGTTCAATCAGTCCCCATGGCTGGCCACCCTTGTTTCCACCCTAATAGGCCCTCTCACCATGATACTCCTGACATTGATTTTTGGGCCTTGCATTTTGAACAAGCTAGTGTCGTTTAAGAGCCATTTAGAGAAAGTCGACATCCTATTTGTCGAACTCCTGCAATTCCCATGAAGTGCACTAACATTATTACTAACATGTTATATCACTTTGTATCCTATTATAGTAACTTTAACAGCTTTTGCATTTTTTATAACATTTATACTTTTATAGGTGTTTTACTTAATCATGGGGAGGGGGGAGATGTGGGAGATTAGGGACAGGCGGTCGGAAGATATCGCGTTGTACGGGTAGACAACCCCTCCCTCAACACTTAGTTGTTTAGTGTTCCTGATAAGGTAAGCAACATGTAACTTGTAACGTAAGGAGATGGATGTGATGTAGCAAACAGAGGTTTTATAACTCCATGTAATCAATTAATAAAGTGCCATTTGCTGTCCACCACATTGGTTTCTGTGAGCTGGTGGCCCGAGCAGCCTGGCTGTGGCTGCCGTGTTGCTCCCGAACCAGGTCGCTACACCTCAGCAGAGGCAGCATCTGGGAGGTCGTTTTTGGTAAAATTTGTAGGCTAATTAAGATGATCTGTACCTTGAACAGTGATCTTTGTGGAAATCTGCTATTTTCAGTCCAAAATATTATTAATATATATTTTCTTAATATATATTTTCTTAATATATATCTTCTATCCCAATATTCAAAAAAAAAAATAAAAAAAATTCTTCATGCCTTCAAGCTGTGAAATAATAGTAATTAACTTAACTAATTGTTATAAAGCCTTTTTCACATCTAAGCATTCATCCCATATTTCATGGATTCTATATTGTATTTTCAATTCTCTATGCAAGATCTTGACTTAGATTTTCCAGTACAGATACTGGCAAGATTATAAGATACATAAAATGATGCATTTGTAAAGGAAGACAGGTTTCACCTCGTAAAATATTTTTTCAATGAATCAAAACCACCAGACTAGTTTAAGTCACTGGTGGATACAATAGAATAAACAATTTTCTCCACATTACATCTAATGAAACCAGCAGGGAGAGTATTTTGCTGATTTTTAAAGCATTAATAAACAAAAGTGAAGCATAATTTGTTAATTTTGAATTTTTTTGTCATGCAAAAAACACATGTGCCCAAGTTATATTCAATTGTTTCAATTGCAGTTAGAAGTCATTTCTGTATAAGCATATTCACACTTCAAAATCTGCATATCACTTATGTCTGTACCATTTCTGAAGATCATGTCTACATCACTTATGTGTGTGTGGAACGTCAGTACTTCAACAAAGTATAAACCATACAGAGAGACACAAAAATATGCTTTTGAAACACATTAAAATATATATGTCAAACAGTCTTCATTTTAGTAAATTCAGGTATTCAGGCATGTTATGTTCCAACACCAAAAAAAACCAACAACAACAACAAAAACCCAAAAACAAATTAACGCCCCCTGAAAAAAAAAAAAAAAACCCAAAAAAAACCCCCACCACACACGAACACAAAACCTCAAACAAACAAACAAACAAACAAAAACAAACAAACAAACAACTCACCAAACAACTACAACAACAAAACAACAAAAAACCACCAAAGATCACTTGCTGGGATAGAAGAGTCAGCAAGGTTTGGAAAGAGAGACAATTTGAAGAAGGAAGTTATGAAGAGGGAAGGAGGGAATAGAGTTTAAGCAATGCCTGAGCAAAACAGCTCTATGGCCAAATCTGTGGCCTTGGACAAACCATGAGTTTGGGACAGCAGTACTGCCTGAAAAAGCAGTGTGTCTGAGAATAGGCAAATAGTCCCCAGTTATTTAATTCTTTTCCTGTTCATTAGTGTATGTCTTCTTGGCAGGATAAAAATTGTATAATTAGTCTGTCACCTCTTTCCTAAACCAAGTAAAATCTCCTCATTGCAGCTTGTGACTTGGATAAATCCAATCCAAAGTACTTTCTGGAAAACAAAACAAAACAAAACAAAACAAAACAAAACAAAACAAACAAAACAAAACAAAACAAAACAGCTATCTAAATGCTTCTGTAAATTTTTTTCAGATCACCAAATATAAAGGAAGACTCAAGTATTTCTGGGGTTTTATCCCTTCAGCTTCTTCTGGTAACATCATCAAGTATATATGGAAATGCTCTTTTTGCTCCAATTTAAACTTATATAACAAACAATTAATTTGTGGTAACTTTTCAACTCTAATATGTCCTCTCCCCTTCCTTTTGTTCTGCTTCATATGGATACTGGAACTTTCCACTAGGCATGGCAATCCCCTATTCACCTTCTCTGTGCTATTCATTCTTGAAGTTTTATCAGATAATTATGCTACCATTCCAAAGAATGTTGCATTTATCCTGCTTTTTATGGAAATTCTACTACTTTTCCCATTTTTGCTGTCATACTACTTTTAGCCTTTTTTAGTTTTTTTAGATTCTTTCTAGCCCAAAATTCATGCAATAGTCAAGGTGTGGATATATTACAGTTACAAAGAGTATGGTAATAAAGATAGTCAACCACAATAAAAAGGGTGACAAGCAAGTCATCCTTTTCTACTTTAATATGTATGGCATATTTGAAAAGAACAGAGGAGTGTATAAGTTATAAATTTATCATTTGGAGAAAATGTGCTCCAAGAGAAACAGATAAAACAAGCAAACAGCAGTAATGTAGTTTTTGCTTGTTTATTTATGACTGCTGCATGTCAACCTTTAAAAATTTTGAAATTATCCAGTTTCACTTAAAAATCAAGTGCACATATTTGATTTATTAAAGCTGGTCAGCTGGTTTCTTTTGTTTGTTTTGGTTTTCGTTTTGTTTTTGGTGTTTTGGGGGTTTTTTTGGGGGGGTGTTTTTGTTTTGTTGGTGTATTTGTTTTGTTTGGGGTTGTTTGTTTGTTTGTTTTGGTTTGGTTTGGTTTGGTTTGGGTTGGGTTTTTTTTTAGTTTTTGGGTTTTTGTTGGTTTTTTTCAAAGCCAGGTTTAAAGAATAAATATGTCACTCCTTGGATTGGATATCTGAACAAGACTGCAAGGACACATAGAAAAGTAGAAATGTTCTGAGCTCAGTCGCTAGGACTTTCATCAGGATCCATGGTCAGATCCAGCTTCCTATCTAAAACAATTAATCCTTTCTATGGGTAACCTTGATCAGAGGTCTGACCACACTGTATGCTAGAATATCCTCAAACATGTAACTAGGACAAAAAGTTGACTCATAACCATATTTTACAGCACACCCCAAGAACATAATTAAATTTGGAGTGATTGATAAGTCTCAACATTTTCAGGGTTTTTTCACAGAATTTTTCTCTTGTAGCTGTCCTTGAATCTGTGCTGTATTACAGATACTGTACAAGGAAATTGTAGTGTTCCAATGTCAGGAATAGTTCAGTGAGCAGAGACAGTGCACTGAATTCAGGCTGTCAGCAAAAGTAATATGCATATTCATGTTAAGCTTCACAATCACCTTGGCCTTCATCCTACTTAGACAAAAATTGAATAATGCAGATTAGAGATATTAGAGCGATTTCCTACTCTGGAGATTTGTAATCTTATGATCAGTAGCTATATTATACTCTAGTTGAAGTTTGGGCAACACAATTTCCTTTTGGTTGGCAATCTACACACGCCTCTAAGGAAAGAGGAATTCACTGGAATAGCTTATAGACATATGGAGTTCCATTTTTTATTTGTCCAAGCCTGATCATTTATTAGTAAATTACACAAATTATGAAAATCCTATAATTAGGTTTATTTTCCATAAAAACAAAAAAGGAAAAAGCACAAGGATAATAACATCCTCTTTTTAAAAGCCGGATTCCGGGGTTTTTTAATAGATCAAGTCATTCTATAGGAAATATAATTTTCTTTTATGGAATGAAATGCCTGTTTTTTGAAGATATGGCTGTCATGAATCCACATGAATGACAGTTTCTAACACAATTTATGTCAGCAAGACTGAAAACTTGTATTATTTGTAATCAAGCAGAATACTATTTGTCCAAGAAAGACATGTTCAACTGCACAATAATAACAAAGACAGCAACAAACACAAGTCACTTACAGGCACACTGGTAAAGCTGCTATGCCTTGACTTATTTGCACATTTTCCATCACTTAAAGGCTATACCCTAAAGTGGCACTTAGGTGAAAATAGTCAATATTTTCAGAAATTATAAGAATTATTGCATAATCACAAGAAAAAAACAAAACAAAACAAAACAAAACAAAAAAACCCCAAACACCCCCCCCCCCCCAACATCGCAAAAAAAAAAGCCAGAAGAAACCCCCACCACCAAAAAACCCCACCAAAACAAGCAAATAAGAAGACTGGGACATTTTTCAATGCATTTTGCTTCCCAGTATTATTGGAGAAAGCAATTTAATTTTGCTTTTATTACTTTTAAGGAAAGATGTCTCACATTAGATTTTTTTAAACAAAGAAAAGGAAAAGAAAAGGAAAACAAAGAAAGTATTTGACATGTTTTAAGTCACTTTATATCTCATTTGATCTATCACCTGTAGCTCTGACCTTCACTTGCTTTGATTACTCAGAGCTTGTGTTTTTGGCAGTCATACTTGCCTGGTGACAAGTAGTATTAGCTTCTCAACTCGCACAGGTTGGAACACCTGAGACATCAGAGAATTTTAACAACTTCAGCAGGCAAACAAAGAGCAGAACAGAGCAAAGCACTGAATTGCCTGAAATATTTGAGTGCTTAGTTTGCAGAAGAAAAATGGTTTGCAGTGTCAGGATAGATTGTTGTTAATATAAGGATGAAGTAGCTAAAAAGTCATCTTAATTCACTTGGAACATATTCCAATCATTTTTCAGCCACCAACAGAGCACCACTTGGAAAATCTACAGAAGATACTAAGATAAGTAGATAGACATAAATAGACTAAGATATTCTTGAAGAATATGTACACCATTACTATTAAACCCATTAGTGATGTGTCCTGCTATGGTAAGGGCATATTTTTTTCCGAAGCTTATAATTGCAAATCACATGTAAAACTGCAGTGGCCAGGTATGTCAAATAGGTCAGTGGTATCCTGGGATGTTTTTGTAAAGCCTCTGTCAGCAGGCCAGGGGAGGTTATCTTGCCCTTCTATTCAGCCCAGGTAAGGCCACATCTTGAGTGCTGAGTCACATTCTGGGCTCTTCAGCATGAGGGAGACATGGAGCTCCTGGAGAGAGTCCAGTGGAAGGCAACAGAGATGATTAAGGGGCTGGAACATCTCTTTTAAAAGGAATGGCTGAGGGAGCTGGGCCAGTTCAGCTTCAAATGACGCAACAGAGTATCAATGTCTGTCAGTATCTGACAAGGTGCAAAAGGGTGGAGCCAGACTCTGCTCAGTGGTGCCGAGCAATAAGACAAGAGCCAATGGACAAAACCTGATACACGGGAAGTTCCTCCCAAATGTGGAGAATAACTTCTTTGCTGTGTTAGTGACTAAGTACTGGAACTGAGTGCACAGAGAGATTTTGGGGTCTCCTTCTCTGGAGATATTCAAGAACCATCTGCATGCAAACATGCAGTATGTTCCGGTATGACCCTGTTGATGAATGGGGAGATTGGACCAGTTGACCCTCCGAAGGCCATTTCCAACCTTAACTATTGCTTAATTCTGTGAAGATTTTGAAAAATCACTTAAGCAAAAAAAAAAGTGGACAGGATTATAACACTATCCACTGCAGTGTCTCTCTCACTCTCTCTCTCTCGGAACCCCCCAGCTCTGTTTTTGCCTTGGCTAGCTTGAGAGACAAACCACAGTTGGAAGGATTTTTCCCAGAGCCCTAAAGATCCCAGAGCGGCTGTGAACCTTTTCCTTTAGAGAGAGCAGGTCCCCATCAATGCCAAAGGAAATGTCTGCACTTGATTCAGGGTGGGGGGAATCAGGGCTTTATTCAGACTTTCTCCTGTGGTCTTGCCCCCACAGGGTAAAGAGCCCAGTCCCTGTCCTCATACCCAAGCCAAGAGGAATTTTTCATGTGGTTTCCTAGCTTTTATCCAGGGGGAAGGGGCTAGAGGCAAGGACAAGCCACTACCCAATCAGGGATAAGGTGGGAATGGAACAGAATTAGATTATATTCTAGTGTGGGAGAATGGGCGGGGAAAGGGAGCAGGGACAAATTTTGGGATGATACATTTTCCAGGGGAACAGGGCAGTACAGAAGAAACCATTACAAAACCGAGTATAAAAATGAAATACAATATAAACCCAAATAATGCACAACAACAATCCACTTCTATCAAAATTTCAAGAAAAAAAGTTTAGAATCCAGGTGTTATTATCATACTTCAATACACTAACATTTTCAGCAATAAAAGTTTGTCTAATGCAAACCTTAGACTGCGACAAATCTGTGAATTTCATCTCCTATTCATGATATCTTCAGCTTTTAAATTAAACTATTAATTTGTACTCAAATGGTTTGTCTTGGTTTGAAAGACAGGTATCTGCTAGGGAGGGGGGGGGCCTCTCTAGGAATGGGGAATTCCAATCCCCATCCTCCAACTTATTATAATTTAGAAAATTAAAGGGGCCTTTTCAGGCAGAGGTATGGGAAATGAATAGCAGTTCTTTACTAGTAAATATAATAAGGCAAACAAACAACAACAACTACAGCATTAACAATAAACAGAACCAGGAACCTCGAGGGGCTTTGATTCACAAAGTCTGGGGCAGCGATCTCTCGGGACTCCGAGAGCACCAAGCTGGAATGATGGAAACTCCCAGGCTGATGGCTGGATGGGCAGGTGTGGGAGATTAGGGACAAGTGGTCAGAAGATATCGTGTTGTACGGGTAGACAGAACCCCTCACTCAACACTTAGTTGTTTAGTGTCCCTGATAAGGTAAGCAACACGTAACTTGTAACATAAGCAGACAGATGTGATGTAGCGAACAGAGGTTTTATAACTCCATGTAATCAGTTAATAAATGCCATTAGCCGTCCACCACATTGGTGTCTGTGAGCTGGTGGCCCGAGCTGCCTGGCTATGGCTGCCTTGTTGTTCCTGAACCAGGTCGCTACGCCTCAGCGGAGGCAGCAGGCAGGAGTCCCCAGCAGGCAGGGGCAGGATGTCCCGGCAGGGTGTGGGGCTACAGCGTAGCAAAAAGAGCAGTGCTGGAGAAGCTGTGATGGTGGGACAGGGCTGGCCCAGCTCCAGCAGGGCAGGCAAAGGAGCTCAGAATTCCTGGGCACACGAACAGATAATGGTAGATTTCCCTGGACTGGATTTTCTGTTGACAGTGGACTCCTGCAGAAAGCAGCAGCCTGGTCTTCCTCTCCAATGCCCAGAGCAAGAAGAGCCCCCAGCTCCCCTAGCCCTGTCCTTTTCCTGCCCCAAAACTCTGTGATCTTCCCCCACCCGATTTTTTTGGGCCACCTCCTTTGTGTTGGTCAAGCACCATTTGAGCACCAGTACTCAGTCTCTTAGCAACTCATGGGGAAAAATTCTATAGGAAAAAAAAAAAAAAAATGGATCAAACCTAACCCCCAGCAAAGTCATTGATGAGAAGCTTCAGATAGCGATCACAAATGTAAACACAAATTAGAAAGGAAATGAAACTACGAGATACTGTGGTAACAGAAAATATTCTGTAATAGGGAGTTATGACAGGTATTGTCTGTATAACAGGATAAGTGACAACCTAATAATCAAATTTATGGGGGTTTTTTGTTTTGTTTTTTTTTTTAATGCATATTAAATTTCATATCATCTGTATTGGAAGAGCAAAGCTGCAATTATATACTCTTAGTAATTTTAAATACTTCTATGGATTACTTCTGATATTATTTATTTTTTAAAACCTGGAAAAAATATTGTTGCATTGCAATTTTCCCCTTCCATTCTTCCATTATATCTTCTCTGCAGATTTCTTTCAAAATTCTGGTTGTCAAAAGCTGCATAATCTTGATATGTCTGTGCCCTCAATGTTATTTTCTTTATTCCTCATTGATGGCATGTCTGGAAAGTTACTCAAGCAAGTTTACAGAACATAAACTCATTTCTTTTCTGTCCTTTTAATTGTTGCATTCACTCAAAATATGACAATTTCAGCTCTAAAAAGTGTTATTTCTAGGATTCTTATTATATGCAATTGCTAGAAGAACTTGATGTGGGTTTCCTTTGAACAGCCTCTGGTGGGCAGGCTTGCTTTCTGTTCAAATACAATAGTGATGGTCTAGTTCAATTTCTGACATTTATTTCTTTATTCTGGATATCATGTTCAAACCATACCAAATAAATAATTATTAATTAACTAATTATGAATAGCTAATCAGCTGTAGTATCTTCCCTGCAGAGTAACTTAAGATTTTTGAACTTCCTGATTTTCCAATGTTGCTGGAGTAATTCCTCCTAAAATACTGATGAGTATGTACTAGTCAAAAATTCATGCTATCTGTAGAACTGATTAATTTTGCTGCAGAAGTTGCTGAAGAACTTTTGTGACTACTAGGCTGCTTTGCCCTTTCTTGTCAATTACAATAATTTAACGGAACGGAACGGAACGGAACGGAACGGAACAGAACAGAACAGAATAGAATAGAATAGAATAGAATAGAATAGAATAGAATAGAATAGAATAGAATAGAATTATAAAGTTCCAGGTCCGTTTGGACAGAGCTTTGAGCAATCTGGTATATAAAAAGATTAAAGATGTCTCTGTCCATGGCAGAGGGGTTGTACTAGATGATCTATAAAGGCCCCTTCTGACCCAAAACATCCCTGGATGCTATGATTGAAGGACTTCAACTTTATGTGAAAAGCTGTGAAAATAAGAAATTATAAAAATTATGACAACTACCCCTTTCTTTTGTAAAAATGTTGTAGAATTTCTAGTTCTATCACCAGTGTTTAAGGCATCCTCAGAATAACTTGTCATCATATTAATTTTTCTTTACTGTCTTCAGCTACTGAATTTTTCATCATACTGAGGTGTGCAAGTCAGGTCTTTTTTAAGCATCAGTGACAACAATCTAGAATCATGCAGGATGACATTTGGGATAGAACTGATCTACCTGTGTTCGGTAATAATGTATTGACATTTGTGAGGTGCCTAAAATGTGTGCTGCTGTATTTATTGGCACAATTACTGTTTTCAAAATAAACTGAAGAAATGCAAGAAACATTTGAAAAGGAAAGGAAATTTTGAGATTAAGTGAACTAAAGTTCTGAGCTTTCTATATTGCAATGTTATTATTGAAGGAGCTAAAGAAAGTGGTTTGCTTACTTGTTGTAATGGGTTTATATTGTGCTTCATTGGATTTGTAATCATGTGGTTTGTCCTTGCTCAGCTGTAACCCAACCCTGTTCCACTCCCACTTCTCCCTGACTGGGTAGTGTCATGTCCCTGTCTCTGGGCCCTGCCCCCTGGGGAAAAAGCCCTTACACAGGAGGGGCCTCACTCTCTCTGCCACCAGTGAGCCATCGGGAAGGACTTCAGCCAAGCAGGGCAGGACTCAAGAATAAAAGCTGTAATATCCCACCCGGTGACAGGGAGCAGACTCATTCCTTTTTCCATTGGCGGTCATCTACTCTCATAAAGAAATACCACACACTGAAGAGAGACTAACAGGAAATGTAGGGTGTAAATAATAAAGACTTACTCCATTACTTAAAAGGCAGATGATGCAAACACAAAAAGAGTAAATGACACATAAAAGAACAACTTCATAGAAGAAAAAATGTGTTCTCTTAGTCAGCACTAAAACACAGAGCCTGTAAGGTCACTTGAGTCAAAGACTTGAAGAAGCATCCAACAACCTGCCCAGAAAGTTCAAGCAAGTCAAACTTCTCACACAGCAAAAAGACAGAAATCATAATGTGTCAAAAATAAGTTGTCATGTGGGGTCAAGGGATTAAAAAGAGAAATATCAATGGAAAAATGATCAGCATTGTGCAAGAGTTTGAAAACTTTCAGTTAAAAAACTGAATTTCTAGTATATTATTACAGGCAAGGCCAGATATAGCTAGAAAACAGTTTATGAAAAAGGGCAAAATTACACACTTTTTTCTGTTGTTTTTCCAGTTTTCTTTTCTGCTGCTTAATTTATAGATTAATTTTATTAGAAATCGTGGAATTACAGGTTCTTCTTTAGTGGATCTATATGTTATCTCCACCAAACAGATTTATCTAGCTGTTAACATTGTTTACAGACTCATACTTGCATACGTCAGTCTCTATACATATGACTAGAAAAATTCATATTTGCATATCCAACTAAAGTAAAAGAGGATGAAATAGAAACTGCAACATAATCAAATGCCATTTGAACAGCCAAAGGAAAAAGGCTGTTGAGATTGAATTCTATATGGAAAGGGAGGATGAAGAAAAGGTTCTGGAATCTGTATTTCTCTTTCAGTACTCTGTGAAGTAAGATTTATTTTAGAAAACTTAATATGTAATCATTGTCTTAAACATTATAACCTACAAAATCCTTCAGTTAAAACATTTCAGTACTTAATTTCTAATCAGATTGGATATTAGAAAAAGATTTTCAACAAATCAGGATGATGCCATTCCATTTACCCAAGGCCAGACAGTAGGAAGGCTGAAGATGGGTTCCCAGAAGCCGCATGCAAACAAATCACACTTACGCTTCAAGTATGTAGATATAAAGAGCTGTTGGCATAGATCACAGACAGATGCACTCAGAGCACTCACAGAAGTGCAGACAGCAACCGAGCAGCTCCTTCTGACTGAGCAAGATGGGGGCCCATAAGTGACAATATACACGTGTTTATACAAAAATGTGAATGTCAAAATATGTATATTCAAACAGCCTGGTTCAGACCCACAGCCTGCCCAGCAAGTGCATTTGGATCTCAGGCTCTCCAGTTCCTGGCACTGGCATATACAACTCTCAAGAGAACAGCCCCAGTGCAGCTTCTGGTGCAGACCAGTGTAAACACACATGCACACAGGTTATTTAACCTTATTTACAAGGTTGAGTAAATAAGCAACTATAAAGTTACTATCCATCACAATTAAAATTATTTTATTTGGTAGAATATAGAAACTTAACACATTTCTTAGTCAACAAATAATTGTATTTTGTTAGCCTGAGCTCTTCATCACAATTTTAAAAGGATAAAGAGTAGCATTTAGAATTAAAAGTGGGAGTGGCACTATAGACAGAAACAATATCTAACTGGCACTATTTTCACAAAGGTAATAAGTCTGTTTATTAGTGCCCTTGGTTTTCTTCCACTAAAATCAATAGCAAAGACATTCATTTCTATTGCCCTACACTAATAATATTCTTTAGGCATATAATGTTCTTTAAACAATGTTGTTCAGACAGTAACATTTGACAGTTTGGTAAATTTGTTTGGCATTTTGCTTTTTCCAGATTAAGAAAGTTGTAAAGCTGTTTTAGCATGCAAATTTGTATTACTTCTTGATGATAAAAAAAGTAATTTTAGAGAAATATATTAGAATTTAGACACTAGTGATTTTTATATAAAATAAAAATGAATATGTAATATTTATATAAATTTGATTTTCAAAATTATGGGCATAAAACATAAGTAGCAAGCATAGTAAAATGTACATACACAGACTGTGATGAAGAAGATAACCTGAGGAAATTTTCACATGGCTGTTCACCAGAACAGAAACATGAGAAACATGAGAAACATGAATCTCCAATTAATTTCTTATTTAAAGGAATTTCCTTTCAATGGCTAACTTATGTTTTCCTCTATAACAAAGGACAGAACAAATCAGTGGCTGGTTTTTGAAACCATCCTTTTCTGGATATGTTCATGAACTAATCACAAAATGATTTAGAGATGAAAGCCCCATTTCTTCCTTATAAAAACATGTAAGTTTAGTTTCTATTTAAATTACAAATATTAAGAGGGTATTATTTTTCTCCTGTATCTGGCTTTCAGAAGAAAGTAACTTCTCCTGTTCTCAGAAATACCGCCATAATTTCAAATTAAACTGAAAAAATTTATAAATTAAGTAAAGAATCTACAGTGCAATTATGCAAGAATAATTTTCATCAGCATTACTGAAAAAGTCATCCAATATTTTACAGGTCAAAGTACACATAATTTCAAATTCATTTCCTGAAACATGAAGTTCAAGCTAATATTTCATATAGTTCAAGGATCATTCACTTTGTGATACCCTCACACTTAAAACCAGGATATTCCTAGATAGTTGTAGCACAGGTGTCTTTTTTTCTCAGTTGTTGCATGAAAGAGAATCTTGGAGAACAGTTTGTTGGTCTAAGCTTTTTTCCCCTTCCCATGACCAGAGGTCAAAAACTTTGTGTGGGCAGAATTATCCCTTTAGAGAACAATGAGGCACATACAAATACAGATTTTAACTTGGTGAATGCAGACTGTGTCTCCTGGTTCTATTGAAGAGTCTTATCAAACCAAACAAGTCATGATCTTATCTACTTAAACTTGTTGAAAATGGTAAAACTTTAAATGGTCTGGTCACTATTTTCCTCAGCTACACTGAATTCCAAAATATGTATTCATATTTGTGATGTTATCCAGATGATAAAATTGAAATGTCAGTGAGATTAAAAATATAGTTGTTGCCAGCAATACATAATTTTTAATCTAAAAACCTGAAATGATTGCATGTGTCTCCCCTTTTTTCTTTCTCACATTAAATTGAGAGTATTCTCTTCCTTAACTGTGATTTTAACCATAAAAAATAAAAATATGCTATAGATTTTTCTTTGAAAAAGATATCTTTTTTCTAATAGCAGGTATTAAACACCTAAATCCATAACTAGTATTTGTTGGTTGGTCAAAGATTTTATTTGCAAGGAAAATGTATAGGAAAGCTGCCTGCAAAGTAAGTGTTCCTTTCAATGTTCATCTTCCAGTAGAGATCATTATCGTAAGATTTTATCAATATTGTTTGACATGGTGAGATCATAACTGAAAAGGGTCAGTACCTGGGATTCTTTAGTCTTAACTACAGTTAAGTCTTAATTACAGTTCCTTTATGCAAAATGTTAAATATTCAGTAGAAATTAAATAGTATAGAGATGGAAGCAGACATATAAGTCAATCAGTTTTTCACACAGACACCCACAAATGTACAGAGCCACCAAAAAAAGAAAAAAAAATTAAAATAAATAGTCTTTTGTGTTCAAGAGAAAGAATGAAAGAATGTCACTTTATTGGCCTATAAGCTTTTGAAGACTTGTATTTTAAACAACTTTCCCTCATTGTATTTCTTTTAAAAAAATGTGAAAATACAACAGCAGAAAATTATTGTATGGACGTTGAGCCCATACAATAATTAGAATACAGAATACAAAATAAGAGAGACATGGTAATATTTTTGTTTTTCTCATTTACTATAATGAATAGTAATATTTCCACTAGAAAGCTGCAGGTCTTGCATCATCCAATGAAATAGGTTTAAGCTATGTCTTGAAAGACAGTAGGTTATAGCTCATTAATTCCTGGTGTGTCTTTCAAAGAAGTTGCTCTATGAAGAAAGAAAAGAAAGCAAGAAAGCAAAAGAAAGCAAGAAAGCAGGAAAGCAAGAAAGGTCTTTCAAAGAAAAAAGTGCTTCTCATTGTTATAGGATCAGCTATGCAATATGTGTAAATTATTGCTACATGTACAGTAAAATGTGAATTGTTATGCCTCGAAAGTACATCATACCAAGTACACTCTTTAAAATACAAGAAGAGGGCAGAAATTATTGGAAAAAAAGCAAGGAAACTTATTGAACCATGTGAAAACCTATGTAGCAATACCAGAAGGCCTCGTTGAAATAGTTCTGTATAAATATTTTTGTTTAAAATGGTTCCAGCTCTGGGTTATATTCCTATCACTATTAGCTAAGCCCCATAAAGTGCTAAATAGCCTTTTGTTCTAGCTGAGAAAAGTGTCTAATAGTTTCCCATTTGATATGTGCGGTCCTGAGCTAGCATCTATGTGGCAACTTGGCCATAAGATCTACAGAGACAAAATTTCAGGACAATTTCAGGACAAAATCCCATTTGAAATCAAAAAGATCAGATATCAGATCATCCCGACTTTCCCAGTACCTCTTTTTATTGTTCAGTTAATATCTTAATCACTAGTATGCCAACAGAAATCTTCATAGCAGGAATTAGGAAGGTCAATGAAATGCCCTCAAACTCTTACAGAGTGTAAAATTCAATTTCAAATCCAAAATCAACCTTCTGATTCTTATTTTTACTTGTTACCAACTGTGCTTTACTTGGAATCATACATACATATGATTCTGATAGTGCTGTATTTTCTCAGCCTTAATTTAAGTGGATTATAAAGTTGTGAAGTTAGATTATTTTAAGAGAATCAAAGTAAATGGTCCACCTGCTTTTTTGGAAGTAATATAGATTAAACTTATTTTCCAAAGTTTTAAATTATAAAGTACAGAAGGTGAATGGTGCTTCAGCTCTTGAAAAGTGTTTAAGGGATTTTACTAATTAGCCAGAATTGAAACTTCTATAAAGGTTTTAATATTCATTACAAACAGAGCAGGAAAAGCCTAATGTTGGAAGATTTTATACTTATGCTTATTTAATTGACAATTTCATTTAAAATCAATTAATTTAACTGATAACTATCTATTTAGAAGTCATTTGGGGCCAATTCTCCTCCAGGTTACATTGCTTTGAATTTGAGTAATGGCATTCAAATTAACAGGCTCAATCACATTAATGATAGTTTTAGATATAAATAATTCTTTCCAGAAATTCTGTCTTTAATTACATTTAAAAAAAACCAAAACAACCAAACAAAAAAACAACAAACAAACAAAACCAGAACAAAACAACAACAACCCGTATATATAGATATGTTTGTCCTTTAATGATTCTGTGATGATTTTATTTCAGTGCAGGGAGTGGTTACACAGAGATCTCATTGAGTGCTATCACATTAGGCAATCAGGCCCAACCAGAATGGATTTGTGAAAGGCAGGTCCTTCTAGACCAACCTGATCTTCTTCTATGACCAGGTGTCCAAGAAGGCCAATGGCATCCTGGCTTGTATCAGGCATAGTGTGGCCAGCAGGATTATGGAAGGGATCATTCTTCTGGATTTGGTGGAAGTGAGGCCACACCTTGAATCCAGTGTTCACTTTTGGGGCCCTTGTGGCAAGAAAGACATTTTGGTGCTGGAACATGCCGGAGAAGGGCAAGAGAGCTGATGTGGGGTTTGGAGCACAAATGTGATGTGGAGCAGCTGAAGGAGCTGGGAAAAAAAAGGCTCTGGGTAGGTCTTATTGGTCTCTACAACTCCCTGAATTGAGGGTGTACTCAGGCAAAGTTTGGCCTCTTCTTCTAGGAGATAAATCACAGAAGGAGAAGAAATGGCCTCAGATTGCTTCAGAGGAGATTTCAATTGGATATTAGGAAGAATTTCTTAATGGAAAATGTTAAGTGCTGCAACATGCTGTGCAGGAAAGGTGAACCCTTAGGAGGAGCAAAGCCACAGTACAAAAGGATTAAATATGTATCTGTAAGGAGAGGGTTAAATACATGTACAATATATGCCTTAAACACTCATTTGGTGGTGAAATTTGCATGAAACACCACAGGTGGCTATGCATAAACTTCAAAAAGGAACAATTTCTGGCCAGTTCTGGCCTTGTGAAAGTAGGACCAAACCTGAAAATGTTTGAAGCAACCACTCCATTGTGGTGTGTTATATAATGGTGACTGCACTAGTGCAAGAAGTGGGATTACAAATAGGACACTTAATTTTGGGGTGTCCTGGGAAACCCTAAATTTTATTACATTCCATATCTCTCTGTGTGTAAAATTGTTGCTGTCTCTTGAACACCCAACTGTGTGCCCAGAAATGGAACCACATGGCTGTGGGGTTTCTAGATGTCCTTTTAAAGAGTATGGGAAAGCAGTCAGAGTTCTCTTGCCTCTGTTGCTTCTCTCTTACATTTTGGCTTTACATGCAACTCTAGCAACTCAAGAAGCTGCATTTTGCAAGGGAAAATCATTTCAGAGTGAAATTTGCAACTCCTGTTGGTAGTGCAAAGACAGAGCAGGTTCAGGGTAGGGCCACCATTCATTGGTCCTGGAGAGCTGGTTCTTTTTCCTCCCTGCATTGGAACAAGGACCCAAGACAGCAGCAACAACCCCAGTGAGGTCCTGTGGGTGTCAGGAAGCCACAAGTGACAACATTGACCACATATGCCAGCAATTTCAATCTGTCAGAGACTGGATAAGTTTGATGTCTTGAAAGAAAGTGTATGTGTGTGTGTACACGTGGGTGTTTGTTTAAAATTCTAGAATTCTAGAAATGAAAATGAGAGGAAATGGCTTCATGTTCACTCAGAGGAGGTTCAGATTGGATTTTAGGAAGAATTTCCTTCTCATTTTGCATGCTTTCATTAATTCATTAAGAGAACACAAAGGAAGAAAGGCAATTCATGAACAATATTTCAAAATTTCATCTAAGTATGTTAACAGCACCTGTACATAGAAGTACATACTTCTATGTACTTAGAAGTACAGCATCTCAAAACCTTTTATGATGAGGAAAGTTGTTATGAAGGTAGACTACATGAATCATATTTAACTAGTGAAATTGTAGTATTTATAGTGGCAAAAAAATTTCCTTTTTCTGCTCCACAGTGGAATAAAATATATATAATTTAACATGACACCAATCATATATTGATACTCTTCATTTTATAACTTGGAGAGGTATAACCAAGGAAAGAAAGGAAAAGCAAGGAAAATCTCATATGTAAAGGGGGAAAAATACGTTCCTACTCTTTTCACTTTTTTTTTTTTTTTTTTTTTTTTTTTTTTTTTTTTTTTTTTTTTT
>JANEHK010000039.1:1285447-1315447 GCA_025960845.1 Tachycineta bicolor
TTTTTTTTTTTTTTTTTTTTTTTTTTTTTTTTTTTTTTTTTTTTGGTATGGTTGCTTTATTATGGTTGCATGACATAATCAAGTCCTGAAAAAAAAAAAAAAAAACAAAAAAAACTTCATGATGCAATATTTTGTACAAGCTACATGCCTTCCTTATATTGCATTTCACAATGCTTTTGACTAAAATGTGTCACCTTTTTCTAAGAACAGATTACCCAAAACCAAATCACTTCTTTCATACCAAAAACCTCATTTTTCTTTTCCCTCCATGAAATTTTGTTGCCTGCAGAGTTGGTTAGAAGATCACAGAACTGACATCATCCATAAGTTAAAACTCTGCCATTGCTGCCTATGTTAAATCAAGCCAAAATTAGCAAAGGACCAATGACTTATTTGTACTTAACTATTAGTATCTGACAAGTGAAATACTGGTGAAGTACTGGTCTCTGGGAAAAGAGTTTCTTTTCTTCCAAGGAAGTTGAATTTTTGTCTTAGGTTGCAATGCAAGATGTAACCAAAAGTATGTATTCTATTACCGTTTGTGGAAACCTGGTAGAGCAGTATTCTTTATCTCTTCCATGACTCATCCCTCATAGCTCCGGGGGAATGGGTGGGCGGGGATCTTATGTTAATGGGCCAGCTGTTGAAACCAAGTGGAGCAGTGTTCTTTATCTCTTCCATGATCCATCCTCCCTCCCCGGGGAATATCTTCTGGTAATGGGCCATTAAGGCTCACTGCATGATAAAATTACATCCCATTATGAGATGCTAAACCCAATGGAAGGAGCCAAGCATCCTTACCTGGATAAAAGTCAGATTCAGAACATGAAGGCAGCCTGTTTTCCACTGGATTCCCAGAGGAAGATAGGACCCATCTACACCACCACTGGATCTTCAGAAGGAATCTTCCTCCTTCTACAGGATCAGTGCTTCAACTGAACCACATCTGTCACTCTAGGAGAACCACTATCATCAGCTAATTGGACTGCTACCGACACCCTGACCAACAAAGTGTCAGGTTATATTCTGACTCTGTCAGTGTTTTCTTTTTGGTTGGTTGAGGTTTTTTGTACAACTACATTTTTATTTTAATTTTCCTAGTAAAGAACTATTATTCCTATTCCCATATGTTTGCCTAAGAGTCCCTTAATTTCAAAATTATAATAATTTGGAGGGAGGAGGTTTACATCTTCAAGGAAGCCTCCTGCCTTAGCAGATAGCTGTCTTTCCAAACCAAGACAACTTTCCACAGTAAAGATTGGTCCATCTGTGCTCTTATCAACAGTGATGCTAGGGCAAAGTGTAGAAGCAAAGACATTAAATTCTACCATGGCTAGAAAATGCTGATTGAAGGAAGCTTTGATAGGCTCAGTAGAGTAGTGTAAGGCAAGCAAAGAAATAGTATATGAGGAGTGAAGACACAGATAGAAAAAACAGCATACCCACCAGCTGATATAATATAATTGCTTCCTGCTTTTCCATTACCTCATGCATCAGAGATCTGGCCTTAGATCTTAGTTTAAAAATCTAAACAATGACAGTATCACAATGGATACCAAAATTATATATTCAAAGTGAGAAATATCAGAATAAGGAGTTGTTTCTTGTACTTTTCAGTTTGCAAATGAATTATCAGATTGCTCTACTTACTGTATATAGGGTTGTACTCTGCATGCTATTAACCCAAATATATGGAATGAACAATTATTTGATTTCCTTCATCTGATCCAAGGATAGGAATATATTTTCAAATAACATCACAGAGAAGAAATAACACCATAATATTAAAAGAATGCCTATGCAGCAGAGGTCATGTGAGAAACTGGGCAATTACTGTCAGAGCAGAACACCGTAATATTTGGCCGGTGGGTTTTTTTACTCAACATAGAGACAGTGGTTCAATACATCAGCACCATGGCAAAGATATCACTGCCACAATGGTGAAAGTGCTAGGAGTTAACAGCTACTGCTGAAGCAGATTTAAAACTGAGTTTTCAACAGACCAAGCAACCTGCAACACTCAGGGCATTGAATAATTCATACATTGTTGTATGTGCACTGAGAATTTTCAGAATTAACAGGAATTTTGTAACTCTTTCAGACGTTTAATGTTTAAGTAAAACACTCCAGAAAACTATTTTTTCAAGCATCAATTTCCAAAACCATATGTTATTAAACTTAACAAATGCAATAACAGACACCAGGCTGGATCAGGATTTATCTCAAGGAACATAATAAAATGCACCCCTGTCCAGACTGTTTTGTTCATATACCTTGACAGTCATAAAGAGCTTTCCAAAAGCAAAAAGGCATTCTGAATAGTCTGCTTTCATCATGCTTCTATGTCCATCTTACTATGTCCTTATAGCTTAGTGAAAAATGTTTCCGCAAGATAAATTGGATCCAGAAAATTACGTTACTTACAAAGAGAACTAAGTCCAGAAACTCTATTTGTGTTACTTGGAATGCTAGTTTAGGCTTTTGACGCTTCATTTAGACAAGCTTAATCTATTCAATAGAAGAAATCCAGGCGGCCTTCTGTATCTCTCTGATATGTGGCCATGACAACAGCTGACACAAACATCAAGTCATAAACATTAGATGGATTGTAACTTCTCTCTAAAGGAAAAGGTTCACAGCCACTCTGGGATCTTTGGGGCCCTGGGAAAAATCCTTCCAACTGTGGTTTGTCTCTCAAGCTAGCCAAGGCAAAAACAGAGCCAGGGGGTTCTGAGAGAGAGAAAGAGAGACACCACAGGTGGTGCCCAAGCGTGGTGCCCAAAGCCACAACGGACTCGCAGGAGAAGGCTGGAAGAACCACGCATTCCATCACCGAGGAATCTCACTCAGGCATGTGAGTCCAAAAATGTGGCCTATCCACATAGAGACAGACCCATCACGCTTGGCATTCACTGTGGCATCCCCAAAATAACAGACTCCACAGAGAGAGGCTGTAAATTTCCTTTGGACTTAAAAAACCCATCGGATATCTGTGAAGAAGCCCCCTCAAACGGCAGGCTGCTCCCAGAGAAGGTGACCACATGTTCATGGACAGCCGACCCTGGGAACCGAAACTGGAAGCCCTTTAGCCCCAAAAGGGTCCATTTCAGGCAAAGGGGAGCAACTGGGAAGGTTTTTTGTCTCCACACTGGAGTTTGGTAAGTATTCCCAACCTGGGAATCTTAGGAAAAAATCTTTCAGAGGTTTCAAACCTCAGCGAGGAGTTTTTCCTTTGGGGGAAGGTTCTCACCTTCAGGGCAAACATTCAGGGTGCTTTTAAAAGCAAATCAGTTTAGGATGCGTGGACCTGGGGTGGCAAGAGTAACAGTTTTGTCCACCCTTTTTTTTTTTTTTTTTTTTTTTTTTTTTTTTTTTTTTTTTTTTTTTCCCCTCTCCAGCAAGGTTTCATTGGGTTTTTTTCTTTCAATTTCCCATTTGCAGTTAAAGGGGACACAGAAACTTAAAATCTGAGCCAAAAATGCGTGCTAGGCTGTCTGTGTCCCAGAAGAGGGTATTTTACAAAATTTTAAGTGCCTTGGATGTTGGTGGAACCCATTGTTCAAAGAAATATTTGAAAAAATTTATTTGCTGGATGTTTTCTCAATTTCCCCATGTATCCTTAGAACAAATAAGCTTCCCAGAATTTTGGGAGGCTGTTGCAAAGAAATTGTCTGAATCAGGTAACTCAAAGGACACAGAAATTGCAAGTTTTGCTCACTGGAGCTTGCAAAATGGTCTTGCATTGCAAAAGCAAAATGAAGTGAAAAAACAGCCAGTTCCTAGTGAATTTTCCCCAGTTCACTCAGTTTCTCCCTCTCCTGACCCCAAAATCCCTTCCCCAAGCTCGGTCATTCTGAAAAAAGCAGCCCACCAGACAGGGCAGGGAAGCTGCAGCTCTCCTGGCTTTCCCCAAATTCCTGAGTCCCCCTGCTCGAGTAATCCTGGCCAGATTGCTTGAGAAACCCCTAAACTTTCCCCAAACCTCCCTTTTCCCCCAGTTTGTAAATCCCATGTTTGGTTTACTTTTGCAGATGGTTCGCGTGCTCAAAATCCCCATTTTAGTGATCCCCAAGCTAGTTTCTGTTCTGGGGGGGGGTCACAAGATGGCGGAGACTATGCTGGATTTTTTTCTTTTGTTCCCCCAAATGGCAGATGCCATGAAGAGAGTCTTCCTTTGACTAACCCTCCTTCTTCCCACAATCTCTTTGGTAACCGGAGAAACCCATTCCTCTCCCCAGACTCTTCCTTCCTTTCAGTGCCTCCCCAGGCACTGCCCTCTCCTCTGACTCCACCCCCTACCCTCAAACCTCTACCCTCTAACCCCTCCCCTTGGGAGTCAAGCCTCCAGCCCTCCCTGCTCCTGGTTCCCAGTGTTTTCCCACCCGCAATCCCAGTTCCCATGCCCCAGAGGGTGTTGAAGGAGCTGGGAACCTGGAAGCAGGAATCGATCCCAACTTTTCTGCTACCCTGTCACATATCGATGGTCAAAAAGAAGGGGTGTTGTTCACAGCAACTGGGACCCCTTCTCCCAGCAAGCAATTATTTATGCAAAGCTCAGATCGATTTTGGATATAAAAGTGAATACTTTCACAACCTTTTAAAAGCAAATTTAGCAGGGAATCCTATAGTTCTCTTTGATAGCCGGCAGCTTTTCTTGTCCCTCCTTTTGTCCACAAAGTCTAGGCTTTGGGAATCAACATGGAAAAAAAATTAAGAGATTTACTTCCTGAGCTTTGGCAAAATCCTGAAACAGCTGTTGATAATAACAGTTTGCCAATTCAGTTAAAGCATCTCTGTGGTGATGGTGAATGGGTCTCAGCCCTCAAGCAGGCTCAGGAAATTCCTTTAGCTGTTTTAGAGCGCATTAAAGACGCTGCTTCCAAAACATTCTTTTCAAACCAGCCAGATGGGTCCTTCCAACCCTACAATAAAATAAAGCAGCTTCCATCAGAACCTTTTGTAACATTTGTGGAGCGATTAACCCAAGCTATCAAGTTACAGGTTAAGAATGAAGGAGCCCAAGAACAGGTCCTGGAGGAGATGGCGCTGACCAATGCAAACGAACAGCGCAAGGCAGCCATCCTCAGCCTGCCCGTGGAACCGGCTCCAACCTTAGATGACATGCTCCAGGTGTGTGCCAGGAAGATTCCCTTCATAAAAGTTCATCAAAACCACAGTTCCAGAGTCAAGCCACCACAAAGAGCCGCTGCTGCAGACACTGTGCCTCCTGCGCCACGACCACCGCCCAAGAGAAGAACGTGTCTCCTGTGTGATCAGGCTGGACATTGGGCATCTCAATGCCCTTTAAAGAGACAATTTCTGGACTTTTGGGACAATGGGGGCAGGGGGTCTTGAGAGCCCAAAGGGGATTCTTCAAAAAACTAGAGGATGAGTGCCGCTTGCCCAGTGTGCTGACATAAATGGGACAAGTCCGAGGGGAGAGGGGGAGAAAAAAACTGGAAAACGTGAATATTAACCTAACTAATCCTGCTTTAACAACTTCTGCTTTTCAGCAGAAGTCACCGGACATGACCCTTTCAGATCATGATGTGAGCAGACCCAATCTAGCCAGTGAATGTCTCCAAAAGCCTTTTTAGGCTGCAGCTGACAGGGTCCTTGCACCTAAGTGACACAGACTGGCATTTAGGTTCATAGGATCTGCAGGTGCCAGGCTCCTGGCAACATGCTGGCAGTTAATATGTCATCCTTAGAGACACCAAATACACACCAAGAGAGATTGAGATCCTTCTGCATCTCGTCTCATCAAACCCTAAACAACTTGTTCTCTGGCTGTGCTCTGTCTGCCCACTTTTGTTTCTGCCAAAGGCACATATAATAGCTCAGGCAATCCCAGCACCTGACCAGTTCTCTAAAAAAGACATCACAAGGAACAAACACCCTGAGGTTTGCCCCACATGAGTTATTGGGTAGGAAAAATTCATAATATGGTGTGACATCCATGACGGTAGGGAAATCATAAACGTCAAGGGCATTTTGGACACAGCCGTGGATATGATGATTGTACCATAAAGGATGTTGTTGTAACATTGGGAACTGCAGAATGTGGCATGGCATGTGCAAGGTGTAGGAGGAATGAAACTGGCAAAACAGTCAAAGAGTGTTGTGCAAATTAAGGGGCCAAATGGACAATTGGCTACACTACATCCATTTGCTTTGGATTATTCAGAGCCCTTGTGGGGGAGAGACCTGATGGCCCATTGAGGGGTCACGATTGGCATTCCAGATGCCCCCCTGGTTTTTCAGGTGGTGGCCACTGAAGAGAGCCCTACCCAGAAACTCAATTGGAAAACTGATTCACCAGTCTGGGTAGAGCAGTGGCCACTCAGTAAAGAAAAATTGAAGGCGCTTAAGGAGCTAGTGGATGAACAGCTAGCTAAAGGCCACATTGTGGAAACCACGTCTCTGTGGAATTCCCCAGTCCTTGTTATAAAAAAGCAAACAAAGGCAAATGGCGGCTCCTCCACGATCTCCGTCAAATTAATAATGTCATTAAGGACATGGGTTCTTTCCAACCAGGGATGCCATCCCCAGCGATGCTCCCCCAAAACTGGAATTTGGCCATTATTGATATCAAAGATTGTTTTTTCCAGATCCCTCTGCACCCTGATGATGTCCCATGTTTTGCCTTCCCAGTCCGTACCATCAATTGAGAAGCCCCGAGGAAAAGATACCACTGGAAATTCCTTCCCCAGGGGGCAAGGAACTCGCTACTCATTCATCAGTGGTGTCTCTCTTCCCTGCTGTCCCCAGTGCGTGCAGCTGTAGGAGAAGCCATCATCCTGCACTACATGGATGATGTGCTCATGTGTGCCCCCAATGATGACTTACTGTCCCACGTGCTTGACCTGACAATCGATTCTTTGGTTGCTGCAGGGTTCGAGCTTCAGGAGGAAAAGATTCAAAAGATGCCACCTTGGAAGTACCTGGGTCTGGAGATTGCTAAGAGGACCATTGTGCTGCAAAAATTGGTTGCCAAAAATAACATCAGGACCGTAGCAGATGTCCAGCAGTTGTGTGGGTCCTTAAATTGGGTAAGACCTTGGCTAGGTCTGACCACTGAAGACCTAGACCCCCTCTTTAATCTTTTAAAAGGGAGAGAGGAGCTAAGTTCTCCTAGGACCCCCACCCAAGAGGCAAGAGCAGCCCTAGAAAAGGTACAGGACTGTATGGCCACCAGACAGGCCAACAGGTGCAAATCAGACTTGCCATTCAAATTCATCATTTTAGGCAAACTGCCACACTTACACGGGATGATTTTTCAGTGGGAAAAAGTGGAAGAATTAAAAAAGGACAAAGACTGTAGGGATCCACTCTTAATCATAGAATGGGTTTTCCTCAGTCACCACCAGTCCAAAAGAATGACCAGGCCACAGGAACTGGTAGCAGAATTGATCTAGAAGGCCAGGGCCCGGATCAGGGAGTTGGCAGGATGTGATTTTGAGTGCATTCATATCCCAATTGAGATAAACTTGGGCCAAATCACAAAAGCAATGTTGGAGCACCTGATTCATGAAAATGAAGCTTTGCAGTTTGCTCTGGATAGCTACACAGGTCAAATTTCAATTCATCGGCCTGCTCACAAATTATTCAGAGAACAAATTCTGTTCAAATTGTCATTAAAAATTGTTCAGAGTAGGAGGCCCTTAAAGGCTCTAACCGTTTTTACAGATGTATCTGGAGCATCCCACAAGTCAGTGATAACTTGGAAAGATCCTCCAACTCAGCAGTGGGAGAAAGATATTGTTGAGGTGGAAGGATCACCTCAGGTAGCTGAGTTGGCTGCAGTTGTTAGAGCTTTTGAAAAGTTTCCTGTACCATTCGATTTGGTCAGAGATTCGGCCTATGTAGCAGGTGTAGTATCCAGAGCTGAACAAGCTGTACTGAGTGAGGTCTCCAACACTGCACTTTTCTACTTGCTCTCAAAACTAGTAAATCTGATCTCCCACTGAGAGCAACAATTTTATGTGATGCACGTCAGATCACACACCTATTTTCCAGGGTTCATAGCCGAGGGCAGCAGAAGGGCTGATGCTCTTGCTGTGCCTGTGGAGGTGGCCCCACTCCCCACTCCCTAACATCTTCGGACAAGCCAAAATCAGCCATCAGCTTTTTCACCAGAATGCACCTGGTCCGCCAGTTCCACCTAACTTGGGAACAGGCTTGGGCAATTGTGTCAATGTGTCCCTCATGCCAGCAACACGCACTCCCAGCCCTGAGTGCCGGAGCAAACCCCAGGGGATTGAAGAGCTGTGAGGTATGGCAGACAGATGTGACACACATCATGTCCTTTGGTAGGCAAAGGTATGTCCATGTATTTGTAGACACCTTCTCTGGAGCTCTCTGTGCATCTGCCCACTCAGGGGAGAAGTCTAGTGATGCCATGAAACACCTAATACAGGCTTTCTCCTTCCTGGGCATCCCCAAATCAATAAAAACTGATAATGGACTCACATAGACGTCCAGGGAGTTCAGAAGCTTCCTGCAGCAATGGGCAGTAGAGCACAAAACAGGCATCCCCTACTCCCTGACAGGTCAGGCCATTGTGGAAAGGACCCATCAAATCTCAAAAGGGTCCTCAGCCAACACCATTGGTCTCTAAAATTAGAAACACCCCAAATTCAGTTGTCCAAGGCCTTGTTCACTTTGAATTTTTTAAATTGTACATATGAAAATCTTAACCCCCCCAACTGTGTGCCATTTCAGAGAGAACTGCCAACTGCAGCTGAAAGCAAAGCCACCGGTAATGGTAAAGGAACCAGCAACCCAGGAAACAGAGGGTCCTCATGATCTGATCACCTGGGGTCATGGGTATGCCTGTGTGTCCACTCCCTCAGGTCTCAAGTGGGTGCCAGCCCAATGGGTGAAGCCTTTCATCCCTAAAAGTGCAATGTCACCTGCAGAAGCCACAAGTGGCCAGTACTGCCTGGAGAACGAGAAAGGTCCAAACCCTCTCCTTCTAATTATCGTTTTTTTCCCTTAACAATGTTTTTCTGAACAGTTTTTTTGCACTGGGTATCATTTTTTATTTTTCAGCTTTAAAGGTACTCAGCATCCAAACCCTGAGCAGCTCCCACGAACTGAGCCTTCTTCCTTCTCAATTTGATAAGAATGGGGGAGATGTTGTTGTGCATTATTTGGGTTTATATTGTATTTAATTTTTATACTGGGTTTTGTAATGGTTTCTTCTGTACCCCCTGTTCCCCTGGAAAATGTATCATCCCAAAATTTGTCCCTGCTCCTCTTCACCGTCCATTCTCCCACACTGGAATGTAATACAACTCTGTTCCACTCCCACCTTATCCCTGATTGGGTAGTGGCTTGTCCCCAGCTTTAGCCTCTTCCCCCAGATAAAAGCCAGGAAACCACATGGAGCTGCATCTTGACTTGGGGACAGGGACAGGGACTGGGCTCCAGACCCTGTGGGGGCAGGACCACAAACTGAATAAAGCCTTGATCCCCCCTGCCCCAAATCAAGTGCATACTCTTTCCTTTTGCCATTGACTGGGGTCCTGCTCTCTCTAAAGGAAAAATTTCACGGCCTCTCTGGGATCTTTGGGGCCCTGAAGAAAAAAATCCTTCCAGCTGTAGTTTGTCTCTCAAGCCAGCCAAGGCAAAAACAGAGCCAGGGGGCTCTGAGAGAAACACTGCACACCTGTTCCAGGCTGACCGCCTTCCCAGGTTCAGGCTGTTCAGGCTGAAAGCAGCAATAGGTGTGACAACCCTTTTGTGCTTATGGTAAATTTACTGACTTACAGCCATGGACTTTGAACTTAAGGATGTAGGGCACAAATCTTATGAGGGATGAAGGAGCTGAGTTTGTTTATGCTGGAGAAAGAGACACTTAGGAGAGGCCTTATCACTTGCTATGCAACTACACAAAAGGAAGTTGTAGTGACGAGGATGCCAGTCTCTTCTCCAGGTAAAAAGTGACAGGACAAGAACAAATAGCCTCAATTTGAACCAGGTTTAGATTAGGTAAACATTTTTTTTGTGAAAAGGTTAGTAGAGCATTGTAGTAGACTGTCCAGAGAAGCAGTGAAGTTTCTGGAAGTATTCAAAACACATGTGACTGTGGCTTGAGGACATGGTTTAATGGTGGTAGTGTTAGGTTAACCATTGAACCTGATGATCTTAGAGGTATTTCCCAACATTAAAGATTCTATGATTTTATTTTTTCTGGTACTTCAATATATCAAACTATAAAAACAAAAGCCACTTCCATAGAACATGAAAGTACTATTCACAGTGAAGTAAAGGACCTTCTCACAGTGACATTTAAGCTGTTACAATCCAAGAATTTATGTCAGGATGTGTGAGTATGATTATCTATGTGTATAGATAGGCAGTGAATCAATTTTACATTTGCTTGGTCAAATGATTAACAAAATCATGGAACATAAATTTAAATGAAGTAAAGTAAATAGTCTTATTGACTCCTGTAATATGAGATAAACTAAGATGCCACACCTCTAAAATTTTAAACATTTTTTTAAAAACTTAATTCATATAAATCTAAGTTTTGTGTGTTTATTTGTAACCCAACTGTCTGTAGTAAAAATGTTTTATTTTTATTGTTTGTTGATGGACAAGGTTTGCATATCATAAAAAAGTATTCATATTAATAAACACAAGGTGATTTATAATTTGAAAAAGTCTTTTATAAATTATTTTGTCCCAATATAAGAACTACAGAAGTAGTCAGCAGTTGATCTTACTTGCCCTCTCACATGTGAGAAAATAAAAATGCTGACTTCACATTAAGAATGGCAAAAGAAAAAAATGCCCCAGTATATTTATAAATGAATGTAAGGGTTTTAATGTAATAACCAGGCAGAAACACCAATTTAATGTAGTGGTTTCACCTTCGCCAAATTCTGGTTGCCAAATGTAGCGTACTGGTCTTAGTGTTTATTCTCTTTCTGTGGGAGAAAGATTAGGAGAAAAGCAAAGAACACTCAAGCTTAAAAATGAACAAATAGTTTTATTAACACACACTAAAAGAATGGAAACAGAAAATTGGGGAAGAACTAAAACAATACAGATTGAAACTCCAAAACCACCCTTCCCTCCCCTTGCATACTGTTAACTTTCCTATAAAACAGCATAAAGAGACAAAACCTGTGATTTTCAGTCAGTTTTACCATTTGAAAATGGTAAACTTTCATCAATTCTTTAGGAGAAGAGTCTCTCTTAGAGACATGGATCCCACTGACAACTGAGAAACAGTTCTCTTGTAGGTTTAACTGTCACAAAAACAGTCACCTGCAGAAACCTGCTTTTGTGACCCCTCCCATTAGCAGGTCCCCAAGCTGCTTATGGGTCATGGGTCTTAGACTCTTGCATGCTGGGGTGTCACCCTTTAAAGATTAATAACTCCAAAGGCAAAGGATTCTTTATCTCAGGGACATAGATATCTTCTCACTTCTTCACTGGCACAGAGAACTTCTCATCTCTACCTCTGTTCAAGCTTCTTATGGGATTAATATCACTTAGTCCAGCACAAACAAGTTTGGTCAAATCCACACACAATATCCCCGAATGTATATCTTTCCATGATTTATAGGGATAATCTACATATAAAATTCATTTCCATGGCTCAGTAAGGATGGAATGACAAACTCCTCAACCCCCTGTCCCAATAGTCTTTTCAATCTCACTCCATTGACTTCATACGGTTTCTTCTCTATGTTCACTCTGCCTCTTTCTTTTCTCTTTCAGGGATTGTTAAAGTCTTGGAAGCTTCATGTTGTCAGGAAAGGGTTAAATCTGCCCAGAGTCTTTTTCTCTCTTGCTGGAGGTCATAGTGTTAAGATTTTTAAGGCTGTGCTGTTGAGGGGAGGAAGAACTCCTGCAGAAATATCAGAGATCAGAGGACTCAGGCAGTCCAGAATAAAAAAACCCCTCTGGGCCCGAGTAAGCCTGACCCCTGACTGCCACACGATGTTACCCTTCTCTCTCTGGCCAAACGAAAAAGGGCAGACCTGCAGGAAATCAGGGGGTTATATATGGGTACTTCCCAAAGTTGCAATTGACATTCTCAGTGGTCAAAACAGATGCCAATATCCTGACTAACTTTCTTATTTGTGTTACATCTTCCTCATGAGGGGAAAAGGAGGGGCAGGCAGATCCTCTATGGTGATCAGTGACAGGACCCAATGGCATAGTTTGAATTTGTATCTGGGGAGGTTTAGGCTGGATATTAGAAAAAAATTCTTCACCCAGAAGGTGGCTGGGCACAGGAACCCTCAGGTTCCTCACACCAGCTTGGCAGAGTTTGAGTTTGGACAGCACACTGTCCAAAGATGCATGGTGTGATTCTTGGGGTTGTCCAGTTAGGGCCAGGAGTTGAATGTGGGATCCTTGTGGTTCCAGTCCAGCTCAGAATATTCTATGATTCTATCATGAAAAAATTTTAGAGCCTACACAAGACATAGGACAAAAACAAACAAACAAACAAACAAACAAAAAACAGTCCACAGGTTATGGATAATTGTGCCAAAAGATTTCTCCATATTTTATCATTTCTCCCACTTTCTCTTTATCCTCATCATTCTTGGCTACATTTTGTGAATTTTATTACAATTCTGACGCTGACAGTTTTGTTAAAATACCACAGATAGCACTAATATAGAACTAGGACTGAAAACTTTGCAGAAAGATATACTCTGCCAAATACAGAATGGAAAAGAAAAGATGGATATGGAACAAAAAATATACAGAATCATAAATATCCAAGGGGCTGTAAAAACATCAGGAGTTTTCAGAAACTCTCAAGCTTCTGAGTTTGAGTTTTAGGCTTTGGGTTTAGGCTTGTCATTTGTTTGTCTTATTTCCAGAAAAAAAGCACAAATCTTAAGGTAAAGTCACTGAAACTTATCTCACAAAGAAATCAATTTTCTGTTCACAGTAAGCACTTTATCAATAATCATTGGGTTTGTGTGACTTTCATTTATAATCAGCCTTCACCTAAGCATTCACTTGGCTACACTGCTTCCCATGACTACAACTCAATAAACACCTTTACTCTTCTTTATATTTACAAATACCTATGAATACAGACAATCTGTCCTTCAATAGGATTCAGCAAATTCTTCTTACCTTTTTTACATACATGATAAACCTACAAATGCATGATTCTTCTTACCTAAAAGTTCAAAAGTTTAGGTGTTTGAAATGAATAAATTTAGATTTAGAAAAAAATCTCATTCATCCCTTCACTATCCTTCATCTTGACCATGGCAATTTCTTATTAATAGTTAATCCATTCTACTGATTCAGCTGGTAACTAGTTTGCTAAAATAATATTCATAGTCCTTACCATGACTAATTTTTTTGCTTGAAATTCTCAGGTATTTATCAAGTTGTATGATTCGACCTACAGCTGCTGTAGCCTAGTGTTTTCCCAGTAATGTCAATAGATAAAATTGAATATATCATTGCAAATAATCATGTACTTGGTCATGTTGTCTCTCTTTTTACCTACCTCCACATCTCCACTTCTGGCAACATTACATTTTCACCTGCCTCACAATATTGTCACCTCATACTAATAATTTTTTATAAAAGCTGATCCCCTTTTATTCTCAGAAGCCTCCTGTTTTAATTTTTATTTTCTTGAAAATTCATACCACGTAAAAACTTCCGAATGAAACAGAAAGTTCCATCTTAGCAGGTGGTGACACAGCATTGGAACAGATGGCCCAGAGAGATTCTGGAGTCTACTCTGCAATACCCAAAAGCCTTTGCAATCTGCTCTGGTGAACCTGCTATGTTGAGGGCCTGGACTATGTGATCTTCAGAGGAGTCTTCTAATGCAGATATCCTGTGATTCTATGAAAAGATATAAAAAGAGAAGAAAGAAAAGTAAGATTCAGAAAGATTGTGGAACATTAACTCCTGGAAGAGCTGGAGAATTGGTACAAAGAAAGGCTGAAAGTTTGTTCTCAGAGTGAGTAAACTGCATGTGCTCATTAGATAAAAGAACCTCTGCAGTCAGGAAGTACCTATGGAGAAAGTAATGACTGATGCATCCATAAATGAGAAAGGAAAAACTTACAAACTGAAAAGGGTGCAGAAAAGAAATCCTATTAAACAGCAAGTTATATCAAAATTAATAGAACTAGATTATAATGCTTTATAAATTATGTGGCATTGAATAATGATAGAAGAGACATGGATAGATGACAGATTCTTGCCATTAAGCACATTCCCCTTACAACTTTACGTTAATGAGAACTCTAGTTAGATTTATACCAAAGATTAGTATGGCTGAAATTTCATTTGACACGTACTTTCACTTTTTGGAAAGTTACTTACTAGCAACTGCTGTCTATAAAAGATTTTCTAGGTAGCTGCTAAATGTTATGCCAACAGTTAAATGCAATACCTCAATTACAGAGGATATAATAGAATAACGATATTACAAAATCAGTTTTAATGATTTAAATCCAAAACATTCATGTGTGTATTGCTAATCAGTACCAATTTGATGCTGAAAATTGAATTATTCTTTTGTAGATGAATTGAAAAATTAGGAAAGGTCTCATTCTTGGTCATTTGGAAGATGAAGAATATTTACTATACTAAAGGAAAATAAAGAAAAAAGCAAAAACAAAATGGAAAGCAAAATATCTTTGTTTATATTTCAATAGCTTGCCAATGAAAACCTGCTTCTTTGTCAAGAAAAGTTGCAAGTAATAACTTTTGGGTAATTCTGAAGGTTTTTAACACCCATGATTTAAGGTACTTTTATTCAAAATTTTAGGTCATCCCCGCTGTCCTCCTCCCCCCAAATTGTGCTAGGCTCTGTCTTTTCTTCTGATATAAGATAAACTTATTCACCATGTAATTCCATAATTACCTTTCCCATTAATTCTATCTTACAACTGGACAATATTATCATAAAATCTCAAACTTTTTCTTCTCTGGAGAATGTTTTTTGGTGCTTTAGTGAAGATAACTCCTGCTTCTGGTCAAATACTCACTTTTGGTTTTTTGAGGAGAGAAGCAAAGGAGCAATGTTTGATCACAGAGAAGAATTGTTTGGTTCTTATAATTGCACAAATAGATACAAGCCACAAAATTAGACTTCAAGCTTTTAATGTATCCAGTGTTTCTATATTTAATTGTCTCAGTGTCCCACAACAATTCTACAAAGTAAACTAAAGGAGCTCTCCCTTCAAATCAATTCTCTGGCCATTTAGGTATTATCTTATAGGCTGCCAATGCAGAGTAAAGTAAGACAAGGAATCTGACTCCTAATTTCCTATTTTTAATAGGAATTCAGCAATTTTTTCACTTCAAATCAAGGATCCTAACTAGAAATATAAGATTTTTCATTTAAAGGTTTGGCTTGCTGTCTCTTGAGTTTAGAATTTTTTTTTTCCTTTTTCTTTTTTTTTGATAATGACAATATTTATTGGTAAGGGGTTTTGTTTTTTGTGTTTGTGGTTTTTTTTGTTTTTGTTTTTGTTTTTTTAAAGTTAATTTGCAGTTACACAGAACAAAGCAAAAGTTTTAAGCTTATCTCAGTGTTTTGCTTAATTTCCTTTCTGCATGCTGTCAAAGAGCAGTGTATGTGGCAGGTCTACATGTCAGTAATATTGTACAAAATGTTCCAGCAGATACAAGACAAGTACTGGGAAACAAGGACCTGTGGAGCTACCTAGTACTTTTAAATTAATAAATAACTGGATTGTTATTTAAGGAGCACCAACTCCTTATGGTACCATCTGCCTTTGCAGGGTTACAGGCACTCAAAATTCTTACTGCTTTACTATTACAAATAAGATTTTTTTTTCATATTTTAGAGTTTTAAGCAACATTGAAAACTAAAAATATGAGAAACAGTTGGATGTTATAGTGATTTTTGTACATTATTCTTCAGCAATAATTTCTCCTCAGATCCTCTAACTTCCCTTGGCAGGAAACATTCCTGTTAAATGTTATTTAACAACTATAAAAATACAAAAAACCCCATAATTAATGAATTTTATGCATAAATGTGTGAAACATAGGTGTGGAGTCATGTTTTGAGGAGGCTGAAATCTGATCTCTCCCTTGATCTAAACCCGAAGACTCTTCCCCTAGAATACCCACCCATGACCCTGCCCCTTCTTGCTCTCTTTGTCTTCACCCCTCTTTGTCCTCACCCCCTCCCTGGCCTGGGGTAGGGGGGAATAAACGGATTCTCAAGCTTGACAACCAAGGCTTGTCTTGTTTGTTTCCCTGCCTGTGGTTGTAACTTCCCTGGACACGATGGTCACTGTTGCCACACAACACAACACATAGACACATTTATTTCTGTAATTCATTCATAGATATATATATAAATTATATAAATACATATGTGAGTATATAAATATGCATATATAAGCATAGGTCTGCCAGAAATATCCATTTCAACCAAGTGTAATGAAGATGACTAATATGTGCTTCATTTCATATGGTTTGCATTTCCTTAGTCAATACATACCATATGAAAGGCATATTTCACACATGGATATCCATTGTCTTGAAAACCTATAATTTTTTTCAAAATCCCAATCAAGAAAATCAGTTTTCAGGTAAATTTGTCAAATATCTCAGGTATATGCACACTGAAAATTGAAACAGAGTAGCTGAGGTAATAGGAAAGCAAGAAGTGAGAGTTGAAGACATGGGGAAAAGAGACTAAGCTAAAGAAAGTAAATTAGTGATAATTGCAGGTAGGAAGGCTCTTGCACAGAAAGGGCTAAGTTGCACATTTTGTATTATTATTTACATATCTATGTGCTTAATGCTAGTTAGTTGAAAATGCCTTTAGAAATATTTCACATACTTTTCAGTATTAAAATATGTCTGAATTGCTTTTGCCTTGCCTACAATAAAATTCAGGATGCCAAAATACAGAAGTATTTACAAACCATTGAAATTAGTCATTAGTGTTTTCTCATGGTAAATGCATGACTATGTGTACAGATTTTTTTTTCCAGATAACCTATGTACCTGAGGACAAGATTTATGATTGTCTGCATACTACAAACTTCCATTATTGCTTTCAATAGTAATAGTAACAATAATAATTATTGTATTTCAAACCCAGAGAAATAGAGCCTTCATCTTTGGGTTTTTTTTTTTTTTTTTTTTTTTTTTTTTTTTTTTTTTTTTTTTTTTCCTATCAATACATTCTCTAAAACTAAAAATATACAGTGACCATAAATCTGACCATAAATCTTCTCAGAGCATAGCCACCTGTAAAAATTATGCGGTAGCATGAGAGAATGCTCTAGAGAAAAACCAAACCAAACCAAACTTTTACATTACAAACATAACTCCAAAATGGATAAGTTCGTGGCAAAAGCAGGATAAAACTATACCAATATTCCTTAAATAAAACACAATAGGTCTTGAAGAGATCTACACATCTTATTTTTCTCATTAGAGTGACCTATCCCCTGACCTGTGACTCTTTTTCATTCTGAATATAATGAGGAAGTCTTAACTCATGAAAATAAAATGTTCTTTAAGCCCCAAGGTACTATGTATTTGTTTATTATTTGGAACATTTCTGGATTTTTTTCTTCCAAATCTGCTTGAAGGAAACAAAAAGTATGCCTTTCAGCTGAAAAACAGTAAAAAGAATTCAGCAATGCATAGTACATGTCACTTCATTTTTGCTGAACATTCAGTAAAATAAATTTCAAAAATATTATGTGAAAAGTCTCTTTATTAATTCCCTCCCTTGCATTTTTTTATTTTTTTCAGATAAGACTTTTCAAAAATAATAACAATAAAAAGTCAATATCTCAATCAATCTCTCTCTAAAATGTGTCTAAAACTCAGATTTACTTTGTTTATTGGTAGTGGTCTCTGGTTGCTGCATGAAACAGTCAATGGTAGTGCTCAGAAAGCATGGAAGATATTGCTCAGACAGGAAAATTTTTAGGATGTATGAGTCAAAAAAACAAAAAAAACCAAAACAGTCTGCATTTTGAAGTTTCTTGTCTTTTTCAGCTGAATTCACATTCATGCTGCACAAAGTATGTGTTTTCAGCCATGCCAGCCATGGCTGTCATGTACCAGTCAGACCACCTACATATTATCTTTATTTTTATGACTGCCAGCCTGACCTTTCCATATAGCCTGATATCAGTCACTTCAAAGGGCTTAGAAAGTAGTGGCAATAGTCAAAGATCAAGTTGAATCTACTCACATACTTGTTATCTTGATTCTTCACTCCAGTGAGAAGATTTATGGCAATAATGTCTTCTCTAAGCACAGAAGCCTTCGCCTTTCTAATACAGTATGTTGGTCAGCATGTAAAGCAGATATTTTTAGCAAGTTGCTAGTTTAATTAGAAAGAATTTCTTGTAGTCTGTTCCAAGACACTAAACATAGCAAATGCACCAAGGATCTGTCCTATTATGCAAGTGGTGTCTGTACATACCTATGTATCCAATGTAACTGCATGAATGTGCAATTAGTCTATTTAATTATTTATGGCTATTGCACTGTTGCTCTTTAACAGCTTTACATGAATGCAATGAGTTCTTCCCAACTGGTCACAGTCAGTTGCCATGTTAGAATTCCCAAACATTTGGTAGTTAGAAGAACTGGTTTAGAACTGGAAATACTGGCCAGTCATAGGAAAAAAAAAAAAAAAAAAAAAAAAAAAAAAAAAAAAAAAAAAAAAAAGTAGACTGTAAGTCCAAGGATGTTAAAACCAACAGAAAATTTCTCACAATAATAAGAAATGGCCCACATGCTGTTATCAAAACTTTATCTGGCCTTACTAATCATTCATGTTCTACTAACAGATGTATGCTTACCTATTACTCTGTCTGTAATGTTGGCTTTCAAAACAGTATCATCATTTCATGCAGTACGTTGTAACATAGAAAATTTGTGAAACTTTTTAGAGAAAGAAGTGGAACCAAAAGATATGTTTAGTTATTACTCTATTTGAAAGACTCCTATTACCATCTCACTGAAACCCCTTTTATATATATGGCAGATAAAGAATAACACAGGTACTCTACAAAATTATCATTAGCTATTGCAGAAATGCTTTAACCAGTCTTCTGCTGCCACAGCCATCTCTCTGACACATATAAAATACAGAAGAGAACAAGGAATGTTCTATATTCATAGGAAAACATTTTTATAGTCAGTTTATTCAGTTAATATGATAGCTGAACAACCCGGACAAATGTCAAGGGCTAAAGAACAGTCTTTGTGCATGAATATTTCTTCCTGTGGTTTTTTGTTGTTGTTGTTGTTTGTTTTGGTGTTTGGGATTTTTTTTGGTTTTTGTTTGTTTGTTTGTTTGTTTTTTGTTTTGTTTTGGGTTTTTTGGGTTTTTTTGTTGTTGTTGGGTTTTTTGTTTTCTTTTTTTTTGGTGGGGTTTTTTGTGGGTTTTTTGGGGTTTTTTGTTTGTTTGTTTGTTTTTTAATTCAAACTGGAGACTGAATACTGCAACACTGAATTGAAAAGTCTATAGTTTATTTCACCTGCAATCAATTAACTTAGAGATTTTAATATGAGCACAAGAAGCTGGAATTTCTCTGTTAGGATGAAATTCTAGACATAGAAATGAGCTTTCAGGTGCAGCAGACTCAGCATCATGGAGTTTGAAAAAGAGATAAGCTGAGAAGTTTGAAGTAAATTGAACAAAATGGTGAAATGAAGAATCCAATATTTTAAGAGCTCAAATAAATCTATGTATACCTGTATCTGACCCAGATGACAAGTTTATTCCTGAACCATCAAATTAATTGCATCCAAATTATAGTTAAAATCACACTGGTTTCTAGCTTGTCAGAAATAGCATATCCTACATCTAAATTAAGTCCTTCCACATAAGAGATTAGGAAAAAAAAAAAAAAAAAAGCTTCTGTGAAATAATCCATGGTGATAAAATCTTTAATTTTGCTTGTGCTCAAGTATTATTAGACTATCAAAAAGTTCTACAGCATATTTTATTAATTTACTTCAGTATCTGAAAAAAATGTATTCTGTATATTTATGATTTGAACCTTGTAAAAATGAGTGAAGAAATGAAAACTAATTGAAAACTGAATTTTTGACCCTGATATATATTTTCCAGTATAGACTACAATGCATAGAGAGTGGGCCATTTTTTCTTTAAAAATCAGTGTTTACCCATTTTCATGACAAGTGACTCAGAATTCAATAGACTGTATTCTTAATATTCATTAAATATTAAGGAGAATATTTCACTTAACTAGGTTACTCACTCAACAAACCATGATGAAATAAGTATAGAATTTTAAAATGCTGTGTTTGTTGGTTTTTTGTTTTTTGGGGTTTTTTTTTTGTTTGTTTGTTTGTTTGTTTGTTTGTTTGTTTTTTGTTTTGGGTTGGTTTTTTTTTTTTTCTGTGATGCCTGGATTTTTTTTTTCTGTATATTGCCTTTGAATTTTTGTGATTTTGAAAACCAATCTATATGAATAAAAAATAGCCACAAGTATTGATACTTTATTTCCCCTATTGGCATAGTTAATCTAAATGTATCAACTCAGTTTCATTTATGAAACCTATTTCATCATGTGCTTGAGAAAGACCACAGTCCTGGCTCCAGAGTAAAATCAAAGAAGAAGGAAGGAAGGAAGGAAGGAAGGAAGGAAGGAAGGAAGGAAGGAAGATAGGTCTCTGTAGCACTAGCCAATGTGACACCTGGGATGAAATACTTTTTTCCCATGATCATTAACAGTGCTAATAAACAGCCATGATAGTTCCAAAAGAAAGGAATTTCCAATAGAAGGTGGTCTGAAACATATGAATGCAATAGAGGGAAACAAGGAATAGAGAGAGCAAAGGAAAAGAGAGTAATACAATTAAAATATACAAAGTCCTTGGGAACTTATTGTTCAAAAGAACCTGAAGAAAGGGCTAAGAACATTTTTTTAAAAATTTCCTTTTAATATGTAAAAAATAATACACCAAAATAAGGAACCAGAATTCCAAATCTATTTATACACCAGATCTGCTTTAAAGGTTGTTGATTTTGTGGTTGTTGTTGGGGTTTTTGTTGTTTGTTTGTTTGTGGGCTTTTGCATTTTGGTGGGTTTGTTTGTTTGTTTGTTTGTTTGTTTGTTTCAGCAGAAGTTCTGTCCTATAGACATTTAAGTAAATATGTCTGTTTTTTCCTCAGCTTTAAACAATTTCCATTTACAATCATAAACTTAAAATGCTTGTTGATTTACCTGGTGGTTTGGACTGCTTCCTATTTATTTGCTGGCATAAAGTAGTGCAAATATCAGGTTAAGTGGTGTGTTGACCTTGACTATCCACCAGGTGCCCAGCAACCCACTCTATCACTCCATTTCCTCACTGAACAGGTGAATCAAAATATAATGTAAAGCTCAGGACTCAAAATAGGAAGAAAGAGCTCTTTCAGCATTTACCAACATAGGCAAAACCAGATTTGAGTAGAGGGAATTACTTTATTATTGTCTTGTGTTGCAATATGTAACCAAAAATGTGTAGTCTATTTGCCATCTGTTGAAATTAGTTGGGGAGGTGTTTTTCTTTACTTCTTCTATAACCCATTCTTCATAACTCAAGGGGGGAGGGGGCATGTGCCTTCTGTTAATGGGTCAGCTGTTAAAACCAGGTGGAGAAATGCTCCTTCTCTTCCACTAGCCATCATCCCTCCAAGGGATATCTTCCGTTAATGAGCCATCAAAGCTCACTACATTTTTGGAGTCCTTGTAGTGAACATGTTGAAATTCATGCCACATGGGTGAAACAAATAGGTTGGGATCGACCCATTATTGTCTGCGACTTGAGTTGTGGTGAGAAGATGATCTCAATCAAAGGTATGTTAGATACAGGTGTGGACATCACACTTATTTCTTACCTCTTTTGGCTCAAGGAATGGGCCTTGATAACACCTTTCAATTCCCTCTCAGGCACTGGGGGAAATTCCCTGCATCTGCAGAGTGAGAATGCCTCAGGGCCAGGAGGAAAGACAGCAGTCATTCATCCTTTCATTGAGCAGAAGCCCATCACAGTGTGGGGAAGAGACATAGTATCACAATCTGGAATGCAAATAGAAGTGGATTTTTAATTGCAGTAATTTACTATATTTATGTCTGAGTTATGTTTTAGTATTCTGTTAGTATCAAGAGTAATTTCTGTATGGCTTAAGTTTAGGCCCTGTTAAGTACAAGTTAAATCTAAGATTAAGATTTATGAAGTTTAAGTGATAATAGATTTATATCTTATTAAAGTTTTATTTCATGTAGGTTTTAAATTATCCTAAGTTTTGTTAAAATATGCTTATCTAATTTGCAAAGTTTAGTTGTTTTTCCTTAGATATAAGATGGTTTTGACTGAGATAGCTGTGATGAAATACTGAAATCCTGTTTGTGGATGGAAGAAGACATAATTTTTACATCGTGGTTGTTATTGGTTGTAAGCTGCTTTGGTGGGGGGGGGGGGCGTGTTTTATCTTAAGGTCATAAATACATAATAGTTTAGGAGAGGTGCTAGTGCTGATATATTGATTACATGATGTGAATTTGTTAATTTTCTATATTTATGTTTAACTTCTTATATGTTTTAATGTCTTATCTAATTATCCAAAAGACAATTATCTTGTCACATCAAGATCCTTCCTTTTGTTTTCCAATTGCTTAAGCATCTCATGATTATTGTTAAGAGCTTTGTTTTAAAAATGTCTTAAGGGACATTACTCCAGTATAAAGCCAGGGTCCTGGTGACACTGATTTTAACTAGATGGGATGTTTTTACCAAGCCCAGATATTTTCTGCACCAAAAACTAAATCTGAGTCACTTTGACTTGACAATTTGAATTATAAATATAATAGCTGGACTGACTTTTGGAGTGAACCTGAGAACCTAGCCCATGAAAGGATATTCCAAGTCCTCACTGAAAAGGGGTTTTTCAGCTGTTGCAGATTCTGGAACAATGGTACAGAATTTTAGCAATTAACAGTCATTCAACTTCATATGTGTTGTTGTTAACAGCCATTAATTATGCTTATCATTTGAAATATTCTTAGTTGTTATATATCTGAATTTTTTCCTTATTGTCTTCAGTTTTTAACAAGAGTTATGCATTTTTCCATCAAGGTAAACTATCTCTATTAACCTGTGGCAAAGAGCTTGCTTGTGTTCCTGCAGTTACAGAACACAGGTGGATTCCAGCAAAGGACTTAAGATCACATCAGGCACAGAAACTCTGACAACTCTGAGAACAGAGAAGCAGGCGCAGGAACGTGAACTGCACAGAGACGGTAACTGATGGCAGACATCTCCTGTCTCACATGCAAGAACTGTGAACCTTGGGTTTCTTTTTCTTTTCTGCAAGAAAATGTGGCATAGCGTTGCATTTCATAGATTCCCATGGGAAATAAGGCAATTGAACATGAAGTTCGATCAAGTATTATACTTGTGCCTTGTTATCTTGCCAATTGCCTTAAGCAATGTGACAGTTTTGCCCATAATTCAACCAAGGCAAAATGTTTGGGAAACTCTGACCAATTTGTCAGGCTTGGACACCATCTGTTTGACTCATTCAAGGCCAAAGAAGCCATTCTCAACATGTTTAGTAGGTTTGCCAGTGAACAATTGGCCAATTCCAGACAACGTCCCTCCGAAAAACTTTCGTCGTTCATTTTGAACACAGTGGATAAATGGGGTGTCTGGACCAAATTTCTCCCTGAGGCTCCTTACAAACATCAGGAACTGGAAATCCTTGGTTCAGTGGAAGTGGATTTTTGTATATTTGTTTTTTCTGGGTCAAAACAGAGTGAGAACAAAATGATAGATGGTACTCCAAATCATATCATTTATAAAAATGCAACATCTTAGTGTAATTACACAAGACTACAGTCAAACCATCCAACCAGGTTTCATTGCAATTGCTGTGAAGGGTCTTTTTCCTTTGTGGGGACAAACTATGGCCTGCGATCCCTACAAAGGTGATCCATGCAGTATTGAGAGACTTTCTTTGCAAACACCCAATGTGACATTGATAAAAGAACAAAAACATGAGATGTTGGACTCCAGGGCATGTGGCAAATCTCTAGAAATGCCCTGGGGGCCCGAGACCCTGGCTGGGACCCTAGGAAAGCATTGCCTTTGACCTTAGTCCATGGGAAAAACTTCCAACACTTAGAGATTAATTGAAAGCAACAAAGATTTGAAATAAATAGTAGTTTAGTTTGTCACAGGGTGAAAATTTGTAGTTTTGGGGTTTTAGGATGGAGATAAATGAGAGCAAGATGGAGGATTTTGGGCAGTGTCTCTTCTTCTTCTCTTACTCCATTTTCTGCTGTGGCAGTGGCACAAAGACACTGGTAAAATGGGTTTGATGCAGAAATTGTGTGTTTAGAATAAGTGACAATTATTGGCACAAAACTGTAAATATAGTTAAGAGTTAATTGGACTAGAAACCTTTAAAAGACCTTGGAATTCTCTGGCCGGTGTTCTTGCCAGCTGTGTTTTCCAGTATGCTAAGCTAGGCATTAGCAGCGTACGGACCTTGAGATAAGAAACTGAATAAACAACTCTAAAGACCAAAAAGCTGCAAGTTCCGGTCATCTTTTAACCCTGGTACAGGACTTTGTGTAAGAGAGAACTCTCAACTCTCACACCACATAAAATTACATAAAATTACATAAAATTACATCATCCCATTGTGAGATGCTCCACCCAGTGGGAGAAGCCAAGCAATTCTACCTGGATAAAACCTAGGATTCAGAAGTGCAGCCTGATTTTCCACTGCATTTCCCAGAAGAAGCCATCTTGCAACCACTGGATTGACAGGATCATCTCTGCTCCAACAAAACCATATCTGTTACTCAAGGAGGACTGCTACCAACACCCTGACCAACAGGGTGTCAGCTCATATTCTGACTCTCTCAGGGTTTCTACAACTTGTTTGTTTGTTTGCTTGTTTTTTGTCCTACTACGTTTGGGGTTTTTTATATTCCTAGTAAAAAACTGTAGTTCCTATTCCCATATCTTTCCTTGAAAGCCCCTAATTGCAAGATTATAATTTGGTGGGAGGGGGTTTACATTTTCCATTCCAAGGGAAATACCAGCTTTCCCTGGTAGACACCCGTCTTTCCAAAGCAAAAAAATTATCAATTCAATCAAATCAGAAGATTATAGTGAAAAATAAAACAAAATCTTAAAAGAAGTTCTGCTTACCTCATCCCTTCCTTTCTCCTAGACTCAATGAGTTTTACTATTGAGTTCTTTTCCTCCTGCCTTCAACTGGCACTGAGGGATGGGGAATTGGTTCTAAAAGTGACAAAAAAGACTAAAAATGTTTAGGCTTGAGAAGAGGAAATTTGTGTTTCGATGCAGGTTTTGATATATTTTTAATAGACAGAATATAATGGCATTTCTCTAGCTCTGTGCTACCTGGAACTTCCCAATTATGTATCTTTAATTTGTAGGAAAGGAGTAGTTACTCTGAGGTAAAGTCTATAAACTAAAGATTTTGAGTAATTTTTTTTTTTTTTTTTTTTAAGAATTACATTAAAATCTATATAATGCAATAGGGAAATACATACTTTTTAAAAGCTGTTAAATTATGTTTCAGAATCTACATCCTTGGTATGATTCTATATTTCATAGGAACTTCTGATAAAATATTAAAATTACATTAACTTCAGGAATATCACATAGAACAGTTATTTTATCTCTTTGCTATCAAAATGGTAAAAAAATAAGTATACCAGCCCACTTAAATATGGACAATATAGTTAAAGATTTCCAAATTAATTTTTAGTTCTTTGGAGTACTTCAGATATAAAAGTATTATAGAATGGTTCGTGTTGGAAGGGACATTAAAGATAATTTTGTCCAACTCCCCTACCATGAACTGAGAAAACTTCCACTAGACCAGGTTCCTCATAGCCCAATTTAACATGGCTTTGAACACTTCCAGAGATGGGATAACCATAGCTTATCTGAGCAGCCTGTTCCAGAGTTTACCACCCTCACATTATGGAATTTCTTCCTAATATCTAATCCAAAACTGTGCTCCTTCTGTTTCAAACCAATGTCCCATTTTTGTCATTTCTTGCCCTTGTAAAAGTCCCTGTACAGCTCTCTTGTAGACCCCCACTAGATACTGGAAGGCTGCTGTAATGTCTCCCCAAAATCTTCTCTCCTTCAGGACAAGCAACACCAACTCTCTCAGCCTATCTTCATAACAGAGGTGCTCGAGCACTCTGATCATCTTCCTGGCTCTCCTCTGGACTCACTTCAGCAAGCCCATGTCATTCTTATGTTGTTAGCACCAGAGATGGATGCAGTTTTCCAGGTGAGGTTTCACTAGAGCAGAGTAAAGAAGGGGAATCTCTTCCCTCAACCTGCTGGAAATGCTGTTTTTAAACACTGATCAAGATGTTGTTGGATTTCTCGGCTGCAAGAACACATTGCCGAGTCATATTGGACTTTTGATGTGCCAACACAAAGACCTTCCTCCCAGGGTTGCTTTCAATGCATTCTCCACCCAGCCTATATTTCTGACAGGAATTGGCCTGACACAGGTGCAGAACTGTTACACCTGGCCTTTCTAAAATTCATTAGGTTTGCATGGCACCACCTCTCAAGCCTGTTAAGGTCCCTCTGGAAGGCATCCTTTTTCTCCAGCATGTAAACTGCACTATATAGCTTTCTGATGGTATGCATATCACACTAGTTGCCTTCCCGCCCCCCCCAACCTTATTAGCAAAATAATTAATTACTAATTACTAATTACTGAATTAATTACTAATTACTGAAGAAAATATATTCTCTACATTTCTTTCCTATATAAAGTTCTGTTTATCTTAATGTGAAACAAGGCAAAGAATGAGGTTAGTTTCTTTTATTTTGTGGTGAGAAGGTTATTATATGGTTTGTTTTAAAAGGCAATGATGAAGTGATGTGATAAAATATATTCTAAGTTAAAATATAAACTTTTAACTGTGCCTTTAAAAAACAATATATACTCTGAAAAGAGAGAGAGTTGTTCAGACAGATTTCAAATGCAAGCTTCTGGTAACACTTCCTAGGTTATTAAAAATAATAAAGTTTATCTGAAGCTATTCACAAAGTGATCAACAAGCACAATGTTGAAAAATGCCTGAGTTCATAAAAGAAATTAAGAAAATAACACTCAGCTCCTCAATCTCAACTCCTACTACTAAGTTAACTTAGAAGGAGAAAGTAAAAGTTCAGAGTTGTCCAGAGAGAGTCTGTTTTAACATTTGCCCTTTTTCTCCTAAATTGCTCATGTTATTTGGAAAAGACTGTAAATTGAGATGCCTGCTAGGAAAATGATCCAGACAACCTTTTTTTATCACAGAGTCAATCTAACTTGGTCATGATTTTTTACTAAATCACTGCACAATTCAGTTGGTAGCTGCAGTCATAGAAGTATGCATTGGAAGGGGCTTTTAAAGGTCATCTAAACAATCTATCCAGCAAATGAGCACAGATACCTTCATAAATCAGGTTGTAAGTTTTCAAGAATGGAAGGGTACTGGTGAGCTTTAGGTATAGCTGCCTTGAGAAGAGACAAGATTAAACAGCTTATAGACTTCCTGGTCTCTCAGAGCTCTTGTCTGGAGGTGGGAAGAATTGCTGCAAGTTAAAGAACAGGAAGTACCATTTAATACCATGACAATGCACCAACAATGTCACATCAATTGAAACACACTGTTTTGCATCCATAAGTCGATCCAGTGACAGAAGGGTCAAGAATTGACCAGTAAGTATGCCTCCCCATTGATATCCATTAGTATATCAAATTCTAGCCATAGTCACCACTATGCTATAGGATTACTCTGCAATGAAGTCCTTTCAGCAAATTTTAAATGTTGAGCACAATTTGATATGCAATTTAGTATCTATAAAGAAATTAATTTCTTTAACTTTAGTCTGTAAATAAGGAAGTACAACCTTGCTGCTCCAAAAAGGGATTATTTGCATCTCTGTGCAAATTCTTCAAGGTGGAAAGGTTGGAAAGTAAGGAAAGTAAGGAAATGTTCAGTTATGCTCAGTCTTCAAAATCTTCCTAATTATCTCAAGGAAAAAAAAAAAAAAAAAAGCTTGGAAGGTTTTTAATTTGACATACTTTTCTTCTTAAAACAAATTTCTGTATCATATGATCTACTTATTTGTATTCTTTAAAGATGCATGGATTTTTTATCCTATACAACTTTCTACTTTAGATGCCTTTCTCTAACCCTGTTTCCTAGAAAATATTTCAATGGAAAGAGTTGACAACAAATAAAATAATAAAACATTAAGAAAATCCCTGTTTGTCCAATTTGTCTAAAAAGCAGAGGAAATTCTAGTTATAATATATTTCTTTCTTACTGAGGTATTTCTAAAAGAACATTTTAAAGCATACATAAATGTCCTGGTTTGGAGACAAATTTGGGGGGAGAACCCAAATATGGGATCCCTCTGGGAAGCAAACCCAAGTGGCCCCTCCCTCCAACCAGTCCAGAAAAAAAAACCTCTTTGGAGAAAAGTGGAAAAAACTATTTTACTAAACAAATAAAGTGCATACAAGTATAAAGAATGAATAATATGAAACAATAAAACCTCTCGTTCTGGAGTGAGATGGCAAATTGAGAAAGTCCTTGCCGTGGGTGGAGCTCGGCTCTCTCTCAGTCTCTCCTCAGTCCCAGTCCCTCTGGCGCTGCTGGAAAATGCCGAGGTCCAGGCCCCAGTGGGCCGCAGGTGCAGCCCCCAGTGCTCCCCTGGTTTTCAGTCCAGAGCAGGTTTAAACAGTTCCAAGAAAAAGGAAAGAAAAAAAGACAGTCCAGGGAACTTCTCTGCCCTAGCTAGCTGAAACTAACTAAAAGCAAAAAGATCTCTGTCCTGCAGTGTCTCCAAGCCTCCGCCGAACACCGTCCGCAGAAGGATGTGGAGGAGTCAGGCAGTTTTCTCAAAACAAACTCTGCGCTTCTCCTTGCTCTTAGAACCAGTCTTAAAGGCACAGGACTCAATATACAGCACAAACAGAACAGACGACTGGGGATACAAGCATCATAAAGTTACCCTTGGACAATAAATCAGACCAATTCGACCCTTCAATTCTCATCACACCAGGGAATGCTCCCAGAAATTTCTTTTACTATTTCATTAAAGGAAATTTGATTGCTGAATAATAAAATTAAAATATTTTAAAATTAAATTAAATCAAAATAGTCTGAGCTGCTGAGACATGCTGAAAAATTATTAATAACTCTTCTAATCCTATTTAATAATTAGGAGTATAGGATGAATTGTCTTCTTAAAAGTCGCAAAATAATTATCACACCAATTAATATTTGTTTTCTCCGAAATATGGCAAAATTCAAGGGCTGAACAGAGTGGGCAAAATAAGTGGAGCTGAACAGAACAACAATTGAAGTCAGTAGGTAATAACATGTCTAACAGATGTGTATGGTGTCTTATGTTATTATGTAATGACATCACCATTTATGTTGCCCATTACACCGTGTCTTTCTTCTATACATAAATCTGTACCTAGACATCCAGTACTTGGAGGCTGATACTTATAAAACCCGAAATATTTCCCTGATGTCCTTCCAGCTAGTGGAGACACTGTCAGTATCCATTATATAAGTGAATGTTTGGATCCAGAGAATCTTTAGTGCACTCTGTATGAAAACAAAATAAATTTTAAGAAGCCTATACCTACTTAAAACCAAAACAAAAGAAAAAGTAGAAGCAAAACCAAGAACAAACAAAAGAACCTCCAAAACCAAACCAAATTAAACCAAATGCAAAAATATCCAAGAACAAACACTATCTAATAAGTTTCACTAAGGCTGCATCAGGTCAGGCATTTTACACTAGTTTTTTCTTGAGTCTGATCAAGCTATTTATCACCAAAGGTATTCAAGAGAGGTAATAACTCCTAGTAATTCCATTACATTCTTAGTCTGGCATCCAGATATCAATATACACATGCTTATGAATACTTTTTGG
>JANEHK010000039.1:1320447-1391325 GCA_025960845.1 Tachycineta bicolor
TATTCATATATATGTCTCTGTTAAAAAGACCACAGAATTAATTTTTCTCCATGTTTAGTTTTTTCACCACTATGAATGTGTAACACTGAACCACTTGTAGATATACAGATATAAATGTCAATGTATTTATGGAGTTTTCAAGTTGAACACAGAATGTCTAGTATGATCAGGTATGTCCTGTATAGCTTTGGCTACCACTCTCCTATCAGTATGTCCTTATAGCCTTGGCATTAATTACACTGCTTACATTAACATGTGAGGAAGTCAAAGTGCTATCATGATGCTTAAGATAATTTCTATTCTATTCTATTCTATTCTATTCTATTCTATTCTATTCTATTCTATTCTATTCTACTCCATTCCGTTCCTTTCTATCCTATAAAATCATAGAATAGTCGAGGTTAAAGGAATATCTGAGGATAATCTGGTCCAATCTCCTTACACAAAGCCATGTCAACTAGATGAGGTGGCCCTTCTCAAAAGTGTGTGACAGCTGTAAAATTGCACTGGTAGAACCCCAGCCCACATGCTACACATCTACCAATAACATCTTCAAAGAAGATCAGGAGTACAAAGATAAAATAATAAGCTCATCAACTCTAAAGAAAATGTAGTACCATTCTACTTACTGTTCCTCAAGACAGATTTAATTGCAAATATGCTTTAAAATACCCTGGGAGTCCCCAGGTTAAGTACCTATGGAACTCATTCAGGGAGTTAAAATTCTCAATCAGGGATTTGCTTTTTAATGACTTTGCTTTACCATCAATGACTGTGTTTCATCAGTGCAGTTAAGAGTGCCATTAAGGACAGGAGCACAATATAATGTTCCTTCTAAATTATCTGTGAACTCAATTTAAAACTGCTTTTTGACTCTCTTTAACTTTACTTACCGTATATAGTGTTACATGATGAAGCTACAGTAAAATTGGTACAAGTGTTGTGGGGAAAACATAAATATTTTCTCACCATAAAAGACTGTACCTTAACAGAGTTATTGTTTTTGCATTCCTCTCTAATGAAGGACAATTAATGGACTTCTAGTCTATCCAGTGGTGTGGAGAGGTAGCAACCTTATTCTCCAATCCCTGGTCATTGTCCAGAATCTATATAAGCGAGCTCAAGTAAATAAACTTCCCTTCTTCTTTTTGCTCTGAACTTAGTTGTGTGTTTTTAATTATTTTTTTTTTTTTCGCTTTTTTTTTTTTTTTTTTTTTTTTTTGTCCTGTAGCAACATTTTTGTATGCTACAGTTCCTCTCTCAGCCAACTGCAGTTATTGCAGTTGCTATTTTCTATAAAAGCAGCTGTGCCATGCTATTATCTGTGACTTTTTTCTGATCTTATTCTCTTTCTAGCAGAAGTCACCAGCCCTGCTTGAACAGTATGTCATAGGCTTATGAGAACTGATATAACAGCATATTTTAACATAAGTATTTCACTCATGAAATGTGAAAAGTAAAAATGTCTTGTAAAAGACACATTATCAGCTTACAATTCAAAGGATCACATGAGTCTCAGAACACCTGAGATGAAACAAATTATATTTGCACACATTTATACATACCACAATTTTCTTGAATTCCTCTATCTGGTTTAAAAAAAATAAAAAAAATAAATTGTACCATTGTTACATATGCATTTCAAACTGTGTAGAATCAACTGCCAAGTAAAGCTGACTTATGAACAAAATCTGAACAAACATTTCAATATTCAGTCATGATATTCCTATGTTTCTACACAGCTAATGTATTATCAAAATGAACTTTCATGTTTCTCTTATTGCCTGTTGTTATGAACACAACATTTTTGCAACATCAACTGTTTGTGTGTAAAAATGACATTCTGAGTGTGCTAAACAATTTCACCCTCTTTTAACATAACTTATTGCATGTACAACATCAGCACACCTTGCAAATATTAAGAAGTACTGCATCAGTTATCTTTGTACCAGCTTGGGAAACTCTAAAATAAGCCAATTAAAAATATATATATATATATATATATATATATATATATATATATATATATATATATATATTCTCAGGGACAATTAATTTCTCATCTTTTACAACTTGGAAGAGGAAGAGGTAAGCAGCACACCTGTCTCTGGGAATCATGATGCACTGACATTCCAGCAGCCTCAAAATACAAGAAAATCTTTCTTTCAGCAGATTATGTGGGATGAAAAAAAAATCACTGATCTCAGTGTTCTTCCACAATTATATAATTTGAATTATTTACTAAGGTAGCTCATGTAATTGCTTATGCCCATACTCCCAGCAGATGCTCAAAATGCAGCTTGCCTCCAAGTCATTACATGAAAGCCATGTTCTTCACAGTGGTAAAATGTTTGGTGCACATAACACAGTAAAATCCTAAATGCGTAATGATACTACTAAGCATGAACATAGGCATTTGTGTATTTGTCTGTATTCCACCTTATTGGAATCATGTCTTATGGTTGTGATTAAATTTGAAAAGTTTCCTTAAGGTCAATATATAAGCCCACTGATAATGAATAGTACATAAGACATTAAAAATTCACAGTTCTGACTAAAAATGGAGAGTGGAAAATTATCTGAAGAGTACCTCTGTCCAGCCTTCTTCTAAAAGAAAACCAGTTCAGGGGAAACCCCATATATAATAACTGTCAATGAGTTTTATCATTATTGACATTATGAAATACTTATAATACATATTCATCAATTGCTATAAGTTCAAAAACAGCTTACATTTCCTAGATAACTGACTTCATCATGAGAAAGAAACAGTTTTACAGTCATTTTTTCTCTAGAAGACAAGGTATTTTTTCTTTTCTCAGCAGCATATTGGCAAGATGCTGTCATAGTGGGTGCTGCAGGGAGACCTCTGTGGAAAGTCTGTACAATACAAGCCACAGCTATTTCCAGCTGGCTCCCATAAACCCACCAAGGACACAACTGAGCCCATCAACCACATGTGGTGCCCTTTCAAATATATGTGTAAAAAGGTTAAAAACTGCCAGATATAGAAAGAACAAAATGAGTCAGAGACCAGAGGGAATACCAAAGTCAAAGCAGGAAGGGGAAGAACACCATGCTGGAGATCTCCATGTTGAAAGCCATGCATGACTTGTACTGTCTGTACCCAAGCTGCAGTTAGGTATTTCTGAGGGAACTGCAGAATATAGAGGGGCCACAGTGGAGCAGAGGAAGTGTGAAGAGAAAGGAGAGGCAGAAAGAAACTACAGTGTACTTTAAATCCCACCTGCTATATCCCCCTGAACCACTTGGTGAGGACAATGATATTTTGGAGTACAAGATTAATGATCAGCTTCAGAAAAGAGGAGGCAAAAGGATTTTTTAAAGGCTTTTCTCTGTTTTCCACCAGGCATATGAGTAATTACTTATTTATTTTAATTGGCAATAATTTAAGATAATTTTCCTGAAGGTGAGTCTGTTCTGCTAACAGCTATCTCCTTGCCTGGTGAGAGAGCTAACTAGAGAGGTTGACAACATTGGACCAGTTGTTTGCAGAGAAGCACTAGTGGGTGATGCAGTGGTCAGAGGCTGTATTTTGCACAGCAGTCATGAAATGAGAGTTTTCAGTCCTGGGAAAGTAATGAGAGAATCAGCAGAAATACCACTTTGAACTTCCAGAGGGAAGACTTTGACTTGCTTAGGAGACTGATGGAGCAAGTCTCTTGGGAGGCAGTCCTGAATGGCAAAGAAGTCCAGGAAATCTAGACACTCTAGACACTCTTTAAGAAGGAAAAGAAAGAGGATGTGTGTGAGCCTGTCATTCTGGCCTCAGAGCCAAGGAAGGTTATGGGACAGGTCATCTTCAGTACCATCATTCAGAACACATGAGGCAACCACGTGGCCAGGCCCAGTCAGTACGAGTGTATGACAGGCAGGCCCTGCCTGACCAACCTGATCTCCTTTTATGACATTCATCTGACAAGTGGATGAGGAAAAGGCTCATTTACCTGGACTTCAGTAAAGTTTTTGACACAACTTTCCATAGCATTCTTTTGGAAAAGTTGGCAACCCATGGCTTAGATGGGTGTATTCTTCACTGGAAAAAAATCTGGCTGGGCTTAGAGAGTGGTGGAGTTACATCCAGTTGGTGGTTGGTCAAACTGGTGCTCCCCAGGGCTCAGTGGTGGGAGCAATCCTGTTTAATACCCTTCTTGATTATCTGGGTGATACCAAGTGCACCCTCAGCAAATTCACAGATGACACCAGGCTGGGGGAGAATGTTGATCTGCTGGAGTTTAGAAAGGGTCTTAAGATGGTTCTGGACAGGCTGAGTTTATGGGTCAAGGCCAGTTGTAGAAGTTTCAACAAAGTAAAATTCAGGGTCCTGTACTTCCATCACAACAACCCCATCCAGCACTGCAGGCTTGTGGAAGTGTTGCTGGAAAGCTGCCCAGCAGAAAAGGACCTGGGGTTGCTGGTCAACAGCCAACTGGGGGTGAGCCAGCAGTGTTTCCAGATGGCCATTTTTATCCTGGCTTGTATTCAAAAACAGTGTGACCAGCAGGATCAGAAAAGGGATAGTTCCCTTTATTCATTGCTGGACAGGCTACACAACTAGTTTTGATCTCGTCAGTAGAAGAAAGACATTCAGGTACTGGAAGGTGTCCAGAGAACGGAAATTAATACAATCAAGGGTCTGGAACATACGTCCTATGACAAGTGTCTGACACAGCTGTAGGGTTTTAGCAAAGAGAGAGAAGGCTGCTCAGGGAAGACATTATTGATCTTTAGAACTACCAGAAAAATGATGTGGCGAGTTGGGAGTCAGTCTGTGTGGCGGTGCAAGAATTGTTTTATGAAGTTTTTATAAGAAGTTTTATGTTATGGTTCAGTTCACTGTACCCCCAGTTCTGTAACAGTCCATCCCCTTTTGAGTTTTCTGTATAACAAGGTGTTGTATATCAATCATCCCACCCCCCACCTATCCTTGTCCATCCCCTCTCCCCCCCCCGGCTCTGGGGCATCCTGTCTATCTTTAGGACCCCTCCCCACATTGGGAAATTCCCAGGGAAGGCATCGAGTGATAGGTCACCCAGGGGAAATTCCTTTTCTCTTGGTATCAGTGGTCAGAGGCTTGGAGGTGGACACCCCTTGTTGCCCCCCAAATCCCGTGATTTGTTATCCTGTTGTACCCTCCCCTGAACCCTCCCCCGCTTATAAGATGAGAGAGGGAAATTCAAACTCTCTCTGGCCGGCAGTCTGGACAAGTTGTGGACCTCCCACAGCTCGGCCTGAATAACCATCTTTAAACCTGCTTAGCCAGGAGCCATCCTTTTCCTACCGCCGCTGTTGTCACGACACTATTTGGTCCAGCTGCTGCTGAGAAGCTGAGCCCAGCAGTTAAAGATAACCTGCTAGCATATCCAGACTGAAAATGTTCTGGTCGCTGTGCAGATCTGAGCCAGCCAGGGGCCAGTGTCTGCCCAGTGCGGAAAGGCACAGCCACAAGTCTGCTCAGTCAGCCAGCGATAACTACATGGGAAAGAGTCTCAAGATGTACCAAAGGAGGTTCATGTTAGATATTGGGAAAAATTTCTCCACTGAAAGAGAAGTGAACAGGCTCCTTAGGGAAGTGGTGAAGCCACTATACCTGGAAGAATTAAAAAAATGTGTAGGAGTCACATTTAGTGCTGTGATTTAGTAGATGGGTGGTATTCAGTCCAAGCTTGGACTCAATGACTTTGACAGCATTTTCCAACCTCACTGAATCATCAAAATCTGGGATTTTAATTTGTGTTCTGTTCAGAAAGCTTTCTCTTCCATATTAGAATAAAATTCAAATATTTTAATTTAAATTATGAAAAACAAAGAAATCAATTTAATAAATACTTTTACATTTACAAAATTTACTTGATGAAAAAAATAACTACATAACTATATCCTTCTGCCAAGACAATATTCAATCATCTTGGCTTTTTTTTTTCCCCCCTCTTTCTGGATTTTCTCAGCATATTCATGTTTATCTTTAACATATTTCCCAGCTAAAAATCATTAAAATTCATGTTTCCATCAGACTTTTCTTGTAAATAGTGGGGCATTTTATGTCATTTTACAGTTTAGTAAGTGAGAAAAAGTGTGCATCACACAAATTCAATGCAATAATATTCAAAAACAAAACTGATAAACTAAACACCCCAGAATTTTTATTTCTTCCAGCATCAATGAGTTTTAGGCTTGTTCATGGACTAGTGGCATTATTTGGGTTTATCTTTATCAAATATACATTTCTTTATTTTTATTCTCTTTTTGAGCTAATTGATATTTAAGTCCCCTGAAAACATTAACCAAATTACTTTGGAAGACAAATGCAACATTCTCTTCTGAAAACACAAATGTCATTACCTATGTCTTTTCTTAAAAAAAAACATTTTGCTAAACACCTGTAATACATCATGACTGCAATAAACTTCTGTATTTTTCTTCTGAATTCTAACATGGGTAACTTAATAAAAGAGGGGTTTTTTTTTTTTGGTTTGGTTTTTTTTTTTTCATGTTCTTGATTCATGTCTTACCCATGAATGCAAACTATTCAATGCTCAGTCTTCTTAACATCCTTTTTTTCTTCCTACTCATGCACTCATAGAAAGAGTTCTAACGAGAGCACAGGATGGATGCAATAATTAACTCTAGAGAACAATTTTAATGAATTCAACTTCATGTAAAATGTGAAAACTGACTTCAAACTTGGAAATTAATCTCATCTCCAAAAAACAGATCTTGTACTAGTTTCAAAAGTATTGAAAGCAAAGTCAATGGTACCAGGGCAGACAGAATTAAACAGAACCCTCAGAGAAGTACCAATATCCAAGGTTGAAGAGATCTGAGCTAAAAAGGATTTCAAACATTAAAAATTGATAATGTTCTCCCAAACAAAGGATAAAAAGGAATTTAGGGATCAAAGAAAATAGTTAAATTAATTCCTTCCTTTTGCTGTTATCATCCTCAAAAAGCAAAGCATAACTGAAAAAATAAAAGCAAATCAAAATGGTTGGGTTATCATTAGTGTAAGAATACCTGAAGAAATAGCAAGCGTTGTCCTGGGGCATAAAAGTTGTCACATGCACTTTTATAAGTTTAGTAGATTATGCAGAAGGGCAGTAATAGTTCCAACAACCCAGAGTCCTGGATAACATATGACCATGCAGGAAGGATGATAAATCAGAGGAAGCAACAGAAATTAAAGGGTTTATTAGGTTTGGAGATTTTAAAAAACACTGATTTAGTAGAAATTATCCAGTAACTTTAAAATTTTTTTGTTACCCTGGTTTTTCTGAGTTTTTTAAGGCCTTTTTGAATTTCATAAATGGAGTCAGATGTTTTAGTTACTGTAGAATATTAGAGCAGTTTTCTACCTTTTCCCACAGACATAACATAAACAAATCCTTTGTTTTTCATTCTCTGTCCTTTGTTTGCATATTTCTAACCTGAAAACAATTGTAACTGACAATTGGTCTGGCCACTGAGGCTGAGGGGTGGAAACCCCAAAAAGCCAATCTTCTGCTAGACCCACAAATGTATAAAAAGTAAGAAATAAACAAAGGGGCTCTCTTCTCTCTGCTCTCTTGGCTGTGAGCTGGATCGGAAGGACCTCTGCGAAAAATCTCTTGTCTGCGTGTGACTGCTTTGTGTGTCCCGGTGACACTTTTTTATGCCAAACTCATCATAGATGCCAGGAAGATGATAATGCAACAGAAAGAGAAATAGAAATTTAATTTCTCAACAAAATTGTTAATCCAAAAGCTTTAGTCATTATGTCCAAACTGATACATATGAAAGAAGGTTGCCTAGCTTTGAATTTTTTTTTCTAAATAATGTAAGATTGCGTAGTATTTTTATTACAGTCACTAATATAAGAAAATGTCTGATATGTAAAACATTGTTTTTCTGCAAATAAAATATCCCAAAAAGCATTATACTTAAAGGTTCCAGTATTTGAGGAAGTAGTGAGGTCTAGCAAGGATAATAGGTTAAAATTCATCATCAGTTCTTTCCTGCCTGCAAAGCTCTCTGTTTCAGAATCCACACAGTGTATTTATTGACATTGGAAGTAAAGGCTTGAGATCCATTTCATCAAAATAATTAAGCTTATCTCTAATTCTAATATCAGTCATCAAATAATTTTTGATGATACTATTTAAGTGATCCTATTTTTTATCTTTATTCATTGTTTGGTTTATATTACTATGTAAAACTAAAGTTCTGGAACTCCTTGGTTTCATGAATAAATAGCTAATTAATTGGGTTATAGACAGAGAATTATCTCCCCCAAAATGCCAGATCTTAGAATTTAATATTTAAGTTTCTCCTAAGAAGAAAAAAAAATAAATTGCTGGGGTGTGAAGCCAAGTCTAATCCAGCAGCAGCTTTGAGTAATCCCTGAACCCTTTGTTTAAACTAAAGTAAAAATTTCAGGGATGGGTGAGAAAATAAAATAAATGAAAACTAACATTTGTCAGCCGAGTTGCAAATGCAAAGTACAATACAAATCTTTTTAACTGGATGTGCAGAAAAGTGATTCAAAAGTTAATGTTGATAATAAATGCATTGTATAGTAGATAGCAATTTCAAGAGGAAAAACTCTTCAGACCAATAGCTAGTCCCCACATTCTTAAACTAAATATTAATATGAACTTAAATTTAGAGTTCAAAATTCCTGAAAAGTTAATTTTCAAATCAAATATGAATTTATGTCTAGCCATAAATTAATTCAAGTGACTGATTAATATCTGTGCATCCAAATTTTTCTGTGTAACATGAATGATTTTGTGAATATCTTAATGCATTAATGATGCATTTTCTGTTTTTACTTCAATGCCTTACCATATAATTACACAGATATACATGCACGCTTACCTCCCAAATTTCCTATCTTTTAAACTTTATATTTTACTGAAACATAAGGAAACAGGATTTGAATGTGTAAATTACTTTGTTAGCTGAATCCTTTTGATGTGAGTTTGCCAGGAAAGCTCTCTTTTAAAGGTATAATGACAGGCATTGACAATGAGGGTCTAGTGAACTATACTGTCAAGCACTTTTGGGGTAATTTAATATTTTCACTGAATTAAGTTTCATCTTTGACATGAATGAGAAAGGGGTTGGGTAACAGCTTTTGATTTTACTATGCTTATTTGATGAGAAATACCTTGTGATCAGACTGTTGCACATATATGTCATGAAGCAAGATAAATAGAAATAGAGAAAACAGAGAAAATAAAAATCACTATGTAAACAGAACAACACTAAGCTGAAAGCTGAAATCCAGGTAAGAAGCTAAGTCACTAAAGCTCAAGATATAGTTTGATAGTTCTGAAGATCCATCCTTGTGATGTTTGTTGTTTTGATCTGAATCTTCTATCTATATTTTCATCCTAACAGATAGCTAGCTTTAGCCTGAGTAGATCATGTATGATCTTCAGTTCATAGCAGTGATTTTATAATGAACACTATTTCTGTACCTCAAAGTCATTCTGATAAAATGGTGGTATATAGAAACCTTGTGTCATTTTAAACGCCTAAATACCTGAGTGAGACAGCTAAACTAAAAAACAAAAACAAAACCAAAAACCAAATAAACCCAACAAATTAAAACAGAAAATCAACCCAGAGATCAAGATTTCAATAATTTTTTGAAATACATTTCTGAGAAATGTAAATAAGCAAGCTACTAGGCTTTTCCTGAAAATACAAATGTTATACTGCATAAGGGAAGTAAAAAATTATTCCAAATGGAAAACCAAGGAACTAGCCAGTTCTGAAACTGCAGTAGAAAAAATCAAATTTGAGAGGAGGTGAATGACATTCCTTCTGAATATCACAAATCATATTTTATCTAGAAGAGCCTCCAAATGCTTTCTATTATATCCATCTTCATATTGAATAGTTAGTGTAATACTAATAATTGTCCTGAACATTAGGGTTAGAAAAGATGTTTTAGATCTTTGAGTCCAGCCACTAATTCAGCACTGCCGAGTCTGCTGCTAAACAACCTCCATGAGTGCCACATCTACACATTTTTAAGTACCTCCTTTATATTATTTCCTCCTTTTCTTAGGACAAAATTGTTTTGTCTCTCCTGTAATATGCAGCTGAGTCATAGAAATTTGTACTTTGTCACAAAACTTCACAAATGGCCAGTACTAACCAAGGAGAAGAGCGAGGGTGCAAAGTACAATAGTAAATATTTATTCATGCACATGAAGTGTACCGGCAGTACTGAAGCATCCTAAATGTTATTTTATATAATGTTTGAATAACCTTTGAAGGTTTACAGACAGTGTGATTTGGTTAATCAGTAATACCACATTACCCTATTACAAGTTATAGTAAAACTCTGAAAGTAGCTACTTTTTTTTTTTTTTTTTTTTTTTTTTTTTTTTTTTTTTTTTTTTTTTCCCCCAGAATTCTCACCACTTGCCTAGTGATCCAGATGTCCAAGGAGATGGGCTTTCCATAGTTACTTATCTATGATACCAGAAAACACTGAGCCCTCCAGCAAAGAGACATGTGTGAGAAGGACTGGGATCCTGGTGTTATCTTGGCTGTCCAAGGATGCCATTGTCCTTCAAAGAGAGATCTAAGCTTCCAAGGAGAAAGGTCCTTATGGGCTGGGCTGTTATTTAATATTTTTTCTTTAAGTATGGACAATATATAAATCTTCTAATATGTAAGTCTTCAGTAAATTCCACTAGCTCATTACCTTATGTTTCACTGTAATACACTTTCATAATATAAAGACTGAGTAATATAACGGCTAGGGAAGGAATTTTCCTAATTTTGCAACAATGGAAGTTGCTGTAATGTGTATAATGCTGAAATGTTTATAACTTGAACATTTATTTTGAAGAAAGACTACTGTTCTTGACTGCTATCTCAAATGAAACTGCCCAAAACCTCGAAGATTTTAGTTAGGACTCTATTGCAGTGTCACTACATATGGTTAGACAGCTTTCTGATCAGGGAAGTTGAGGGGATGTCTTTTGTAACTCCTTGATTTACATAAAGAAATCTGTACCTCATTAGTAAAGATCATCTACTTGAAAACAAAACTTGCCAGATCTGGATACAAAATGATGAAAATTATGCCAATGTATATGCATGATCATGCAATGTGCTTGAACTAATCAGTCATAGCTGCATATGAAATAGAACGTGAAATAGCCTGAACTTCGTTAACAGTATATGGTAAATTATAATAGCATGAATAAAACAGTTTATGCAAATAAAGATTTAATGAAAATAATTATAATTAAAATTACTGCAGTTTAGCAGAGATACATTCATTGGAAAGATGTTTAAGGTACTAGCTGAATGAAAAATATCTTTCTAGCATGTGTTTCTAGTTAAAGAAATATTTACTTTTACCAAATACGTCAAAATTCTAGGTGTATTTTGCACTAAATGAAGTTCTGCTCAGTGTAAACAAAGGATTCAGAATAAATGATGATTCTCTTTTTCAACCTCCTCCCAACTATCAAAGAAATGAATACTGACTTTTATTCTTAGACTATATGGGATACTTCCATTCCATTAAGTGCTTTTGAAAAAATTCAGAAAAGTGTAATCTGAATAAGTAAAGTCACTTTTAGAACTGTATTCTCAAATGTCTGTAGACACTTTTAGAAAGTGTTCCTGCATAGGGTATATTGTGCAAATTGCACCGAAGTGCAATCAAATCTGGCATGATACAAGTTTCATGTAGAAAAACCATTTAACACCCTTATATGAACAGAAGTGTTTATATCCTGTTGACATAGGTAGAGATACAGCACATAGAGAATTTTCACTCTATAGAACATTTATCTTACAAATTTTGGGCCAGCCCAAAAAGGCTCATGTAAGTATCAAATCCAGCTTAGTGGTAATTTTCACATCTCTGAAATGCCATTCGTAGTAAAACACTTCTCAGTACCTATAAGATTATCAAAGAAAAGGCAATGTATTTGCATAGATCACCAGTCAAATCCGGGTCAACAAAATTACTCAAAATGGCATATTTCTAAATTATCTGATGAGCATTCATGCTACATTTGGTATTCTATTTGTTAGCGGGTTTGAGAGTATTTTTGTTTGTTGTGATTTTTTTATACTTTATAGTGTTTTGGTGCTGATTTAGGTACTATACACTGTTGTGTGATTGATTTGCAATCATAATGTTATAAGGTGCCTACACAGCATCAGGCATGCTGGCATGAGATTGGGCTCACCTTTCTCTACAATGAAGGAAAGTCTTTGCTCAGAAACTAGGGGGGTCAATGGCAGAGATTAAGACTAGATGGAATGGAGAAGGCGGAAAATATCAGGTTTATCCCTGGCAAGCTGTGGGATGATACACAAAGGTTAGAGAGACAGGGTGCTGGAAGAGACCTCTGTTGGTGACTATGAGACGTACTAGTCAGTCTGGAATACACTTGTAGTCTTACAGAGGTGAGCCAAAGACCCCTGGGATAACAGAGTCCAACACAGTTTGACTGTAAAAAGTGCCAGCAAAACTTCAGACATCTGGCGTCACTTCAACTCCAGACATAAGAAGGACAAGACTTCAGGTTGCTCAGGTGTCATGGATTAGTACCAGGTTTCACGGGTTAGTACAGTTTGGTTTTTTAGTTATAAAAGAATGTAAAATAATTCTCCGGGTCAGGACCTGGGAATTGCTTTGGAAGAGACAGAGACCTATCAGAGAGTTAGTTAGAATATTGACATCTTGACATCTATTCTGACCACTGAAATTGTTGGCTGTGACTTTGGGAAGTACCATATAAAACCCCTTGATTTTCTGTAGGGGGTCCTTTTTCTTCTTCTTTTGGCCAGAGAGAGACAGGTAACATCAAGCTGGGCCTGCTGCTCCTCCTTTTTTGGGGGGGGAGAAACTGACCTGAGGCCTGGCCAGATTCCATCAGCTCCCGGGTGAAGGTGGGGGGAAGGAGAGGTTGTTGTTTTGTAACAGCTACTTTCTTCAAACTTCCTTGGAGCAGAGAAAAATCTCTGCCGGGCCCCTGATGGGAGCTATGGGCACCATTTGGGTCAAGGCCACCCCAATTTACACTGAGGGGTGGGCTGAGAAGGCATTTATGATCTCGCCTGGTTTTTTTGTGATTCTGGACTGCCTGAATGCTCCAGTCTCTGATGTTTCTGCGTGAGTTTTTCCTCCTTTATCAGCTCAGCCTTGAACATCTAACACCATGAGCTACAAAGAGAGAGAGAGAGAGACAAAGACTCAGAGCAGATTTAACTCTTTCCTAGCAACATGAAGCTTCCAGAACTTAGCCCTTCTCTGAGAGAGTAAGGAAAGACAGAGTAAACATAAAGAACAACAGCAGTAGCAAGTCAGTAGCAAGAGTGAAAAGACTGTTGGGACAGAGGGTTGAAGAGTTGGTTGTTCTATTCTTACTTGAGCCATGGAAATGAACTCTATATTTAGGTCATTCCTGTAAATCATAGGAAAGATATGCATTTGGGAAGATGATTGTTTTGCGTGTAGATTTAAGCAAAAGTGTTTGTGATGAACTAAGTAATATCCTATAAGATGCTTGAACAGAGATAAAGATGAGAAGCCCCTGCGCCAGTGAAGAAGTGAGAAGATATCTCTGTACCTTGAAGTGAAGAATCCTTTGCTTTGGAGTTATTAATCTTTAAAAAGTGACACCCCAATATGCAAAAGTCTAAGACCCATGACCCTTAAGCAGCTTGGGAAACTTCTCCTGGGAGGGTCACAAAGGCAGGTTTCTCCAGGCGGTTGTTTTTGTGACAGTTTAAAACCCACAAGAGAATTGTTCTAATTTGTCAGTGGGATCCATGACTCAAAAGGATACTCTTCCCCTAATGAATTGATGAAAGACTATTATCAGATAGTGAAACTGACTGAAAATTACAAATTTTGCCTCTTTATGTTGTTTTATAAGAAAGTGAACAGTTTGTAAGGGGAGGGAAAAGTGTTTTTGAAGTTTCATTCCATTTTAGGTTTTTTCCAACTTTCTGTTTTTCTATTCTTTTAGTGTATGTTAATAAGCTATTTGTTAATTTTAAGGTTGAGCCTGCTTTGTTTTTCTCCTAGTCTCTCTCTCACAAAAAGAGTAAGTACCAAGACCAAAATTTAGTGAACATGAAACTACTACATTGAGTGGTGTTTCCGCCTGGTTTGAAATTAAAACTATGACATCAGGGAACTAATGAGTAAAGTCCCCTGGGAAAATCTTCTGGATTACATTAGTGCTGGCCATTTTTTAAACATCACCTCCTAAGGCACATAAGCAGGCAATTCCAGAATATTAGAAGTAAGCAGGTAAGGCAGAAGGCCAGCATGGTTGAACAGCGTTCTTCTCTTTGAAATAAGGAAAAAAAAGGAAGGTATATGACGTGGTCAGGTGGCATGGGAAAAATATTGAGGGGGACTGCAAAAAGAGATGAAGAAGGAGTTTTTACAAAGGCATAGAGTGATAGGACAAGGATGAATGGCCTCAAAATTAAAGAAAGTAGGTTTAGATCAGATATTGGGAAGAAATTCTTTCCTGTGGGAGTAGTGAGGCTCTGGAAAAAGTTGCACAGAGAAGCTGGGGATGTCCCCTCTCTGAAAGTGCTCAAGGCCAGGATGGATGGAGCTAGGAATAACCTGATCTCATGGAAACTGTTTGTGACCACTACAGGGGATTTAGAACTGGATAGTCTTTAAGGTTCCTTCCAGCCCAAGCAATCCTATAATTCTATGATTCTATGAATTTTCACTTGAATCAAAATTCTTCTTTGTTCTTGCAAAGAAGAATTTTGTTTGTTTTGGTTTGGGTTTTTTTGGTTTTTTGCTTGTTTGTTTGTTCGGGGTTTTTTCGTATTTTCCATAATGATAATGTTATCATTATTTTTACTTTTTTCAAGCCAGAGTCTGAAAATTTTTTCTGGTTTAGGAAGCAGTAACAAAAACCAGCTCAAAAGATATGCCACTTAAAGTATGATAAGAGAATTATTTGAACAAAAGTGTCTGTTTATTTTGGGGGGAGGGGGGGTTGTTTGGCATTTTTTTGTTTATTTTCAGGCTTTTTCCCCCCTTTTTTCTTATGGAGATGACATGTTTCTTTTTCCTTTTCCTTAAAATTTAGTCAAAGCACTACATAAATATTCCTTGCTTAATACTTGTTACATATGTGACATTTATGAAGTTTATGTAAGTGGTCTATAAGGTCTACTCCATTAAACAACTGTTAATGTAGAGTTTCACTCTTTCTGTACTGTTCATTACAGATGAAATCTTTACATAAAATCATAGTCAAAGAACTTTTCTATTGAACTACAATTTGTGTTCATAAGTATAATATTGTGATGCTAGGCATACTCATCTGTGAACAGCAATCAGCTAGAATCATCTACACGAGCTCTGTGACTGCTCATATTAATTTTTTTGTGTGGAGAATCACCCTAGTCACAGTGAAGAACTACAGCAGAACATAAATTTAGTTTAACATTGACCTCTGCAAGGTCTGACAATCTGCTGCATCGAAAAAGCGCCTGATATCAGATTTTATTACTTCCAATTTTTGTATGTCATGTCTGGTTCCCTTCTCAGAGCCTTACCAAATCAAAAATTACATCACTACACCCTTCTTTTCATTTAGGACTATTTTGTCTCTTTTCACATGAGAAATATGTAAGACAGAATACATGGTTCAGTGTGTGAACTCCTGTGTCAATAATATTTCCATTACTTTACTCTAGACCTGCTTTAGTGACTTTGGCCTGACACAGAAAAAGTAGTTTTGCCAAGGTCACATGCCCTCTCTTCTCAAAAGAGCACACCATCCCCCTTTTTTCTCGTAAGTCAAAATTACCATAATCTTGTTAATGTTTCTGAAAAGTTACCAAGTACACAGTATTTAATGTCAACAACTGTAAAACTACCACTCTACAATGATTACTGTTCTTTCTTCACAGTTACAACTGCCACTCTGTGTATGAGCTTTTGCTTCATTTAGTCTTCCAAATGCATTAAAAAAAAAAAAAAAAAAAAAAAAAAAAAAAAAAATTGGTCTGGCATTTGCAGTTAAAGGTAATAATCATCTCTCTGGAAAGCTGAGGCAATTTGTAGAATGAAATGTCTTGGGCTTGTTAGTTCTAACAAGATAAAATTAGTCAGGACAGATTATCTTTCCATACTTCACTTTTAGACTCTGAATAAAGCCTTAGATTTAATATTGTTCTTATTTGGAAACACATTGACAGTTTCCTTTTATGATAAAAACAGATAATCACACAAACTGCAGCATTTTAGAACAAGTTTAAATCTATTGCCTGGATCTTTAGGCATTATAGAAATTATATTTCAGATATTTCATTAGCTAAGCTCTTGCAGATCTTTGGGACATTCAGAATTCTAAAAATACATAAATTGTCAGGAATGCATAAAGAAAAGATTCACTGTGATTTGTTTGTAATCAATTAAGATTGTAGAAATGAAAATTATAAAAGTTGCATGTTAATTACTACTGATACATTGCAGGCTTATACTTCCCTGTAAAATATATGCTGAGGCAAATTGTTTATTTTGTTCTTCTAAATAAGCAATTGCAAACATACTCCTTTGTTGCAGTTTGTTTGAGTTTCATTGCTAATGGACTGTTCTGTATTCCCCCATTTCCCTGCGTTAATGTTTTTGTCCCGAAAGTGGTTTCCACACCCTGAGCCGTCAATTGTACCTAACTCTTTTTTCCTGAATGTTCCTAGTCAATCTTTCCCTGGAACAATCACTGTCAAAACCTGTCCCGGGGATTCCCTTAATCTACAACACCCCATTGGTCCATGTGACCATGTTTTCCTTCTACTGTTTTCCTGTTGGTTCCTGAAGTATGAAACTCCACCTTGTTCGCCTCCCACATCCTCTCCCTATTGGTTAAAATTTGTTATTTGCCCCCAGGACCTCCCCCATTTATAGTTGTGCTTGGGGTCCAGCTTTTCACTGGCTGTTGAGAAGAATAAACCCTTCTGGATCACAAATAGAGGATCTTCCTCTCATTCTTTGTCTCCAGTCAGTGCTGAGCTAAATACCTTTGTGCCATAGAGCAAAGTGCTCTAAACCACGTCTCTCATAGGTCACTCAGGAGAAATGTCCCACTCATGGTGCTGTGCCACAGCGGCTGGGCTAGATGAAAGCCTCCAGCACAGCGTCATTCCTTCTTCTACCTGCCAAATTGTATTTTCAGTTTTGTAGTTCTTTAATCTACTTGTTAAATTAGATAATTTGATTATAAGGATAAAATTATATAAAAGCCCAAATTGCATTCACCTTTTAAAAAATGTCCTTGAAATTTTGCTATTGTATGAATGTAACAAGATTTTAATTAATTAAATGGTTGAAACTGAAGAAAAGTAAGATACTGTGATATGCTCAAACCTCAAGCTCTAGTAAATGAGAGAGAGACTGAGGCTGTATTTTCACCATCATAGTCCCCAATCTAATAGTACTACTAATTTATTATTTCATTTGGGCTAGTCATCTTGACAGTGACTCAGATACTACTGATGAACATGCTTTAATTTTTCTGTTCCTTAGCTGTAACTTGGTATATATCAAAGGCAAATTGAATATATGTCAGCAATGCCCTGGCAGCTAGGAGGCCCAACCCTGTCCTGGGGTGCATCAGGCACAGCATCACCAGCTGGGTAAGGGAGAGGATTGTCCCAATTTACACTGTGGTTGGGTGGCCTCACCTCGCGTCCTGTGAATAGTAGGAGGGGCCTGTATATACGAAGGATGCTAAGGTACTGAAGTGTGTCCAGAGCATGGTGCCCAAGTTGGTGCAGGTCTTGAGGGCAAAACTTCATAAGGACGTCACTTGGTCTGTTGATCTTGAAGAGAAGGCTGAGGGATGATCTTGTCGCAGTCTACACCTTCTTCAGTGTATGATTCTGAAGTTAATCGGGTTATCATTTTTTCCCTAATATACAGAGGTGCCCTTTTTTAAAGTTTATGACACAAGTCCTAAGGGAATTCTTCATTCTTTTGTGTGTGTCATTGCAGTATTTTCATGCAGTTTAAGAATACTTGCAAAACTTCTCGTCTCTTCTAGAGTTCCTTCTAACTCTTCTAGAGTTACTGGAAGCAAAACTATTACTGTGAAAGCTGTGAGTATGGCTACTAATTTTTCACTACACTGAATCCAAGGTAAGTTTTTTCCCAGTTCTAAGAATACAGGTATTCACTAAAATTCATATTACTGAGACTGGTTTTGTAAATTCAGAAAAGACATCCTAAGAAAAAAGTTAAAAAGTAGATTATGTGTGCTAATATTTGTAGAGAAAAACATTAAATTAGAGATTTTTGGTTATTTGGCTGTAAAGCAACAAGATTTATTAATAAGAACACTTCCTTGTCTAGTACCTTTCAAAAAGGAGAATTCCAACACCAATATCCAGAATAACTGTCACACAAGAAGGAACATTACAGGTGTTCTATATAGCTTGTTCACACAATTAATGATATGTGGTGGTAAAAAGGTGGAAGGTGAATCTTTTGAGGAATATTTTCCTCAAATCTGTTCATACCTTATTCACAGTAAGAACAAGACTCCTTCTGCCTCCTTCTCCTCCTTCTGCCTCCTTCTCCTCCAAACAGCTTTTTTCCATGCTGTTTGGCTTTCCACATATTCTGTGTCTTTTGCTATATCCCACTATTTCTAAATAATCTTTCTCTTCAAACCTGTCTTGTTTTCAGGGTTCTCTCTGTTCCAAATAGCAAGATGTGATGTACAAAATTTATCTAAAGAGAAAATCTCTATGTTCATATGGAACCAAAGTATTTCATAATTTTAATATATTGATTTCTTCTTTATTAGTTTCTAGAATGTTAATGCCGTTCTATTTTTGGAACTTTGGTGTAATACTGTGAACATGCATTGGTGCTACATAGTAAGAACAAGAAAATATTTTTGAAAAAAATGTATTGACAATAAAAAAGTCAGGTTTTTATACAAGATTCACCTTGTACTGTTTTGAGCAGGAAAAAAAAAAATAGAGGAATTTAATAGTATTTTGTGCTTTAGAACTTTTTTCAATTTTCCTCTTAAGTCATTATAAATAACCATGAGCTTCTGATCTTAAACTGGAAAAAAATACAACTGAATTCAGATGGTTCAACAAATATTCCAACAAAAACATAGCTAGAGCTACATCTTTTTAAAACAAGCACCTATCCCTGCAGGTTAGTGATGGATTTACTCTGCCTTTGAAGGGGAAAAGAGAAGCATGCCATTATGGGGCTTATCACAGGAATGAAAGGTACAGCTTTAAAATTCCAGAGTAGATTTTCTCAGTCATATAATTATACTTCATATGTTGAAACCATGACATTATATAATCTGTTTCTCCCATTGAATAAATCCTCTTTGGTGAGAAAACAAATCAAAGGACATATTGGGGTGGAAAGTAGGAGGGGTAGCCAGACTGACCATTAGGGATCAGATGAATTCCAGAATTGCTCCTTACCGACATAAATTATTCCATGCTCCTCAAATAAGGTAAGATTTCTTTTATCTCTAAACAGTTTTTAAATTCTTCGAAATACAGAACCATTCTAACACCAAGGAAAATAGTGAGTGAAGGATCTGTTCTTTAACTAATATACCTACTTATGGCTCAAAAAATGTAACACCTCAGAGAATTGTTTGGTAATATTATAGGCCATTTATGGGTTTGGTTCCTCTAAAACATAATCTTTCATGGGAAGAAAAAAGCCCGTTTTATTGCTTTACTCCAGTGTCTCATATTTCTTTTTTCTATTCATTTTAAACCCCCTTTTTGGGCTATATACAAGTCTCAGGTGAATTGTTTGCCTTCTAAAACAGCAATCTTTCTTCTGATTGAGTTTCATGCGCTTACTCTCTATGAAAGAATTTCACGTTCTTACTCTTAACACTCTTTCTCTATTCCATTTAAGCTTATGTAAAAAATTTAAAAATGTTTTCCTATTCAGTTTAAGCTTCATAAAGATATATTTTAAAAACCCCTTTCAATTATGTCTATTGCATATTCAGCCTGGGATCATTCAAGGACCTTCCCACCCTTCTCAACCTGTGGGGCCCAGCCCTGCCCACAGGACTCAGGGCGAGGCAGCACTGCGGCTGAACCCAGCAGGATGATCCCAACCACAGCTGGTGCTGCTGTGTCTGGTGCAGCCTGGGATGGGGTTTGCCCTCCTGGCTGCCCGGGCACACACTGCTGACTCACCCTGAGCTGCTGCCGACCGGCACCCCTAGATCCCTTTCTGCAGGGTTGCTCTACACACGCCGTTCTCCCAGCTTATAATTGTGCCTGTTGTTATTCCCAATCCCAGAGGCAAAATCTGGCATGTATTGAATTTCATGCCATTGATAATTGCCCAATACTACAGTATATGCAGATCCCTCTGCAAAACCAAGAGATAGAAGGCACCTTCAGCAGCACCTCTCAGTTTGGTATCATCAGCACGCTTGCTAACTAGTGCATTTAACTCCTGCTTACAAATCACACAAATAAGCTTGTTGACCAGAACTGGTTTTCCAATGAATTCCTGAGGAACACCACTGGTGATTGATCACCAGGCAGATGTAGCCCCACACACTAAAACCCCAGAAGTTTTGACATTCAGCCAGTTCTTCATCCAGCACAATATGAAACTGATCATCACAAAAGCTTGTCCAGAAAGAAACAGAGGGACAGTATCAAAATCAATATTGAAACTAAGAAGAGCTGAAATGAATGTTTTCTCTTCACCCACTAGATGAGAGATCTTATTGCAGAAGGATATCAGACTATTTAGGCGGGACCTTCCCTTTGTTGAGCCTACACTGTCTATGCCTGGAGATTGCCTTATGGTAGTTTCACCATGAACTCCTCCATCATTTTTCCAGGTACAGAGGTCAGGCCAACAGGTATGTAGTTTTCTGAGTTCTCCTTCACCTCATTCTTGTAAACTGAATGACACTCACCAGATTTAATTCAGTGAGGACCTTATCTTTGATAAATAACCATGGGTTTTCTGCTATAGTATCTACTAGATCCTTCAGTACTCCAGGATGAATCCTACCAGGTCTCATGGATTTATGAACTGATACAACTTGTCCCTTATAATTTCAGCATCTGTAAATGGAAAGTCATGGCTTCCAGAGTTGTGGTCTTCCAACACAGAGGAAGGTCAAGGTCTAACAGCATTATTAAAGAATGAGACAAAAAAAGGCACTAAATGCCTCTACTTTTTTCATTAATTTTTGTCAGATGACCATCTTCATCTGGTATCAGTTTAATATTTTCCTTAGACCTTCTCTTGTTATTAAATAATTTAAAAGACCACCTGAGTGAGTCTGTTTTCATGAGTCCTGGAGTCTAACAGTGTGGAGGTGGATAGTGCTTACTCCTCAAAAAGCATCTCCTCTGGAGAAGCTGTTCAGGTGGGCACACAGATGAGGCACTCAAGTCCGCCCCTCACACACCATGGCTAGCTTAGAAAGGAAAAGCAGAAACAGTCTCCTGTATAAAGTTCCAGCACAGTTTATTTTGCAGATGCATGCCCAAGGGTTTTAGGGACAGAAAGACCAAGATCAAAGGAGTGCCCAGGGTTAAGTATGGGGGTCAGGAACCGATGGTCTGAGGGCAGGGGGTGATACAAGAGCAGAGCAAAGGGCAATGACCTATAGGGGGTGTAAGGATGGGGCATCAGTGATACCACAATCATTGGAGAAACAGGGAAAGAAGAAACCTTAAGAACTGGGGATATATATGAACAATAGAGGTGGGCAAGGCCCACAGGCCAATGGGAAAAGCAAACTGAGGTAGATTAACTTAATGTTGTAGAGCACCATGGGGGAAGCCTTTTTGCTCTCCTTAAGCTATGAGGCTTTCCTGAAACCTATGGTAGATTCTTCCAAGGCACTGGCCTAGAAGTTTCCCTGACAGGCTCAGAGGCCTCCACAGTTGAGTCTTCAGAAACACCCCAGATCTTGCAGCCAAGCTTCCTTCAGGACAGACCTCTGTCCCTCTGTGCAGCCCCAGAGTGGGGGTGCCTGGCCTGCCCTCACTGCTTTCTGCCTGCCCACAGAGACTCACCATGTCCTGCATCTCCCACCTGTTCCAGCTGCTTGCCTGGGGCCATCTGGGACCATCTCTGGCCTTGGCATGGGGAGAGTAGGTCCTGCACCTTCCCTTGTGGCTTGGCAGCAGCTCCTGATGCCAAACCCTGCTGCCCTCTGTCCCTCTGCTCATTTTGCATGGTTAGCTTGGCTGCAGAAGGGGACCTGTGTCAGAGGAAGGTGAGTAGCTCTGGGCAGCAAAGAGGAAAAGAGCTTTTCTGTGCAGTTTGCTCACAATACTTCAGGCCTTCACCAGAAGAAAAATTGAGATCTACTGAGAGTATGAGTAGTCTGCAAAGCATGTAGGCTTAGTGGATGATCAAATGCGTATTTCCTGATAGCAGTCACTAATAAAGTCATGTTTTAATTTATGAAAGTTTTTAGAGCTAAGAAATTAAGACCAATTTCTGCTCAGTGTCTTGAATAGAAGTACATGCCTGGTATGAGGCATGCCAGTTTAAAGCTGTCATCAATGGAAATAAAGTCTTGCACAAAGCTACTTTGCTTACAGAAATGAGTGAATGGAACAATTATTTTTGCTGTATTTCTCATTTTGTATCACTTGTCATTCCATGATACAAAGATTCAGACACACTTAGCTGTTCCTTGCCCAAGTTATGGTGCAGGATTAAATTGCAAATTTTGGGTTTTATCTTGTATATTCCTACATTTTATTTCTCTGAAACAACTTCCTTGTCATTTAATATTCAAGGAAAACTTCTTCCACATAAATTAATTCCTTAGACTTCTCTATTACACATACTATATATATTTTAGAGATAAAATTAATCTTTTAAGGGAAACATTAGCTTTCTAAATATTCTATGAAAATTTCTCTAAGCATCCTCAGTTTAAAGTGCTTCATGTTCTGCCATTGTTCCCAGATCCCCTAAAAATATTACCATAAAACATTATATAATACCTGGGTCATGAAAATGAAAACAAAATGAAGCAAAATCAAAATCTAATGCTTGCACTTTCACAAATTACTATGAAAAATAATTTATTATAAAAATTATATTGTGTACACCTATTTTAGTCTATATGGGGAGGAATATTCTTGGGACCACAGACTGAAAGCTACTAAGTGAAAAAAGACCTGGGGTGCAGGTGGACAGCCAGCTCAGCTTGAACCAGCAGTGTGCCCAGGTGGCCAAAAAGCTGAATGGCATTCTGGTTTGGGTCAGGAATATCAGGAAAATCAGTGTGGCCAGCAGGACTAGTGAAGAAATCATCCTCCTGTACTTGGCAGTGGTGAGTTTGTTCCTCAAATCCTGTGTCTAGTTCTGGGCCCCACAAATCAGGAAGGACATTGAGGTGCTGAAGTGTGGGAATAGAGTTTTTGAAGGGTCTGGAGTACAAGCACTGTGATGAGCAACCCAGGGAGCTGGGGGTGTTTAGCCTGGAGAAAAGGGGGCCTTACATCTCTCACTACAACTTCCTGAAAGGAGGATGAATCCAGGTGGAGGGTCAGTCATTTCTCATAGGCAGCAAGTGACAGGACAGAAGAAGATAGCCTCAATTTCTGATAGTAAGGGTTTAGATGCACTGTTAAGACTTCTTCTTTGAAAATTAGGCAATATGTTACTCAGGGAAGTGTTATAAAGCTGTATTTGTGGTACTTGGAATGTGGTTTAGTGGCAACATGTCCATTCTACATTAACAGCTGCACTCAAAAATATTGCAGGTAATAATTCCATGATTCTGTAACTCTGGGATTTCACACAGATTTTGAAGTCAACAGCAAAGGGAAAAATAGATAACTTTAGTGTGTGGATACTGTTTACTGAATTTCAGAAAAAGTTTATTATAAAGATTGTCAGTAAACTATTTCCCCAGAGCAGAATATTTTAATAATTCACTGCTTCCCTAGGGTGACTAATCTTTTGAGGTAACAAATCTGTCTTGGTCTCAGAAAGCAACCTTTGTCTTAAACACAAACTACAGAATGTCAGTAATGGTTCATGAAGAAACTATTCTGGAACGTGTTACACTGTCTTAAGTTGTATTTCCCTGTTGTTGTATTTCCCCATGAGACTAGATGACACCGATGGCAAAAGTAAAAGAGTCAGCTCTCTGGCTTTGGGTGGGATATTACAGCTTTTATTCTCAAACCCTGCCCTGCTTGGCTGGCATCATCCCCATGACTCACCAGTGCCAGAGAGCGCTCGCCCCTTCTGTGTCAGGGCCTTTTTCCCCAGGGGGCAGGGCCCAGAGGCAGGGACAAGGTATCACCCTATCAGGGAGAAGTGGGAGGGGAAGAGTTAGGTTACAGCTGAGTATGGACAACCCACAATACAGATTATAGATCCAATAAACATAACACAATTAATGCATTACAACACACTGTTATGCCTTAACACCTGCCTGTGTTGTATATCGATATTCAACTATTCAGCCAGTCTGTATCAGAATCAGAGTGACTATTTCTGGCTCTCGTTACCCATCTTTAGTTACCTCATTATCTCTCCTGTTTCGAGTGCTAAGGTAAAGGATGGATTTAAGTGAATATTAGGCTATCTGATCCAATCTCAAGGTCTTCTTTGAAAACTAATAGTATTTCAGTTCTACAATATTTAACTGGTGTTCATTGAGTATTTCCATGAGGCTGCAACAAAATTTATCACAAAATATATAGCAAAACTTCATTTTTCCTGTGTGAAATTATTTTCTGGAGAAAAGAATTTGATTAAAGTCCTCCAGGTGTTTGAGAGATACCTGTCAGAAGCTGAATGATCTTTAAGTTATTGTCAAAGTTGAGTTTCAGTCCTTGAGACAAATTAAGGAATATTTTTGGTGAAAATCTGTTGTGTTTTGAAAGACAGGTATCTGCTAAGGAGGGGCAGGGCCTCTCTAGGAATGGAGAATTCAAAACCCTTCCCTCCAAGTTATTATTACTTAGAAGATTAAAGAGGCTTTTATTCTGAGCTATGGGGAAAGGAATAACAGTTTTTTACTAGTAAGTATAACAAGGCAAACAAACAACAACAATGTTGGAGTCCAGGGCATTCCTTTGGTTGCCCTGGAGGGTCAGAGACCTGGGCAGGGGGGTCTGAGACTACAGCTCAGAGCTCAGAGAGAAACTGGATTTGATTTCAGTCCATGGGAGAGGCTTCTTGCACTGCAGGAAGCATTGCAGGCCACAAGAGTGTGAAAGATTGTAGTTTAGGATATCACATGGTGAGAAAAACAGTGGTTTAGGATTTCTTGTATTGAAGTGAATGGGGACAAGATGAGAATTTGGGGCGTTGCCTCCTTCTTCTTTCTTCTTCCCTCACTCCATTTCTGCAGTGACGTTGACACAAAGTAGTTTGTGAGGAGTGGATCAAAGTAAAGATGACCTTTTTAGTAATAGTGATAGACATTAGTAATAAATAGTAAATATTGAATACGTAGCAATTAGTATAAAAGATAAGGACAACCCTGGGACGGGGGGAGTCACCAGATGTCCGAGCCGCGGCAAACATCTTGCAGGACACAGAAAATTGTAAGATAAGAACTAATAAACACGAAGCATGCAACCTTGAAGACTCCGTCTTTTCCTGCGTTTGGCTCAGAGCTTTGCAGAGGGCAAAAAAGACTCTAAAACCACCTGAATGTGGGGAATTTAAGCTCCAGCAAGCACCCCCCCACACAACTGCCAAAACAGGGCAGCAACACAACAACTACGGCATTAACAATAAACAGAACCAGGAACCTCAATCGGCTTTGTTTCACAAAGCCCGGGGCAGTCTGATCCCTTGGTACTGAGACATGACTTTAAAGAGTTAACATTTTAGCTAAGGGTCAGAAGCAATTTATATTGATCAAGATGTAAGTTAGATTAGTAAATGGTAGGTTAATGATTATTAGATGCCCAAGCTAGAGCTAACTGTTATATTATGAGCTTGTTTATAGAAAAAGTGGAGTAAGTGAACCGTTATAAGAACAGATTGAAACCACTAAGAACAATGGCCAGCACCTGGACTTGGTATCCATCAATCACGAAGCAGGGGACCTTAGATTGTGCCAGAGGGTCACAGAGACCTGATGAAGACTCTCCTGACTTCATCCTTTGAGACCACTGACTCAATTTGAGACCACCGACCCAATTCAAGAGAAGAACTGCGCACGCGTGAAGGACTGATAGCCTCATTTTAATAGAGAGCAGGGATGGGAGGTCCTGGGGTTATGCATATGTATTGTATGTAAGATCTTGGAAAATAAATAGAGAGCAAAGAGCCTTGTTCGGGGTGGCCATGCCTTTTGGAGATGACTCCCATGCCACCCGCCGGTGAATAAACATACCACTTTCTAACTTTAACTAGTTAGAGGGTCTTTGTCCGTGACTATATCGGTTTTCAATGATTCAGTACCCTGAGAGCACCAAGGTGGAGCAGTGGAAACTCCCAGGCTGGTGGCTGGAAGGGCAGGGGTCCCCAGCAGGCAAACGGGGAATGTCCCGGCAGGCAGGGGGTGTCCCAGCAAAGTGAGCAGTGCTGAAGAAGCCACGATGGCTGGACAGGGCTGGCCCAGCTCCAGCAGGGCAGGCAAAGGGGACTCCGAATTCCTGGGCACACGAGAAGATGATGGATGATGGTAGAATTCCCAGGACCAGACCCTCCATTAACAGTGGACTCCTCATGCAGCAAGCAGCAGCTGGACTGTACTCTCCGATGCCAAGAGCAGGAAAAATAAAACTCAGTTCCCTCCAGCCCTGTCCTTTTCCCTCCTCTGAACTTTGTGTGATCGTCTCCCTCCCAGCCACGTCTTTTGGTGTTAGTCAAGTACCCTCTAAGTACCAGCACTTCGTTTCCTAGTAACTTATGAGGAAAAATTCTTTAAGACAAAAAGGAACAAATCTAAACCCCAACAATATTCAAAATTGGATTAAAGGTTCTGATGTCTCCCACATCAGAAAGGTTTTTAGAGCTAAGTGAAGAAGGAATGGAAAAAATTTAAAGCATCTTGGGAGTCAATCGCATACAGGAATCAATTCCATGCTGCTTGAGTATATTGACATGGAAACCTAATGAACTTCTCAGGCATTCTAAAATACGTCAATTTCTAATTATTTAATCCATAAAGTCATTTTTATTTTTTTTTCTTCTTCCTAATATTAAAAGTGAATTACTAACTGTAGCCATTGCAATTGTAGTTCAGTTTGTTTCATCAGCTGGGAATTTGCAATCAATTAATATGAAATTTCTTGAAGTAAAAGTACAGTTGCTATTACTGTAGATGAAAGTTTCTTATATTTGTAAGTAAAAAGTTTTGGTAAGAAATAACTACTGAAAATTATCTTTAATATTGCACCTTATTAAATAACAGGCAACATATTTTCTGTATGTTAGTGTGTTCCCATAGAATAAACGTAAATAACAGAAACAATACATCTGGTATCAGGCGAGAGATGATACCAAATCACTTTCTCTCACTATTCTATATCATACTATTTCTCTTTTATGATCCTTAAGGTCTAAAACTTCTTATTTGTTCTGTTAAATATTAGCTGTCCATTTTCAGCAAATGCAATGTTACTATAAGATGGTTAACATTAAAATCATTAAATAGACTAAAAAAAAAAAAAAAACTATGATAAATAACAATTTTTTTTTTCATTTTCACAACCAAATCTAGAAAGTTATTCTATAACAAGGCATTCAACCTGTTGAAGGACTTGGAGTTAACACCTTGACATTCCAAATCCATTATCCCTTGAACAAATAAAGAATCCAGAGACACTGGTGAATTATTTTTTTAAAACTGTGCTGTAACCCTGGTATCCTAGAGAGGACCCAACTGACTGCAACGTGTGGAGGCCAGGCCAGGCCTATTGAGCCATGTTCAGCACTGCTCAGTAGCCTCAGGAGGGGCTCTGAATCTGACAATTAGATGACAACAGGCCCTGCATCTGCTCCCACCACCATGACACACCCTGCGGCTGTTCCAATGCCAGCCACTGAAACCAATGGAACAGAATCAATAGGTGCCACTGTTGGTGGCTCCTGCAGAGGAGCAGAAAAGTAAATGAAAGTCACCTGGTAAAAAAAGCTTTAGAAAACAGCCAAGGAGGACAGGGAAAACAAAGAGGAAGAAGCAGAACCATCACAAGGATGACTTTCAGGACCATCATCAAGGCTATCACTGGAACTGGAAGAGGAGACAAAAGATACTCAATTCCTATCTCTGAGTGAGTTACAGGAGCCAAAAAAATATTTCAGCCATCATCCATGTGTGCCTGGCTACTCCAGTGCTGGGACAATGAAGACAAAATTGTGGAGTTAGAGAGTGAGGAAGCCAGACAGCTGGGATTACCTGCTAAGAAACCAGGCACTGACAAAAAAAATAAAAAATCCTTAGTTGCTGGAGGAGGTTCTTAGCAACTGTGAGGGAAAGGTATTCCTATAAAGATGATATTTTGTGCATCTCACGCAAATGGACTACAGTAGAGACAGGTATTCAATAATTGAGGGAAATGAAGTATGAGAAAGAAATGAAATCTTGCCCCAGACAGTCTGCTCCCTGCAGATCCAGGCAACCTCTTATATCAATGAACTTTGTGGAGGAAATTTGTTTTTCCTCCACAAGTGCAACAACAGTACATGCCGACCCCTTTGCGACAATTTTTTGGAAAGATGATGCACCACCAACAGTTTGTGACGTGATTTGGTAACTCTGGGAATATGAAGAGAATAGTCCTTCCTCCATTTTTGAAGCTGTGGAGAAACAGATAGATAAACTGATAGATAAATTGACATATAAACTGATAGATAAACTGACTCATGAGTTCCAGCAATGCAGAGAATATGTCCTGCTCCCAACCTGTACAGGCCCATATTTCAACAAATGACAGCTCAAGGGAGAGGATACAGAAGGTACATACCACAGGGTACCCTGTGGGATGGTGGAGAGGATATAAAGAAGTGGGATGAAAACCCTACCTTGAATTTATATGCACAGGTGTGGAAATTGCAGGAAAAAAATATTTACAAGTATGGGCTTTTGGGGTTTTTTTCCCAGGCAATTTGTTTCTCTCTTCCCCAGCAGTAAGCTTTCCAGGAAGAATGGAAGGTCTGATCATACTACTGTCTCTGTGAAGAGAAGTTCTAGTCCATTTCTACAAGATTTTAGGAGTGAACATTGTGATCAGTGTTAGAGGGGTCCTGCTTCCAGACAGGTGGAGGAGAGGCATAACTGGGTTTACTGGACTGTGTGGATTCAGTTATCTGGCACAGTGGCCCCACAGGAGCATAAGGCTTTAGTAGACTCTGGTGCACAGTGTGCCCTAATGCCATCAAGCTGTGTAGAATTTATTTGTATTTCTGGAGTGACAAGGGGATTCAAACAGCTGAGATTACCCTGATTAGGAATGAGTGGTAAAAGCACCCTATTTTGCCTGGGCCAGAGATTCCACACATTCTTGGCATAGTTTATAATAGAGGATATTTCAGGGACCCAGAATGTAGTGGTGGGCTTTTGGTATACTTGTCCAGGCGATGGAATAAATTAAACAGTTGCCTACTTTGCCTGGTCTTTCAGACAACATTTTTGTTGTGGTATTGCTGAAGGCTGAGGAACTGCAGGTGCCAATTTCTACTACAACAGAGCATTGGGGGCAGTAGAACACCAACCAAAACTTGTAATTCCCATCTATAAAGTGATTTGTCACCTGGAAAGCCAAGGATTAATCAGCAGGACTCAGTCACATTTTAACAGTCCCATATTGGCCAGTCTATGGCCCCATATGGAAAGTCTAACAGAGAATGGTGTTGTGGCCTCTGAGTGCTGCTGTGCCAGGCATAGCACTTCAGTATTGGCTGGAGTCAAAGGCAGACAAGTTTCACCACTGACATTGCTGATGTGTTTTTCTCAGTCTCTCTGGCAGCAGAGTGCAGGCCACAGTTTGCTCTCACTTGGAGTGGTGTCCAGTATACCCTCCAAGTGACTGTGCCAGGGGTGGAAAAGTAGCCGTACCATCTGCCATGGACTGATCCAGAATACTGTAAAAAGATGAAGCTCTGTAACACATGCAATATATTGTTGATTTCATTGTGTGTGGGGGGAGGGGGGAGGGGGGTGGGGCGGGGCAGGGAAGGAAAAAAATTAAAAAAAACCCACCTGGTTTTGCTATTAAACTGAGTAAAGTAAAAGAACCTGCACAGGACATCCAGTTTTTAGGAATAAAATGCTAAGGTGGACATCATCAGATACTAATGGACATTATTGATAAGGTAATCACAATATCCCCATGCAGTAACAAGAAAGAAACATAAGCTGTTTTAGATGTTTTAGGCTTTTGGAGAAGTTGCATTCCAGATTAAAGCCCAATTGTAATCACTCTCAAGTGACCCAGAAGAAAAACTATTTCAAAGTGGGCCCTGAGCAGTGACAAGCCTTTGATCAAATCAAGCAGGAGATAGTTTGTATTGTAGCCCATGGGCCAAAGAGGGCAATATATTAAAAAAATATGCTATATGCTGCACCTGGGGAGAATGGCCCTACCTGAAGCCTCTGGAAAAAAAGCATCAGGGGAGATTCAATGTTGACCTCTAGGTTTTTGGGGTCAAGCACACAGAGAATCTTGAACATTTTACAGTTCACCTAAAAAGGAGATACTGACAGCATATGAAGGCATCCAATTCACTTTGAAGGTAATTGGTACTGAAGCACAGCTCTTCCTGGCACCCTGGTTACCTGTGTCGAGTGAGCTGGATGTTCAAAAGAAGGATATCCTCTGCACATCATGCAACAAATACTATATGGAGAAAATGGGTTGCAATGATCACACAGCGAGCTTGTATAGTAAACACTAGCTGTCCAGGATTCTTAGAAGTGATCATGGACTGGCCAGAGGACAAAGATTTTGGAATGCCACAATTACATACTGAAGAGGTCACACTATGAAATAAATTACCAGAAAATGAGCAGCAATATGCCTCGTTTACTGATAGACCCTGCTGTTTCATGGGAAAATATCAGAGATGGAAAGCAGCTGTATGGAGCTATGAGTTTCATCTACGACAAGATGAAGGTCAATCAAGTCAGTTTGCAGAGGTGAAAACCATCCAATTAGCCTTAAACATTGCTGAATGAGAGAAATGGCCAATACTTTATACTGATTCATGGACCGTGGCAAATGTCTTATGGAGGTGGTTGTAGCAATGGAAGCAGAATAACTGGTACGAACAGGGTAATGACATCTGGCTGCTGCATTGTGGAAAGGTATTGCTGCCTGGGTAGAAATCCTAGCTAGGCAGGTGCAGAAGCTCATGTACCCGTAAGTCAGGCCACAGAAGAGCATCAAAACAGCCAGCAGGTGAATCAGGTTTCTAGGGTTCAAGTGGCTGAGGTAGACTTGGATTGCCAGCAGAAGAGCAAATTCTAGTTCAGTGGGCCCATGACACCTTAGAACATCAGGGAAGAGATGCAACATATAGATGATGGGCTCATGATCAAAGGATGGACTTAACCATAAACCTTTTGAATGTGGAGCATGCTCTGTGATCAATCAGGCCAAGTGAATCAAGCCTCTGTGGAATGAAGGATGATGGCTGAAATATAAATATAAGAAGGCCTGACAGGTTGACTATATCACCCTCCTCCAAACCTGTGTGGCAAGAGTCATGTGCTTGCAATGGAGGAAGCAACCACAGGACAGCTGGAAACTTCCTGTTTCCTGTTGCACTGCATGAGACACTGTCTTGGGACTGGGAAAGCAAGTCTTACCGTGACACAGTACTCCAGAAAGAGCTGAATCAAATAATGGATCACATTTCCAAAACAACCTTGAAGCGGCTTGGGCCAGAGAACACGACATTAAGTGAACAGATCATGCTCCCTATCGTGTACCAGCCTCTGGAAAGATCAAACAGTGTAATGGACATTAAAGACTGCACATTAAAGACTGAACATCTAAGAGAAAAATGGCTGGTGGGACTTGTGATATACGGTTAGCAAATGCCACCTGGTTACTCAATATCTGCCAATAAAACTGACTCTGACCAATCAAAAAATTTAAATACTGTAGAAGGGGCACTGTAGTGCACATTAAAATCATGCTGACAAAACAGTCTGCCTCACCAAAAGGGATTGCTTTGCTCAAGGACCTGGGTGCACTTAGTGAGTAATGCAGAAAGATAGGAAAGTCCAGTGTGCCTCAAGGGGATTTGATTTTGAATGAAAATAGGCAATGAGTTAAATTGTATTATGTTAATATCCAACACCATGTATTACCTCTTCTGTGGTATCTACATGTTTATCACTTCACTGAACACCTTAGGGCATCAATCTTAACAAAAAACATTCTGGGGATCTGAACCTGACATCCTTCTGATTGTTGCACTTGCACCAATGAAGAATGAATTTTGATAAAACTGAACTCGAATACTCGAATCAAAACAGACTCAAATATGCAGCATGAAAGAATTTGACAGCTGGGTGGTGTTTTATCTCCAGCTGGTCTCAAGACCATGACAGTAATCAATGCCACAAATATAACATCAGAAAGAATAGGGGGAAAAAGGATTGTATTACTATTTTTACCCACACACAGCTATAGAATTAGAAGGCAGCAGCACTGTAGCACTAGAGTTCAGGGAATAAAGCTTTATCACAGACATCAGAAAATATTTTTATTTTCAGACATAAGTTTTTCTTTTCCTTTCATAAAAAAAAATAAACAAGTTCCATTTTACTTCAGTTGCATCCATCTTTGTTTACTGCTGCTGGGGAAGAAAGGTTTATTGACTGTCATTAGAAAAGCTTTGAGTAACGGGATGCAATTGCAATACAATTGATAAAAAAACCCCTTCATTCTAAAGTAAAAAAAAAAAAAATATTGCTTTTACCAGTAGAAAATATAATTCTTGCAAATAAACTTGCAAATCAGCTATACAAAACATTTGTTCATACTCTTGAAAAACTGGATAAGGTGTGCATACAAATATGTACATGACAGTAACATCTCATAGCTACTAATACTTGTAAATTTACCAAGTTTAACATTAATATAAAACATAAACATAAGTTTAACGTAAAATATTTTAGTTCTTAATATCAAACAAACTGTCTCAAGAATCAAATGTAGTTTTCTTAAGCAGCAAAAGCTGCATAAGGTTTTCAACCCCTGTTAATCTGATGCTATGCTGTATATTTAAAACAAACATCTATCAACTTGTTCAGTATTTTACTTTTCAAAATAATTTTCAAATCTCCAAGAATATGACAGCTAAATAAAATAAACTAATTTGAAAATATTTTCTATATTGTTTTTGAATCATTGTAAAATACTGCTTAGCAGTGAAATAAATACAAAATAAAGTCTTTCCTCTGTTTTTTATTTTCTAGTAGCAAATCACACTTTGTTCTGCTTTTTAACATAAATTGCTTATAACAAGAAATTTCTTAAGTAAAACTGCCTACTTAGTTTGTATGCCTTTCCAAGTTTTATAGCTAAGCACAGATTTCTAGATGACCATACAAAAATTAATAGAGAAGCATTGAGATGAGTGAGCATTCATAAAAAAATTATGGTCTACAGGTGGGCATAGAACAAATGTTTGTTCTTGTAAGTGTTTGCAAGAGATGGAAAATTAACTTATACTAAGTTGTTTATATTCCTGTTGCCTTTTACATATCATCACAACTTCTGTTTACATAAATTGGTGGTCACTTACAGTAAATATTGGCCTGTTACTGACAAATAATTCAGATATTTGGCCAACTAATAAAAGAGAAATCAGAACAGAACCAAACATTTAAGTAAAAATATCTTGATTTCTGTTGATCTTTTTTCCTAACTACCTAGTCTGTACTGGTGTAATTTGTTTGTAAAACTTGTGAAAGACTTGTTTGTTGCTTCTAACTCTTAATGCACTGGAACCCAATCATGTTAATTTTTTTTTTTTCCCACATTCTACATTAACAAATATCAAAAGAAAGTATAATGTCAGATATGACAGAGTATGTAACATAAAGAGTCACAAATATGCATCTTCATGTTGAAGTAAGCATAAGTTTAGAAAGTAATGCTTACTAGAGCATGCAATTTCTCTTAAACAGATGTATTTTAACTTCATGACTTGCAGTATTTATTTGAGTTTATCTTGCTCAGAGACATTAAGTACTATGTATTGTATATATAACATGACTGAATCCCATCATAAGGAAAGATGGATTAAAAAAAATTATAAAACAGAAGTGGCTTCTTGGATATCTCTTTTTCAATAATTAATTGAATTTAGGTACTGGAATGATCTGCCATGGGAAGTGGCGGAGTCACCATCAATGGATATGTTTAAAAAAAGACAAGATGTGGGACTCAGTCCCATAGTCTAGTTGAGGGCATGGGCTGGATGGGTTAGATTTGATGATCCTGGAGGTCTCTTCCAACCTAGTCATTCTGTGATTCTGTAATTTACTGAATACATGGTATAGGTTGTGACTAAGCCCCATCCCTTTGTTTCACATTAAAAAAAAAAAAAAAAAAAAAAAGCCTATTTAAAGAAAGAGGTTTTCAAATTTTAGGAGAACTGGCAAACTGGCAGAATAAAGGTACCAAAAGCAGAAGTTCCATGGGGAAGGGGATCACTCAACAGGCCATCAAACCACTCACAATTTCAGAGAGGAGAAGAATAATACAGGATGGTAACAACAACTTTCAGTAGCTGATCAGAGTAGCAAGACTAGTTGAAATGCAAGACAAAGAGATTAGTCCTATAATCTAGGTCCTCAAAACTATTATCTTTCCCAAGGTAGAAATCATTAAATGAAAATTGGCAAATAACAAACTGTTCTGTCTGGAAACAGAACTGGCCATGTGATAACTAGAAGATATTATCCATTAGGATTTACTTTCAAATTATCAAATGTCAACATAATTTTCTGAAAGTGATATAAAACTTGGACACCTTACCAAGATTTTCCATTGTATATGTTCATCTTTAGCTAGATAAAGGATTTAATAGAAAACCATATCATGTGAGGATGATAGGAAAAATATTTCTGAACCCTCTAAAATATTTTATCTGCAGAACTTAAAACAGCTGTTCGGTAGTCTGATAGCATCTCTATTGATCTGGAAGGAAGAAAGCAGTCAGGTGAATAATAACTTCATCTGCTGCAAGACTTCCTTAACATCTTCATTTATTGCATGAATGCATCTTTCTATTAAATTCTCCTATCTTTTTCTTTCACAAAGGAGTAAATAGTATACCACCTCTTGAGTTACCATTTATAGGGCTAACTCCAGTTAATTCTTATACATAGACAGATGTATTTCAACACTATCTCTAACTAGTATGAAAGTGCCACATCAAAGCATACATGTCAAGTCACCACAGGTGTTGTGAATAATCTGCGTGTTCTTTTTGGAATAGAAATAATATCTTTCCAGGTTACAGGAAAATAACATAATGTTCTTTTTAAAATAAAAAAATGTTCAGTTTTAACTAAAAGTTTGATAAAGCAGTGCATTAAAGCTATGTTACATAGCCCGACTTTTCAAAGAATGACATAACTGAAAAGCAGAGAAACATGTTGAATTGTAGCTTTCTCATTAGACTCTTTCCTTTTGGAAACACTTGCCTTCTAAAAAAAGAAAAAAAAAAAATAAACCCAAAAACAAGCAAAAAAAAAAAAAAAAAAAAAAAACCAAACAAACAAAACAAACAACAACAACAAAAAACCACAGAAAACCAAACCAACAAACAAAAAAAACCAACCAACCAAAACAAAACAAAACAAAACAAAAAAACAAAAAAACAAAAAAACCAACAACAACAAAACCCCAAGAAACAAAGGGAAAGACAAGTTTTAATCCATAAATTGTAATACTTCTCAATAGTACTTGAAACTCCAGGGGAGACATTACCCATATAACAAAGGAAAAATTTCAGGATCATTGAAGTCACTAAAATATCCAAAAATCTTTCAATAGCACAACTTATTTTTGAAATATGTATAAGTTTAGAGTCATAAAAAGGATTTAACAGGTGTGTCCCAGCCAGATTTCAGAGTATCAGTCTTTCATTATTTCACCTCTCTGTATTGACTCAAGAATACCCTAATCTTCAGATGAAGGTCAACAAATTTCTTTTCTCTCTTTAACTGATGTGGAAATAGGAAGAATCAAAATACAGTAGTAAGCAGAATTCTTGAAGGACGGGCAGTTTCAGTTCAGATGTCAATTGAAGAGAATCAGACACGCTTGTGTGGACCTCTAATTTGACAAAGGTATTGCAGTGTCCTCGCACGCCTGGCAGGCACTGACCACAGGCTAGGTCAGCCTCTGCACAGCTGCTGATGTGTGTGAGGACGTGGTTGCGAGCTAGGCAGGCAGCCTCCTCTCTGTGGGTCCTTAGCTTCCCCACACCGGCGGTAGGACCAGATGGGATGACACGGGCAGCAGACAAAGAGCCGACTCTCTCGAACAGGGTATAACAGGGTTTATTGGAGGGAGACTGACCAGGAGCTCCGCCCCTGACCACTGCTGCCAGAAAGAGACCCAATCAAGGATCATGCACAAACTTTTATCTGGGGGAGGATCAAGGGGTGGCGACAACAGGTCAGCCAGTGGGGCGCCAGAGGGGTATAAGAGGGGAGTCAACTTCATAACTGGGAATGAATCACAAGAGGTGAGTGGGGGATTTCCTGGGCACCAGCCTATCACTTGACGCCCTACCTGGAACTTTCCAGAAGCCAGTGAAGGGCCCCAGAGTGACAGACAGGGCGCCCAAGAGGACAAAGAGGGGATGACTTATCAAAGAAATATGGTATTGATCTAGTATCGATACCCAACTGTGACAGACAAAAACCCTCTAACAGTTTAAAGTTAGAAAGTGTATGTTTATTACGGCCAGGCAGCACGTGGGATATTTCCCTAATTTGCACTGTGAAATTCACAGGCAATTACAAAGACTTTTATTTACAAAAGTGTTGAATACCCAAAATACAAATGCATATTCATACCCCTGTCACCTCTCATTCCTCGCTTCATATGCTCATTGGTAAAAAGGTTATTAAACATGTGTACTTTGTTTCCTAAAATGAGTCAGGGGTCTATTCTGGGGAGGGGTCACCCAAAATGAGGAAGTAACATGAGTCTTCCTCGTCCTGACTTTTCTACCTTTTCAAAGCATTCATGACAAATGAATTCTTGGTAGAACTTACAGTTTCCTGTGTTCAATGGGTCCTTTAAGCAGGAAATATGCAGCTATCTTATGTCCTACTTACCACATTTTGTTTTTCATTACAAGCACAACTACATAAACGTAAACCTGACAAGAAATGAGCTACAAGATCCAGGGTAGCTTATCTAAGATCCAGCTTCTGTTAACTGCGAACAAAGATTACCTATCTACTTCAGCTAATTCAGCAACTTATTATCTTAACTTTCCTAAAAATCCTTAGTTCCTCAAAATTAATGTCTCAGGTATTGACAGGGACAGGTGAGGGATAGGAATGATTGGCACAAAACCTAACTTTATATAACAAACAGGTGGGGAAGAAACCTTTGGGAAAACCCAGGGGGTATGTTGGAACCAACCATTACAAATTCCAGTATAAAACACATTAAACAAAACAAAATAAAACATGCACCGCCACACAAAGGTAAGCAACTTCTTACAGACCTTCAGGTTACTTGCATCACTGCATCAGTTTCCGGGAAATGATGAGCTAAATCTTATCAACGTGGGCAGAGTCCCTTAACCTAAGGTACTGGAAGTCATTCTGGCAGTGGTTTTAGAATGAGGGAATGATGCTATTCCTTAAAACCTTTTGAAGCAATAACTACATATTATAAATATTACTTAGACCTTTGCTGTAATCAGTTTTTTAAAGATTTAATTTATGTACAATTCTGTATTTCATGTATAATAATGAAGATTTATGTTTACAAAATGGGTTGATGGAGAAAAGTATTATCTTGTTACTTAATTTATCCTCAGTATATTACCTTTATCTCCATTCAAAATTCAGTTTTATAGGTTCAAGTTTACGTTTCTGAAATCAGTTTAACTTTTGCAATTACAGTGTATTGGTTTTTTGAATGTTCAAAAGAAGTAAATATCTAGGTGCTACCTTTTGGCGACAAACACAGGGTCCCACTCTAAAAGGAAAAAATTAACATTGTTTCCTCGTTTCCATTTGTTACTGAATGCTCACAAGTCTTACTAATCTGATGATCACTTTGTATTTAATGACGATACCGTCAGAATACTTCTGACTTACCTTTATTAACTTCATAATTTATCCCAAGTTATTCCAAGTTCTTTATTATTGTTTTTTAAAAAGCCTTTTGTTTGGAATATTTGCTTTTACTCTTGCAAAAATTGGATAATACTTAACCTCAGTGAACAAAAGCAGATGTTCCTCCTTTACCTAATACAGTTACACACACCAGAATTCTTTTAGGCCTAATAATCACTGATTTCTGTTTTATCAAACATTTGGTCTGATTTATTTCAATAGTCATATTTGGAATGAACTAAGTCATTAAAATGTAATATTACATGAATGAGAGCCACCAGAAATGTGAACGCCTCAGTTGAAAACCACTATGCTTCCAAATTGCTGCATTTTATTTACATGCTAGATACAAATTGATTCTCTCCGTATATAACACATACAAATACTCATAAACAGGCTAGTTCCCAATCCATCGTTGTTCAGATAGTATGAGTATTCTTAATCTGGAAAGAATTATTTAGATTTAATGATGTACATTTAAGCTTATGTGATTACCAGAACAGTCTTTTATATCTCTATCTTTACTATGCTGTTTACCTGGTTAGCATCTAGTGACACCTTTTTAATAAAATGTTGAATGTTGAAAAGCCTTCTTAACAATACTTGCAATTGCATATTATATAGATGCAGATAGAACACACAACTGATGGAAAAATATTGATGTATTTTTGTCTGAGCAATGTGTTAATAAATTAAGATAACCTGCTAAATAAAGTATCAATTTTTATGAAGATGATTACATTTTAACAATTTTTGGCTTTGGAGGGTTTCTGTTTGTTCAGTTTTTAGAGCAGATTTTGGTTGGTTTGCAGTTTTTTTATAATAAATCCCTCCCTGTTTCTTCTTCGTTTTTAGGTTTTTCTGGTAAATTTTCTTTGCTTTTCTTTAAACTCAATATTTTAAGAAACTATTTGTTTTGAAAACTAAGTTCCTGATAGGAAGACTAGAGGGTTTATACCTATAATATTGGTTTCTTTAAATTTTGCTGTCTAAAAAATGTGATTAGAAACAATAAATTCCTATTTAATTAAGAAAAAATATGTATTTTTACAGAATGTTTCTAATCACATAGTGCTTTGACCTTGCAATTTGCTTATTCATTATCTGCCTACAATATCCACATTAAGTTCATTCACTCTTTGGGATCTGCATGTTCTTAAGTGAGGCTGCTTAAATGTCCCATTTTGCTTTCGTCCTTGCAATCTCATTGTGATGATTTCCAGCATCTGTCTGTAGTCAGCCACTGTGCAACAATTTTTGTCTACCACACTTTAATCAAATGTACTGTTCTAGAAATTATTTTTAATTCCTTACTTTTTCCCTCCATAATTATTAAATTAGTTATAACAGATGATTCTTACATGGGTGTACATGTCTAAACATACAGGACAAGAGTGGCAGGGGTTCAACTTGCCTTGAGGTTGCACATCCAGGGGTAGAATGCAGCAATGTGAGGAGCATACTATTACACAAGGAGCCAGAAAGGACTATAACTACAATATTCATAAATTAATTTGGTGCTTAGGGATCTGAGCCTAGGACAATCAAACTCCTTCTGCAGACTGAGTATTTGTTACATATGAAACCACAGTTTTAGCAAAAGCACGTGTCCTTTGGAGGAAGTACCATTTGTGCCCCTTCTGAAATGACATATCAGGAGCAGTCTTGAATCCCATGAAGTCTCCAGTTTCTACTCCAGCATGGCAAGAAGTGACCTCAGGAGTATATGGGCTTCCCTGCCAAGTTGCTCTGTTAGCCAAGAATGTGGAAAAAAACCCCAAAAACAACAAATCAGGTAAGAAATTGACACAGGCTACACAGCTGTCTTAAGGTATTAGACATCCTGAAAACAGTGCAAAGTAAGGAATTTGTGAGAAATTGTGCTGGACACAAAATTAACAAATGGACAATGTACAGGCATTTTCTAAGTGAAAAAGAACCAAGGTTAACAGAATGGAACACTGGTGCTTTTAAGTTATCACAAATGATCATCCTTATTTTTTCCTATGAAACCATTTGACATTATGTGTTGTTACTGCATTGACTCTGTAAGGCTGAAGTGGACCACATGATGTATCAAAGACTAGCATCAAGAAACATGGTGTAAAAAGAGTAGGAAAAGTTGAATAATTTTTTATAATTTTTTTTTTATATACCTGAAACCCAGAAAAAAATTAGACATCCTGGAAACTAAAGAAAACAGGTGGGTATTGGGTCTACATTTCAAAATATTATCAGGCTGTGGTTAAGATACTATTATAGATAAAGGCAAATTCTGTTTTATTCCATTAAGGTTGTTGGGCTTGTGTATGGATATGCGTATTTCTGCTTTGGGGTTTGTTTGTGGTCTTCTTTGGGGAGTTTTTTGTGGGTTTGGGGTATTTTTTGGTTATGGTTTTGTTGGTTTGGTTTTTCTGTTTTGCCATGGGTTTAAGGGGTTTGGGATGTTTTTTAAAGTAATTTCAATAAAAGTTTTAAAAATGTGTCCCTAATCAATCAGTTTCTCTCTTCAATGGATTTGGTGGCAAAACAAAATTTCTGAGTAAAATATAGACTCAGGAAGTTGGTCGAAGTTAACTGTCCATTCTAATGAAAACAGTAAAATTAAGGCAAATTTAGCTGTTTGTTAGAAGAGGCTGGACCAGTGGACATAATCTTTAGCTCAACTGTAGTATCACACATGAAATATTTCTATACAAAGTAATAATGCACGTGAAAAAAAAAAAAAAAAATCTGGAATATTCCCATATGTCTTCTTTTAAGTTGGCTCTTTTGTTTTTCCCAAGCCATGCAAGTAATATTTTGTCAGATAATAAAACAAAACAAAACAAAACAAAATAAAATAAAATAAAATAAAATAAAATAAAATAAAATAAAATAAAATAAAATAAAATACATGGATTGTATATTTGACCTCTGTTTTTAGAGATATGATTCTCAATGTTTCAGCTCTTTGTCTTTTCTTGACAGCAAACAGAAAGGTATGTAGACTTTACTGTTAGATGATAACATGAAAAATATTCCTTGATAGTACATGAATGCTAAGAGGCACAAAGTAAACAACAAGAACAAAATTATCATCTCTTCTTTCTGGTCATCTTATATTACCCTACAGTTTTTGTATTACTTTTCATTACGGTGTTTCATAGACATATGAAAATGAAAAATATTTTGCCATTCAACAAAGAAACAATTACAAATTTCCAGATAATAGATGCTATCAAAATTAGCTTTCCTATTGCATGGTAGAATTCAATTCACAGAGTGAGGTTTCCCAAGCTGATGAGGAAAGACCACAATACTAGGAAAGGCACCACTGCCTTTCCTACAGATTGCATCGTACTTGTGTTAAGCTAGTGAGACGTGAGTAGAATTTACAGGCCTGTGGGGTGAATGTGATTGATGTTTCTCTTATAAGCATAAATAGGACAAAGCTGTTGCTTAAGGCCTTAAACTTAATGTGCCTAATCCATCACTCACTGGAAAAATAAGTAGCAGCTGACAAGAAGGACAGTATGGACTCATCCCAAGAAGGCACTTATGCTCAGGCCAGCAGAGAAATTCGCTTTCAGCATGTCAAATATCAAAACCAGGTATGATTCCACAACTCATGATTCCAAAATGTAATTTTCCCTAATTCTAATTCTCACTGACAATTGTTCCCAGTTTTTCTCTGTATATTTCAAATTACATAGTTTCATTGTTCTGACCTTGATTCTTTTACTTATATTTTGAATTGTTTTAAAAGTTCTGCATTGCTTTGGAAACCAACATTTGGTTTGATGACTTTAAATATTTTTTAAAAAAATAAGGATTAACAATAATGCATTAATTTTCCCTCTTTTTGAATGTGCTTTTATTTTTCTCTGATTAGATTATTATAAATGTTTCTCTATTTTTTTTATACACTATTTCTGTATTTCAGTTTATCATGTTTTTCAGTTCCCTCTTATAGACTCACATTGTGGCTGATCAATAAATCCTTAAAAAAGATTAAAGCTCAGAAGTGGTGGGTAAGGGTGAAGATCTGGGAATAATGTAGAGTGTGATAGAGCATTACAGTTGAAAGGAACCTCACCTTGATGTCAGCACAAAGGGAGCACAGACCACACAAAGGCCTTTGTTTTAAATAAACATCTATGAACTGGTGGTGTAAATATCTGTCCCTGATTTCATTAAAAGAACGTGATTGTCTCCCCATTGTGGCTAAAGCAGCACAGGGAGAATGAATAATTGTTCAGCCCAGCCCAGACTATTAAAAAAATTTTTTTAGAAAGCAATAGGCCTTCAACCCTTCTATTCCTTCCTGCTGAGGACACTGAATATCATGACGCAGCATATGGTTCAGACTGGTAATGGGAATCACACTGGTATTGTGATTGAACTGCTTATTGCAACTGCTGCATTTTACCATAATCTACCTTTGTTTTGAGATTTCAGTATATTTTTAGTCACACTACTAAATCAGAAAGCCTGTGTGACATCAACTATCTTTAAACAGCTAAATTTCATATTAAGCATTATGCCCTCCATGTCTTAAAAATATCTAAAAAACATGCTCAGAAACTTTTAGACTCTCACACACATCAAATGAGTTTAGAGAGTTAATCAATCTTATGCCATAACACTGTACTTTCTAACAGACTTGAATGAATGGCTACACACTGTTTAGGGAGACAGACCAGAAACGTACAGTTACCCTATTTTGTGTGGGAAAACTTGGAACATGTCAAACTCTGTCTTGCAGTGGATGATAAGTGAGTGGAGAGCTTATGTGTTAGTATAAAAGGGTAGACTAGTGAAGGTGACACTGCTGTGGGTGTTTGCTACAGGCTGCTTGAGCAAGAGGAAGAAGCTGATGAGGCCTTCTACAGGCAGCTAAAGCAGCCTCAAAGCCTCAGACCCTGGTTCTTGCAGGGGCCTTTAACTACCCTGACATTCACTGGAGGAGCAACACAGAGAAGCACAAACAGCTCAGGAAGTCTCAGGAAAAAAACTGATGACAGCTTTCTGACATGGGTAGTGGAGAATCTGACAAGAAATTGTATGGTCTCAGATTTTATACTAACAAAAAGGGAAGGCCTTGTTGGACATGTGAGGCTGGCAGCAGCCTTGGCTGCAGTGACTATGAAATTGTAGATTTCAGTAACAGGTAAGGACGAAACAAGGCAGCAAGTAAAATTGTAACCATGGACTTCAGGCTACCTTTAGCCTCTTCAAGGATCTTCTTGTAAAAATGCCATAGGAACATGAGAAGAAGGGTCCAGGAGAACTGATTGATATTCAAAGATTACTTTCTCCAGGCTCAAGAATGATGCATCCAGAGGAGCAAGGAAATGAGGAAAAATGGCAAGAGACCTGCATGGATGAATAAGGAACATCTGTCTTTACTCAAGCACAAGCAGAAAATACACAGGAGATGGAAGCTTGGACCAGACACTTGGAATGATATGTTCTCAAAGCAGAAATGAAACAAGGATGACCAAGGCCCAAACAGAATCAAATCTGCCAAGGATGTCAAGAGCAAAAAGAAGAGCTTTTGACACATCAGTAACAAAAGGAAAACAAAATATGTTCTGGGCTCATTACTGAGTGGAGGAGAAACCCTGGTAAAAGAGAACACAGAGAAGACAGGGTCACTTAAGGCCTTCTTTGCATCAGTCTTCACTGATAAGACCAGATATCTGGAATCTCTGATAGGGGAAACCAGGCTGAAAGACAGTTGAAAGGAATTTCTCTTGGTCAAGGAGAACTGAATTAGAAAAAACCTTGGCCAACTTGATATCCACAAGTCTATGAGCCCTGGTGGAATTCATCCACAAGTGCAGAGAAAGTTGGCAGACACCATAACGAGGACACTCACAATCCTCTTTTGAAGGTTGTGGCAATCAGGATTGGTGCCTGAGGATTGAAAGAAAGCAAATTACATTTCAGTCTTCAAACTAGGCAAGAAGGAAACTAGGGAACTACTGGCCAATCCACCTTACCTCAATCCCTGCAAAAGTGATGCAGTGCTTCATTCTAGAGGAAAATTCTATCCACATGGAAGACAAAAAGGAATCAGGATCAGTCAGCATGGATTCACTAGAGGAAAATCAAGCTCAAACATCATGATTGCCTTCTGTGATAGAACAAATGCATGTGGAGACAAGGGAAGAGCACTGGATATTGTCTACCTCAACTTCAGCAAGGCTTTCAACACTGTCTCTCACAACATAGGAACACTCAGGAAGTGTGAACTGCATCAGTGGACAGTGAGGTGGATTAAGACTTGGCTGAATGGCAGATTGTGGGAAGTTGTAATGAGTGGCATAGGCTCCAGCTGATAGCCTGTCACTACTAGTGTCGCCCAAGTGCAACTGGGTCTAGTCTTAAGTTATTTATCAGTGACTTGAACAAAGCTGGTAGAAGTAGCCAATACTCCACAAGGCTGTGCAGCCCTTCAAAAGGGCCTTGACAGGGTGGAGAGATAGGCAGAGGGGACCCTTCTTTAAGTGCAGGGTCCTACACTGAGGAGAAATAAATCCAGGTACCTGTACAGGCTGGGGGCTGATCTGCTAGGAAGCAGCTCTGCAGAGAAGAACTGGGAATCATGGTAGACAACCATGAGATTCCACAAGACAGCAATGTGCTCTAGTGGCCAAAAAGGTCAAGGGTGTCCTGGGGTCCATCACAAATAATATTAACAGCCACTGAAGGAAGATTATTCTGCCCCTCTACTGTGACCCAGTGAGGCACACATGGAGTGTGTCCAGTTTGGGGCTCCTCAGTACAAGAAAGACATGGAGGAAGGGAATTAAGTCCAGTGAAGAGTTACAAAGATGATGAGGGGATGGAAGCATCTCTCTTGTGAGAAAAGGCTGAAGGAGCTGGGCCTGTTCAGCCTCAGGAAGGGACTGACAGAAAACCTGTTATGGTTCATAGCTTAAATATTGTTATGAAAGACTTTTGCCCATTATGGCAAAACTGTGTATAAAGAATCTGCTATCACTGAAGCCCACCCCTTCTTGAAGATGTTTCCTGACTGGAACCTTGGACTGGGTCGAATTGCCTAAGGGAACTTGAGATAAGATAAAAGTGATGCTGTTGTTCAGTCATCTAAGGTCTAGGAAAACACAAACAAGTCTGAGGGAGAAGAATGCATCCAAAAGAAAGACAAACCCAACAGATGTCCAGGAAATCATTCCTGGCTGGGTTAGGGATGGGGAAGGTCATAGCTCACACAATCATCTGCTGAGGCCAGGTTTGTACACATTCCTCCACAACCAAGAGGAGAGGGGGAAAGTTTTGTATGCAGCATAATCCCTGGTCAAAGAGAGTGAATACCCATCCTTCCTTATACAAACTGGCTCAGCTGTAAAATGCCCCACCCCAGGAAGGCCACACCCATAGGATATCCACATGAGAGGTAGCTAAGAGGTGTCATAATCTATCAAATACTCTTGAAGCATCCCCCAGACTCATTCCTGAGGCCTTGGACCAGAAAACTACATGTGATCCAAAGTGATGCAGCTGATACAGAGTCTGATGCAAATGACAGTGTCAAATTTTCTCCCCAGCCTCACCCAGGGAGGTTCCTGGGAATTCCCACCTGGCCCAAATGTATAATAATCCACTGAAATTTTTGCTTTTGGGAGATCCTCACCACCAAGTAAATCAGATGGAGAGGATGAACAGGATGATATAGGGATCCACAGAGTGGTGATATTTTCTACTTAATCTGTTTGTCACTCTCTTTCCCTACCCCCACCTCCTTTCTCTTTCTTTCTCGTTCTTTCTCTTTCTTTCTCTTTCTTTCTCTTTCTTTCTCTTTTTTCTCTTTCTTTGTTTCTCTGTCTCTCTGTCTCTATCTCATTTACTGTTAAATAAAACTCAAACTATTGACTTTGGCATATCGTCTTGTTAGCACCTTAATTCAGGCAGAGGCATCACTATAATTTTTTTTAATTATCAGATCATAACAGAACCTTATCAACTTCTGTAAGTATCTAAAGAGAGGGTGTCAAGAGGATGGATCCAGGGTCTTCTCAGCTGTGCCAAGCAATAGGATGAGAGGCAATGGGCACAGGAAGTTCCACCTGAACATGAGGAAGAACTTTACTGTGTTGGTGACAAGGACTGGAACAGGTTGCCCAGAGAGATTGTGGACTTCACTGGAGATATTCAAGAAATATCTGTACATAATCCTGTGCTACATGTTCTAGAATGACCCTTCTTGAGCAGGGGGGTTGGAGCAGATGACCCATTGTGGCCCCTTCCAACCTTACGTGTTCTGATACTGTTCATCACATCTAAAAATCCTTTATTGCGTAGCCCAGAAGGATATAGTTCCTCAGCAACTACAACTTTTGATATGCAAGACTAAGTTTGAATCTTGTGGAATTAACTAGATTCTAGTTGGTGGGGAAAAAGAAAAGAAAAAGAAAAAAAAAGTGCCACCTAATGTTAAGTTAGAGAATTCTGTCATTTTCTGTTTCTTGGCTTTACTGATGCCTCTGGAAATCATTAAAATCCTATTGCATGAGAAAGATTTCAAATGTACATGATCTAATTAAATGCTATCCTGTCCTAGGTTACAATGTAAGATGTGCCCAAAGTATGTATTCTATCACCACATTCATGAGCTGTTGAAGCTAGGTTGGGCAGTGTTTCCCTTGCCCCCTCCCTCCAGACTATCTTCTGTTAATGGCCCATCAATGCCCTGCTTCATGACTCATAGAGAACTCCCTCCAGGAGCTATCTCTGTTTAATGGGCAATCAAGGACCCATTGCAAGACTCAGAGAATGATATCAGCCCATTGTGAGATGCTCTGCCCAGGGGGAGGAGCCAAGCATTCCCACCTGGATATAACCTGGGATTTGGGGCAGCACAGGCAGCCTTACCCACTGGATTCCCAGAGGACAAGAGCTACCAGACCTTTCTGCGGGAACACTGCTTCAACAAGACCACTTCATCTGCACTGCTACCACCACGGTTTCAGGTTGTTTTCTGACTCTGTCAGTAATCTTTTGTACTATTGCATGTGTTTTATTTTATTGCACTTTACCTTGCATGTGTTTTATTTTATTGCACTTTACCTTTTTTTTTTTTTTTTTCTCTCCTATTAAATTGTTTCCTCTGACTTGGAGTCTCTCACTGGCTTTGCCTTCAAGCCAGCACATATCCTTACCTGAATCATATGTCTTTGACATCCTGCCTCTTTGTCAATTTCTTGATGCATTATCAAGATTTGTTCAGCCCAGAAATATTGTTCACAAGACTAAAGTAATAAGGAAAGGCAGAGAAGGGGTTAGTAGGCATAACCAGTCTCTTGACCCCTCCCTCTGATTATTATAAAGCAAATAAGAAGAAAAGAACATTGAATAAATAAATTAAAATAGATTATCCAGTGACAGTCCATCCTATAGAAGTTTTCTTTTGTAAATGAGTTATAAGCAAATATGATGATAATTATATCTATTAAAACCAGATTATTTTTTTTCAAATATAGAGGTAGAACTTTCCAAAATATTATTAAAAAGATTCTGATAATATGTAGTCTATATTAACAAATATGCAATTAAAGAAACAGTAAATGACAAAAGCTGGTATGTGATGCTATTGCTCTGATTTTTTATGCTTCACAATAAAACCTATTGTAGATGATTTGAGCTGAGGTAGGAGAGTATTTAGCATGGATTAAATTCCCATTTTAGATGTGTTAAATGCTTTAGGGCATTTACAAATACTGCAAACTCAACTGAAAAGCAGTCAAATGATGCTTAGTCAGAACCACCAGTAAACTAGCTTAAGAGGCTGGTGCTTGAAATGTTGCTATTTTCTCTCACAGAAAAACCTACTTTACATCTGCCACAACATCAAATGTGAATACTTTAGATTTTTAATGCCACATTTATAAGAAAGTTATAAATCTTTAAACTAAGGACAGTTTAAAAATAGACCTCAGTCATGAACTGTAAACATTAATGGACCAAAATATAAAAGGAATTGCCATTAAAATTCACTATTAGAGATAACTAACTTGGATCTGTTGAATCACTTTGGACATAGATTTTGAATTTACCACTTTATGTAGAATGTCATGCACTCAAGAAAAAATCCAGCTTCTCTAACCCACAGCTGATATCATAACCTTTTTCTTTACTGGGTACATTCACTTACTTTTTTTGCATAACTAGTGGATTTCAATGTTAGATCATAATGTACTGGCAAATTTTGCTTACTATGAATTTCAGTGTGCCTTTACAAAACACAAAGCAGTAACTCAAAAGAACGAAATAATGACTGTCCCTATTCTGAGCATGGGCCTGTGTGCATGTTAAAAAAAAATGCTGTATACCAAATTAGTTTTCAATTTAATTTTTATTATTATTATTTTGGTGAGATTTTCGTTATCTGTCATGGGTTAGTACAGGGGTTTTTTTAGTTATGGAAGGAATGTAGAATGATTCTCTGGGTCAGGACCTGAGAATTGCTTTAGAAAAGACAGGGACCTATCAGAGGGTTGGTTGGAATACTGGCATCTGTTTTGACCACTGAAAATTGTTTGCTACAACTTTGGGAAGTATCATATAAAACCCCTTGATTTCCTGTAGGTAGCCCTTTTCCTTCTTACCTTGGTGTGTCTGGGGTAGTGTAATATAATCAATCTGCTAGGCTTTCCTATACTTAGTCGTGGACTATTGCCCACTGTATTATAGGGGTTTTACTTGCTTGGCTTGCTTGATTGTAGTATACGTCTCACAGTTATGGATAACCTGAGAAATACTGTTTATGGTTAGATTTACCCCTTGGTTTTGTGTTTACTTATAAGCGGCATTTTTGCCTTGGTGACTTGAGGTATCATGGGCTTATCAAGCTAGGAACAACTCTATTTTGTGTTGTTAAGTCTATCTTTGACACTTTTATTTTTGCAGCTATATTTACTTGTTCGTTGTTTTGGTGCTCTTTATTAGTCTGACTTTTGGGGACATGGGTATTTACATGATGGACTTTTACAGGTAGCTTTTGTTCTTGATTGGCAATGTTTTTATTTATCAGCAGCCTAAATTGCGGGTTTTTATGCTGCTAGTTGGCTTTTTTTTACTTCTCTAGCTATGTTCATAGAGTATTGGTTACTATTTACGAATCAGTGTAGAGGTAGAGCTTTGGTTACTTTTCTTTTTCAGCAATGTCTAGGGCTAACTGAACAGTTTTGAGCTCAACGAGTTGGTTTAATTTACTTTTTCTTTCAGTAGCTTGTGCAACCTGTTGTGTGGGACTCTATACAGCTGCTTTTTATTTTCGTTTTATCTTAACAATACAACAGGAACCATCAGTGAAAAGAGCATAGCGTGCTTCTTCTGCTGGCTGTACGGTGGAGCTTCTTCAGTACAGGTCACTTGCATTTGTTGCTTTTTGTTTTTTTATTTGCAAGACTAAAATTTTTACTTTTTGGCTAGTTTGTAATTATTTCTAAAATAATCCATTTGCTCTATGTGTTATTAGATATTTACGGCCACGCTGGTGAGGGAGCAAGAACTCACGCAGAAACATTAGAGATTAGAGCTTTTGGGTAGTCTGGAATTACAAAAAAAACAGGCAGGATCATAAATGTCTTTTTGGTCTATTCTTCAGTGTAAATCGGGGTGGCTTTAGCCTAAATGGTGCCCATAGCTCTTATCAGAGGCCTGGCAGAGATCTCTCCTTGCTCCAGGGAAGTTTAGAGAAAGTAGTTGTTGTAAAGCAGTAACCCATGACACTATGCATAGTGGAATAGTAGTTGTTTGTTTGTTTGTTTGTTTGTTTTTACCTATCTCAAGGGAATATTATCATTCTCATTACAGAACATATTTCTACAGTTTTAATAAATGTATTTATGTAAAAAAAAAAAAAAAAAAAAAAAAAAAAAAAAAAAAAAAGAGGATTATACTGATCAGCCCATTATGTTTGATTTGACACTGCTGATCTCTTACATGCTTGCAGGTCATCTTGCCACATGCTTCTGTAAATGTTTTGCAAGTTAATTATCTTAATGACCATAGATCTGCTGGACAGCCAATTAGTACTGCCAAATCAAATGCCATTACAGAAGAGGGTTCTTTAATTTGCTTGTCCATTCTAAAGTGCTGGGAATTTCATAAACAGCATTTCGGAAGCATCTCACAACTTCTGTCACAACTACAAATGGAGTTCTCTGCATGTAGCAGGGCCAGTTGCCTTAGTAACAGCATTCCTCAACTGAAGTGCCAAGTCTCTGTGCTTGAGGCACTGAGGTCTCTCTGCAGATTCTGTTAAGTCATAGCTTTCCCAGGAAAGATTGTCAGCTTATTTAACCAGTCTGGGGAAGAATTATATAGAGAGAAATTTGGCTGTAATCCATCTCCTGTAAAATATGCTCTTTCTTGAAGAAAGAGTGATTAAGTCAGTTGTCATCTACTAGGCAGTCTTTAAACTTCTAGAGATACACAGGTGATCAAGTACCCATATAGAAGCAAAACCTTTTACTAAATCTGTGGATTGTATCCTATGTTAAAAAGGAAAAAAAAAAAAAAAACCAAAAACATTGAATACACTGTGGGCTATAAAGATGCAAATGAAAGAATGTTCAAGTGTTGAAGCTGCAAGGGATGCTAAGAAACTTTACATTATTATGCACACAAAAATAGATTTTTCAGCTTTAATTAGTGATTTTGTGGCTTGCTAGCATCACTAGGAAGCATATTTCAGTGATCTATGTCACCCTAAGGCAAGAGTTATTTTGAACAGCAGGGGCAATCCCAGAAGTACAGCTAATCAATTGGAAACCAGCCATTCTTGTCTTTAAAATTGCTTTATAAGGATAATTAAGATGAATTTCTGGCTCTAAACAATTTATCTGGAGATTTTTTGGGGCTTTGGTTCCTTTTTTCTTTATTTTTTTGGTTCACTGCTTATCTTGAACACCAAATTTTGATAAAACACAAAATATGAATGGGTTTCATTATAAGGTATTTGATAACACTGAATTACCAAGAGCAAAATGAAAGCCAAACCAGGAACAAAATCCAAAAGCTAACTCCGCCAAACCAAACCAAATGGTAATCTGTTACAAGATTCTTCTGCCAGAAGCCAGTGATTAAATGCTTATTTTATCAGCCTTCTTCAGCCTATGTAGAGGTAGGAAGGAATTACAGATAAAATAAAAACTGAAAGCAAACATTCAATTTTCAGGGTAGTCTTGTTTTTAAATTTAATCCACTTCAGAAAAATTCTAAATATTTGTCCTAGGTTGACTTTATGATGCTTGTATCCCCAGTCGTCTGTTCTGTTTGTGCTGCATTTTGAGTTCTATGCCTTTAAGACTGGTTCTAAGAGCAAGGAGAAGCACAGAGTTTGTTTTGAGAAAACTGCCTGACTCCTACACATTGTTCTCTGGACTGGGTGTTCGGCAGAGGCTTGGAGACACTGCAGGACAGAGATCGTTTTTGCTTTTAGTTCGTTTCAGCTAGCAAGGACAGAGAAGTTCCCTGGACTGGTGTGGTGTTGGTTTTTTTGTTTGTTTGTTTGTTTTGTTTTGTTTTGTTTTTTGGGTGTTTTTGTTTTTTGTTTTGGTTTTGGTTTTTTTTCATTGGGACTGTTTAAACTTGCTCTGGACTGAAAAAACCCAGGGGAGCACTGGGGGCTTGCACCTGTGGCCCACCAGGGCCCGGACCTCAGAATTTTCCAGCAGTGCCAGAGGGACTGATGAGAGACTGAGAGAGAGCTGAGCTACATCCACAGCAAGAACTTTCTCAATTTGCCATCTCACTCCAGAAGGAGAGGTTTTATTGTTTCATATTATTCATTCTTTGTACTTGTATGCACTTTGTTTGTCAAGTAAAATACATTTTTTTCCACTTTTCTCAGAGGAAGTTCTTTCCTGGACCTGTTGGGGGGAGAGGCCATTTGGGTTTGCCCCCCAGAGGGATCCCATTCAGGGGTTTTCTCCCAAATTTGCCCTAAACCAGAACAATATTGTTGACACTTTCTATTACTAGGAAGGAAAACACTTTGAAATAAAAATATTTGAGCATATATCAAAGTGAATTTCCTTCATCAGTTGCATGTAATATACTTCTTCAGTAAAAGTATTGTAACTAGCACTAAATTAATAGTAAATCAGAATGGAATCTAATATGATGACTTAGAAAGAAAAGGGAAAAAACACACAACTTAAAGAAAATGTTGAGAATATTTCTGTATCTATTGGAAAAGTCAGGGAATTTACTTGCTTTTCTAGGTAATATGAAAGCTGTGGGTGATTGAAAGCAACTGTGATGTCCAGCCATATTTGAAGCAATGCCTTGTAACACCCCATAATTAGAGCAGGTAGGCTAAATGTATTTAGAGTATTTTTTAAAACAATATTCATTTCCAAATCATGTTTGAACACTGTTTGAATTCAAAATAAGTCTTGCAAGAACAAGTAGAAAATGGAGTTTTGTAATCAGCTTTTGCTTATCAGGTAAAATTTTATTTCTTTTATATTGGATGAACAATATTAGAGAGATCTGAACAAAAAGATAACCAACACTTTATGGAGACACAATCCTATCAAAAATGATTAATTCCACTGTCAGATTTTACACTGTAGTTTTCAGCAGCAGCAAATTCTCCACGGACTGGAAAAAGGGGAATAAACAACTCATAACCTTTTTTGCATCTTCCTAGTATATCTCTCAGTAAAAGTTGGATAACATGAGAGGAACAAGACAAACATGAAAAGTGATGATATCAATATGTTTCTCTTGAAGTCCACACTTATTTGACCTTCAAAAGATTCTGAATTCAGATTTTGGTCCAGATTAACCTTAAAAGTAGGGTAGCTGTCCTAGAATACAGTCTGTATTCTTTCTTGATAGAGGAATCAAGGGTTCCCTGATGGAACAATAAGTCTGTCCCTTAAGTCCAAGTGAATCACCAAAATATCCAAATAACACTGTTAACAAATGTGTGGGTGGGTTTTTTTGTTTTGTTTTTGTTTTTGTGGGGTTTTGTTTGTTTGTTTGTTTGTTTTTCCCTAATAAAATATAGAGGACATTGTGAGATAGTTTTCAGAGGAGAAGCATTATCCTGGCAGACCTGGATAGCTCTTCTGCAGCATTCTTATTTGCCCCTCAACTATTAACCTGTTCTAGAGTCTGGTATACTTATGAAATCATACAAAAGACTCTATTTTCTGAATGTCATTTTGCACACAGTGCATGATGAACCTGTGGGCTAAACAGGATGTTTTCGGACTTCTCACTAGAGTCTAGGCATTTCAAATCAAGAAATCCTAGTGTCCAAATTTTAGTTAATCTTCTGCAGCTCATACTCTGATAGTACAGCTGAGACTGATATGCTAACCTATTCCTTAAAGTAGAAATAATGAATTGACAGAAATTGCTGAAGTATACCAGAAATAATCAACAGAAATAATCAACAGAAATAATCAACAAAATTTAATCAGCAAAAGTATTGCATTTAATAATTATCAGCCTCATGATTCCATTCTATTAACTTGCTTTTAATACATTTCATACATACACATACATCACCATTAATCATTCATCAATATATTGTCAACACCGAAGGGAAAAGTGAAAAAGAAAATTTAAAAAATTAATGTGATGAACCGAAGTTCAAGATTATGGAAATGTAAAATCTCATTTACTTACTTTCGGTATAGGCAAACATATTGCCATTTTCTTTAAAAATTCAGATAAACTTTATTCAAAGACAAAGTTATAAAAATTAGAAGTCTAGCAGAAAAAGATTATTTTACCTTCTGCATCTTTACAGAAGTCCTAAATTATTTGCATATTTAATCTCAAAGAACAGCTTTCTGGCACATGATTTCTGGCACACAGTAAAATGAAGGGCCACTCAAGTTGTTGTGCAAAATGGATTAACAATTGAAGAACTTCTGTTATAATATTTATAAATTAATATTAAGTTGAGGAGAGAACAAACTAAGCACCAGGATGAGATGGCATGCATTATTAAACAGGCGCATACAGAGGCAGAATATCTTAACATGCTGTCCAACTTTTATGAGTCTTACTCTACTAACAGTTCTTTAGGGTTTCAGCAGGTGGCTATCCTAGAAAAGGGGGACTATTTCAAACATAAATACTGGAAGGAACATCAAATAAGATACGTGCTTTCTATTAAAAAATAAGAGGATTACAAACTTGAGTTGTATCCTATGCCTGGGAGATTATAGGATTTTTGCCCATAAAAAGTTATCAAGATTTATTACAGATTAGATTGTATGAACTGGTTTGAATTAAACACAAAAAAAGCTAGTGTATACTACCTTTTATGGAAGGATCAACATGCTTTTCCTTTGGTGACCAACATCAGACTACTGAGAGTTTGAAATAATTAAGCAGGCACAATTTATTCAACTTTTTTTTCAACTTCCCAGCTAACTCCTAAGTAAGTAATGTGTTGCATTTATGGATTCCATGCTGAAGTGCCTGATCAATAATTAAAACCATAATTTCGGAAGCCATAAATGCACTCTTCAAAAACAGTTTCACTAAGTTAAAGAATTTCCCAGCTACTGAGTGACAGTGGGATACTACAAATAATGTACTTATAAAATCCACTGCTGCATCTTGTAGCCAACATAAATTTGCAGTAGAAAGGATGTTGATTTATCTTTCTAACTCCATTAACTTCTCTTTCACAAGTAATCTTCTTTCCCAGTAAAACATCACTTGATACTTCATTTAATTATTAATTAATTAATAAAAATCTCTGCATTAAATTATTCCATTACACATCATGAAAGCTTTGGTCCTAGCAGTTATATGTCTTGTCACAAAAGGCAGCAAAAAAAGCCTTTCAAGCCAATTATAGAACTTATTTTGAGGTAAAAACTTATTTATTGTCAAGAGATATAAATCACTGCAGAGTGAAAGATGAAGGCATGGTTTTTGCTAGCTGCTTATCATGCTTGTTGGCCTAACAAGCCTCACACTGTGCAAAAGATGTTTTTTTTTTTTTTTTCTTTGAAGGTCAAATTACTAAACCAGGATATTGTCTCAATATGAAGTGTAAAAAGCATACTAGAAATTAGAAATTATGCCATTAGAGACACTTGCTCCTGTTTTGTCCCAAAAGGAAATGCACAAACCTATTTTGTATTTGAGAAGAGTTTATTGGAAAATAAAAGCAGAGGTGAAGTACAAAAAAGACTCTAGTCTCAGTTCTTCATTTTTGGCATCATGTAATTTCGAGCACTCCAGGAGAACAATATCTGCTTTTCGCAACAGCAAAAGAAAACATTAAACATTTTCGAGGCTAATTAGAACATGAGTTAAAGGGCATAAGTCTTTACTAAGACTTATGAGACAAGAAGCAATAGCTCCTCTGGAAATTCTCTTCAGGCCTATCTATTACATATCCAGCACTCTCAGGGTTAGGACTTCAAACTAAATCATGTTTACATGTAAACATCTCAAATCTTAGGTCACCATATTCTACTATTGTGTATGTAGGGTTTTATTCCATCTGTATACAACTTTAAAATATCACCATTAAAAACCCCAAAACAACAAAAGTCCCAACATATTTCTCTCCAGAATTTTATTTCAAATTTCTTTCATCACATTCTGTTGTGTCTTTTCTCATGACTATCTTTTAATATATAAACAAACTACTAATTAAAAGCAACAACAAACAAGTCAACACCCCACAGTAAAAAAAATTATAGGGCATAAAATTTCTTTTTATCAGATACTAGTGCTACTGGAAAAGAGAGGGGATGAAAAGTTGCTAAATGCATGTAAAAGTATGTAAAAATATTTAGTTATACCCTACAATTAAGTCTATTTTTTTCTTAACTGTCATTTAAAAAAAATTTAAATATGGATTTTAAATCTGCTAAGAAAGTACAATTTTTTTCTAGTAAAAAATCCCATGAAAACCCCAAAACAAAACCAAACCCAAATCATCTTAGTTTCTTGGTTTACCAAATGGCATCAGTGCACACATTAGAATATATATTTTTAGTTATAATAGAACTTTTAAAAGAACAAGAAAATTAGTCAGAGTTGAAATATTAAAGAAGCATAACTGTATCAGGGATTTCTGTTAGATTTTTAATAGTTTTGGTCAGCCTTTTTCAGGAAATTATGCTACCTAATAAAACATATGCATATATTTTAACTTTTTGGGGGGGCATTGCTCTTCCCAAAGTACATGAAACTTGAAATCAGAAGGCAACTCCAACACCAGCCATCTTTCAAACACACATTACTGAGAACTTGGTACTAAACTGGCAGCAGAGTCATTCTTGTTTCAAGGCTTGCTCCAAGATCCTCCACAATTAGAACAAGAATTTGGATCAGATCAAGGGAAAAATCACAGCCTAGGAAGAAATATGTTACTAGCAGGATAACTATCATTTCCTGTGAGGCACTAGAATAGGTTGCCCAAAGAAGCTGAGGATGCCCTGTGCCTGGAAGTGTGCAAGGCCAGGTTGGATGGGGCTCTGAGTGACCTGGTCTGGTAGAAAATACTCCTTCAACTAGACTCTTCCTTTTACTACACTTCAATCTGCATGGTCAGGGGATTGAACTAGTTATCCTTAAAGTCCCTTCCAATCCTAACTCTCTGATAATGTGGAATAAAGTGTATCAGTCCAAGTCTGAAATATTTTGCTCTACCAGCTCTGCCAGCCAATGAACTATGGAGCAATGTAAAACACCTTATGATTTGCCTTGGGCTCTAATTTATTTATACATTTCTACTACTATGCTGGGGCATTGGAGGGCACTGACTATTATTAAAGTCATAACATTATAAAACAAGAAATTACTTTTTAAATGAAAACTCTATTTCTCAATTTAAAAGACAATTTTGTCTTGCCCAAGACAAATTATAATTATAGATGTTGAAACATAGACTCACAAAAATCCTGTTTTGTTACTGTTCATTAGAAGTCATTAATTATTTTCACATGAAAGTAAACAAAGAGATTATACGTACAAGGAATAAGTTTTTTTAGCTCCTGCAGTTATAAAGATATACACGTGAAATACTGGAGAAATATATACTAACACTACAACTTCTACTATTTACAGAAAGAAAAGCCATAACTGTTGATGACTTTGTCAGAAACATAAAATGATTTGGGCCTGGGTAAGGCCTGGGTCATGGCTCCTGAATGAGAAATGTCTAACAGCTGTAGTGTACAGATAACTGATTGAAAGTACTACAAAGATCTAAGGGAAGTAGGCAGAAAAAGCCTAAGAGACTACACCTTTTGGGGTTTTTTTGTTGTTGTTGTTTATTTACAACCACCACTGTCCCTAGTCCTTTGAAATTAATGGCACTATTATACACACTCATTGTATAATAAACCAAAGACTGGCTTCTACTATTTAAGCTTCTGGTACCAAGAATTTTCTATATATGTGCACTGTTTCTTTATACATTTCCATCAGGTTTGTATCTGTATGCTCTGCCTCTTTATTTTTTGCAGAGTGGGCACACAGTTTGGGACTTAATTCTTTGTGTTTGTGCAACATCAAAGAGTCTTGTCTTGATCTCCAATTAGATTTTACAAAGTACTACAAGGAATAATAAGTGCAATTTGTCACACAATAACTCTCACTCAACTTTTTTTTTTTTTTTTTTAATAGACAATTAATTCTTACCCTCAACAACATCTTCAGTTTTTTAAATCCAAGAGATAACGACATAAACAAAAACCCACCTAACAGTAAAGAAGCAATTAAAACTGGTTCTATCTGTGAATTTCTTCTATTTTCTAGGATGTAAGAGGGAAAATAAAAACTACAAATTATAAAGGAAGAGGCATTAACTCAAAAAAAGTATTGAATTAAAAAAAAAAATAAAATCCAGTTCTGATGCTTTTAAAAATCTTTCAGGTCCATTGTCTCATTTCTCCTTTGACTTCAGTTTCATTTTACATGCATAGAGATTGCCAGAAGAGACCAAAATAAAAGAAAATCTGAAGAAATGTATCAGTGGCGGTCATTTTGAGCTATCGATACTCTTGATTTCAGTCATGGAGAGAAGGAAGGTAAAGAGGAAAATCACAGCATTACTTTAATATTGCCATCCAAATGATATGAATTTTCTGAAACCTATTAGAAATACCAGTACACAAACCAGGTTTAGTTTCAGCATCTTTTTCTTTGGCCTTTAGCAGGAAAATCCAAAGGTTGTCTATCTTTATTCATGGGCAATTGAGTTATTTTATAACTCTGATGAAAAAAGGGAAAAATGAAAATTTATTCATTATTTGGTTGGTTGGGGTTTTTCTGTTGTTGTTTGTTTGTTTGTGTGGGGGGATTGTTTGTTTGTTTGTTTGTTTTTTAGTTTTTAGTCAGGCTCCCTGCAACTTTACTCATTAGCTGTGTTGATTTTTCATCCCTTTGCCAATTCCAGTTCCTCAGGAGCCAAAACCAGTTTCTTCATGTTGTCTTACAAACATCTTCCTTTATTTCTTCTGTTTCCTGCTAAATGTGTTTGCAACCTCATCTTCAGTCTTCCTGAATGCCTAGAGCACTTGTTGCTGATTTATTATCCCACAGAGGCCTGCTAGCAGCTGTTCTTTCTTTTTCTTATAGCCTCCGAGAGGTGCCAGTGCATTTGGGTTATGCAGGCTCTCTGATGGGTATGCAGATTAAACAGTATAACTCAAACTAAACGGGGCACATCCTAGGTAGGAGGGGGAGGGGAAAGAAAAAAAGAAGCTTAATTTCTAGGTTTAATACAAGTAAAATTATTTTTATTCAAGGAAATCTTAAAGATTTTACTATGTGGGTAAATATGCCTCACTAGTGACATTTATTTAACAGAGGTAACATATTGATTTGGTAACTAGTGTGCTTTGAGTTGCTTTTCCAGCAGTTCTGAAACTTTTAACCATTTCCTTCATGTTTTCCTGGTGTGTTTTCTATAGCAGCCTATGTCTCCTTAGCTGGGTGATGTATCCAAAATATGCTGTCCTCATGTGGCATGTTACACACAACATTAATATGTGTGTATGTATACAATGTGTATATGTGGCAGAATGCAGATTATGTGCAGTTGCAATTAATAATCTTCATCATGTTCTTTGCAGTTATTTCACATTAATTTCTGTAGTATCCTTCTCCACTTGCTCTGCAACTCAGGCTAGCTTGGTGGCTTATAGAGGAATACTACCCATGTGTGGGGAACAGAGCCCCAGTGGCAATGCCTTAGGGAACTCTCAACCTGTTGAGGCTCTTTAGTCCCAGGTTGACTCCTGCAAGGACAAGGATGAAGGTAATTCAGAGAGTAAAGGAAGGAAAGTGCATGGAAGGATCCAAAGACCAGAGCCCTGAACACAGGCTGTGCACAGGCTTGAGTACTGAGGGAGGGGGCGGAGAGGGGTGGAGACAGTCAAACAACCAATGGGAGTAACTGGGGAGGAGTTAGGGGAGGAGAATGTTAACATGGGAACCAATAGGATTCTGGAGTAAGTGGGAATCTATTACCAAGCCCAATGGTGAGCTGGGGGAAGGTTGATTAACAGAGAACATTCTAGGAGAAAGGGAAGGGTTTACAGTGTTGGATGGGGAGGGTAGGTTGGGTTTGGGTGATGGAGTGGTTTGTACATATAAGGAGGTAGGTAGGAGGATACAGCTTTGAGAAAAAACAACTCTTACAGAAACATTAGAGGAAACTGGATTGAACCAAATTAATGAAATACAGCAGATTTCTGTCTCTGGATTTTCTTAGTGAGCTATATTGCATATTCAAGAGAAATTTTTGTTAGTTGTGTTGCAATACTTTATCTGCATCATAAAAACAGAAGTTCTCAGATTTTTTTTTACGTACTTGTTTTTATTAGAGATAAGAAAAACAGACCATATAAACTAAGAGATTAGTGCTTGTCAGGCGATAAACAAAAAAAATCAGGTGAAGGGCTGAACTGACTAATAATATCCAGAGGCTAAGAGCATGCTCCTGCAATGTTAATACTGTCAGTTCACATGTCATGACACCCATGGTAAAGAAATTATTCTGCTGAACTCCCTATGTAAAAGTAAAACATAATTCTGATGCACTCACTGATGAATTGATGGTTATTAATTATTTTCTCTTTCAAGTTTATTGAAGGTTGTGTTTACAAAATTGGGTAAGAGTCACACTCCAGGAAAAACCCAGAACTGTCGACTCTTAAACAGCACAAGCTTTTCTGAATTAAGATTGCCTTTCAGCAAGTTTCTCAGTTAAGCTGATCAATTAATAATAATTTTGAAAAAATTCAAAAAATTAAGTAGGATAAGATTTGGAAAAGAACAGAAAGGACTCAAATTAATATACAGACTTGATTGTTTCAAATATGGTAAATGGCTTAGAAATGGTAAGATTTTTTTCTAAATTCTTTACAGCTTTCAGGATTTACACATATTTACCATGCTACCATCACTTCATCCTCCAAAAATGGAATTGCAAGACTACTTACAATTCCAACGGAACTACTATTCTAGAAAAACTGCTTTAAGTCCACACAGTTTTTATATCCAAATACTCTAAATATAAAAATAGTAAATCAGTAATAAGTTCTATATAGCACTGTTTTCTCTGCCTGGAAGAAAAAAATCCCTTTTACACAGTGCAAACATGTATATAGGAAATAAGTATAGGGAGAATTGACTTTATCTCTGCCTTAGGAACAAGTGCTAATAAAATAGATTAAAAGCTAACTAATCTAAACTAAACTCTAATCTAGAAAGACAGGGAAACTTCTAAAGCCAGTGGGTTAAAAAAAAAAAAAAAAAAAAAAAAAAGGGGGGGACAAACAAAACAAATAAAAATAAAAAAACAAACAAACAAACAACAACAACAAACCCCACACAAATTTGGAAGAGATTATATGGGTAACATCTATATAAACATGTACTGTCATCTTTACTGCTGTCTTGCCATTAGATAAAAGAATAAAACAGCCCAGATATGATATTGGAAGATATTTAGTAATATCCATTGTGTTGCTATGTGTTCTTGTCTGAGTTAATCTGAAAAGCTTCTTCCTTGGCAGAGGTCAAGGAGTGAACAATACCCCAGAAGTCTTATCTAAATTGAGCATTAGCTCCATTTTCATGAAGTCACTTTGTTACTTTCTGAGCTGAGCATGAAAAATAGTGTTAATCTTGTGCTAGTCCTCTTATCAGATAGCAACAAGACAGTGTCATCATCATACAAGTAAATAAAAGATTTATCAAAGCTGAGAAAGAGGAATAATATGCATGCTAAAAATGTAATAAGCATTTGAACAATTCCAATACTGGTTGTGGCATTTGAGGAAAAGGAAAACCAAAAACCAATCTCACCCCTCCACCCCAAACCCACAGACAAAAAAAAAAAAAAACAACCAACCACACCCAACAAAAAAATTGCCTCCCCCAAACAACAAACAAACAATACAAAAAATAAATTTAAAACTCCAGCAATGTTTGTTGGTTTAAATTGTTGCATGCTTTAGCTAAGATTGCAATTATGACAATACTAGATTATTAATACCAAACACAGAGATCTGCTTTCACTGATATTGTACTGAACTAAAGTATGTGAAATAGGCTGAGTTGAACACCAGTTGTATATTTCAACATCTTATCTGAGAAGTTGTTTATTTGAAAAATGATAGAAAACCCATCCCTATATGATTATGAGCCATTAAATAAAATTGGCGAGAAAAAAGAAAAAAAATCCATCTGTGAGTCTTTCCTCTGAAAGAACAGTAAATATTGTTAACTGATAATTCCAATGAAATTAAAACCTGAGATTCTTATAACGTAACTGCTACAGACCTTTTTCAAGTTTCAGACTTTGGCCTGTTAGTAGGAAAATCAAGACAAAATTGATCACCTTTCCAATGCACATCAACTTCTCTTGGTGGATATTAAGATTAAAAAAAAAAAACAAAAACATATTAGCTATGAGACAATGTATGCCTTAACAAAACATGATTACTATTCAGAACTTGACACAATCTCGCTTTACAGAACTCTTGCTTGTTACAGAATGAATAATTATAGAGGGCTGTCAGAGGAACAACATTTTTAAGATAAACATGTTAACAATTTCAAATACAGTGCAGAATCTATTTAACCACACAGTGACTTTTTAATGTTTTCATTTTTAAAGAGTTTACAATTGCATAAATTATATGAAAGAAACTTGAATTATGTAGGAATTTTGGTAAAGTAGTACATTCATAGATTCCACTGCTAATGTGGCAGCTTCCAGATCAATGATTTGTTTCAAGAAGACAAATCCCATATCATCCTGCAAAATAATACTGATAACCTTCATTTAACACTACACCACACTGCACTACACTACACTACACTATACTACACTACACTATTTGAAAATATTAGCAAAACATCTAAGTGACAGGTGAGCATCTAGTTTCAAAACTATATTGTGATTTTAAAAGATATTAAGCCAAATTTTGATTAATTTTGTGTGTCTTCTTTGTGGTATCGGGGATTTTGTGTGTGTGTGGTTGGTTGTTTTGGTGAAGTTTGGGTGGGTTTGTTTTGTTTGGGATTTTTGGGGCTAGTTTGGTTTTTTGTGGGCTTTTTTGTTTGTATTTGTTTGGCTTTGTTGGTGGTGTTTTGTTGTTGAGTTGGGTTTTTTTTGGGGGGGGTGGGCTTCTTGGTTTTGTGGGGATTATTTTCTTTTCTTCTTTTATACAATGATATATTGTGTTAAGATATGGAGGAATTTTGTTTCCAGAGTTTATACAAGACTTTGAAATGGAACTCAGTTCCAGAGCAGAGGAATCCAATGGCAGTTCAGACAAGTAAGGATCACCCTTCTTGTGATAGAGTTCTGATTTAGAAGAGCACAGGCTCAAATCATGTATTAAAACCCTGTGAAAGAATCTCATATGTCCTAGGGCACTTAAAACACTGTTGCATGCATATGGTTACAGAAATGGACTGCCTCCCACTAATCTACCCTGAATAGATTCTTACATCTCTATGTAAATGCTGATCAGCTTTGCTGAGATTTGCTGTGCTACTAGGAGAGTAAAATTATAAGCAGTGTAAGAATATCTTACACTATGATCTTATTTTACATATCTTCCATACATATGAATATCAAAGTAATTGGATTATTTTAAATTCCATTGTCCAAATTATAAATTGGCTATAAACTAATGCAAATGTATTGTACTAATTAAATAATATTCAAATGAATAATTTTTAATGCAACTAGTTAAACTAAATAAAGCTTAAAGTTGTAATAAAGAAGACTAAAATATAATTAAATTATCTGAGAAAAACTTAGCATGATGGCTAAAGGTTTTCTAGGAAGTAATGCATGATGATGTTGAAGTACTATAGTGGTTTTACTTCTACAAAATTCTGTTTTAGTACTCACTCTTTTTCTGTGGGAGAGAGACTAGGAGAAAAACAAAGCAGGCTCAACCTTAAAAATGAACAAATAGTTTTATTAACACACACTTAAAGAATAGAAAAAAGGAACTTGGAAAAAAACCTAAAACATAATGAAACTTTAAAAACACTCTTCCTTCCCCTTACAAACTCTTCACTTTCTTACAAAACAACAGAAAGAGACAAAACTTGTAATTTTCAGTCAGTTTCACTCTCTGACAATAGTCTTTCATCAATTTTTTTAGGGGAAGAGTCTCTCTTAGAGTCATGGATCCCACTGACAACCTAGAACAGTTCTCTTGTAGGTTTTTTAACTGTCACAAAAACAACCGCCCAGAGAAACCTGCCTTTGTGACCCCTCCCAGGAGCAGTTTCTCAAGCTGCTTATGGGTCATGGGTCTTAGACTTTTGCATATTGGGGTGTCACCTTTTAAAGATGAATAACTCCAAAGCAAAGGGTTCTTCATTTCAAGGTACAGAGATATCTTCTCACTTCTTCACTGGCACAGAGGGCTTCTCATCTCTATCTTTGTTCAAGCATCTTATAAATCCACACACAAATCAAAATAATCATCTCCCCAAATGCATATCTTTCCTATAACGAAAAAAACAGACTGTACTAACCCATGACAAGTACATAAGTCCCTTTCTTTTAAGCATCTTTTTAACTTTTGGAAATTAAAGTAATCAAGTCCCAATCTAAGGATACTGCCAAGTATTTCTTTAAAGTATATTCTTTTGCTATTGTTGAAATACGTAGCACAAATATTTTTACAAAGACTGGCCTCACTAATTTATATTTTGTTCGCATATAAACTGTAAAATCTCTATGTTTTCCTTTGGCCTAAAAACCATGATTGTTGATTCCAGTCAAAAGAAACAACAGTTCTGGAAATGGTAGTTCAGCATATTGCTTTAAATTTTTTCAGTATTTCAGTCAGCATCTACCCAAACTGGGAGGAGAAACAGATGTTATTCAAATTGGTTTTACAGAGATAATTCAAAAGTTTACCTGGGGAGTAAATGAAAATTGCTGTAGAATCTGGCATTATATTTTTATGGAAAAGGAAAGCTGGTCAATGAGCCTTGTGCAACAAATGTTGCATGAAAATAAGATCTTTTCTAAGACATATGAATTTCAAGCCCCCAGTGTTTAAGAAAGGACCAGTTCTTAGTCTGAAACATAGCTTTTAACTGTGCAGTGGAAATACAAGAAATTAAACATTGTAAAAAACCCAAAACCAAACCAGACCAGTTAAACATGGTTTTTTTTTTCAAAGTAACAAAACATACATTATTATTCTCAAAAACATAGGCCTTCAGGAGCCTTATGTAACTTAGCAGCCTGTGTAATAAATTAATTTTCAGCTTCTTCCTCTCTGATACAATTATTGGTCAATTAATTTTTTTCATACAGCACAACCAACTAAAAAAAAACATAGGGACATTTACTGTAGGCTGTCATATGCTATTGTTGTTAAGGACAAAGCTCAATTGAAACTTTTTTCCTAGTACAAATCCTTCCCAAGGAATGCAACTTGAGAAATTGTAAAAAGGGGGTTATGTCAATACCAGTTTGACTGAACTGCTCTTGCCATCTGTTTATCATAGCCCTTTCAACAGCTGTTTTGCAGTCTTCTGTTGACTAAAGGATATTAATATTGCTTGACAACTGCCTGGTGTGTAAAATAAATGTTTATCTATTTTTTTTACCCAACAGCTGTTGATTCATCCTTGATAACATATTTATGGAACATCCATCATGTATTTAAAAGGTGGACATCTTCCACTGTACTTTTGATGGGAGAATATTGAACAATGAAGAACAGCAACCAGTAGAAGTTAATGACACAGCTATGTAAACAACACTTACAATTTTAGTAACCTACACATCAATCATCTTTCAAAGATGACTTTTCCTCTGACTAAAGAGCCCTGCAGGTAAGTAGGTAAGACATATTGTCAAAATACAACTTGAATAAGAATTAACTTGCTAGGTTAACTTACAACATTTTCTGTGATTGTATTTCTGTTTTGAAAAACTGTTTTGTGTGTTCTATTGAAAAAAAGGTACTATATAAGCACCATATGTCAAAGAAGATAAGCTGTTTTAAAAATTGTTTGAGGATAAGGAATTCTTCAGCTGAATGGTTAGACACTGTATTTATGCATGCAGAAAGATAATGAATAAAATTAAAATTGGAGCACTAAAATAAGAACTTTAAATCTGGGGTTTTTTTACAGAGCCTTCTTGTTTTCTACTATACAAGTATTCTTCTTGTTTTATACTATACTAACAAAAAAGAAAAATATGTACATTTCAAATTTGATTTTAAGAGTTTTATTTAAAACTAATTTTGTATTTATTCAAAATAAAACTGTTTTACAACAGATTTTTGAGAAGGAATATTCACTTTGTTTCTAGACTAAAACTTTCTTATGCTTTCAAAATGCCCAGCTGTGGTGCTTTGACTTTGGTTGGCCACCAGGTGCCCACCAAACTGTGCTGTCACACACCCTTGTCAGCAAAACTGGAAAGAAAGCAAGATGAAAAAAACACGTGGGTAAAAGAAAGGACATTTAATTAAAAACAAAACAAGATAAAAACCTTAAACAAAAAACAGAACAAGCAAACCATACTGGCATATGGGGGTGGGAATGTTGGAAAGACAGCCTTGAGGCTGTGCTAGCACTGCCCTGCAGTGGCCAAAACACTGCTGTGTTATCAGCCCGTTTCTAGATAAGCACAGACCTGTGAGGTCTTCTATTGTGAAAAATTATCTCCATCCCAGCCAGACCAATTAACAAAGAAGTGTAGTTTATATTGGAAGCAAAGAATTCTCTTTGTCCCTGTTGTGCTTTCATCCCACCTTAATTCTCTTCATATCTTTGCATTTCCAATGAGAACTTCAGTTTGAATCATGGGGAAGGTTCAGTGGATTTATATAAAGTAAATATGCTAAATATTACACCTTTCATCTCATGTTCAATAGCAATTGTAAATCTTTTATTCTTAACTATGTCTCATACTCTATATGGTTTTTAATTCTATTTGCTCCTCAGGCTTAAAACATTCAAGAAATGTTGAAATACAAAGAAGACATGAGGATCTAAGGTCTTCACATTTATTCTTAACATTAACTAAATACTCTCAAAATATGATACATTGGATATAGCAACTCCATATTTCAAGAATAAACTACACCTACATAAACTAAACCAAACTACATAAATGAAACTGTTTCAAAACTCCACAAATACTACCAGCAGCAACATAAGAACCATTTTCTCCCTGCTAAAAATTCTGAAATTCAAAGTAAGGTTTTAGATATTAGAAAAAATTATGTTTATCTAAGTGATTTTTTTTGGGGGGGAAAAATGAAATCTATTTGCAAGTTCTGATAAGGGATAGGTAAAATCAAATAGGTCAATTGATACTACTGGTGGTACTACTTAAAGAGGAGATGGAAAGTTTAAGGAGTGTCAGGGGATATGTGTAGGGATCTGTCTGGCAGAGCTGATCTGTACCAGCTCTGAGGTCAGCATATCAGTTGGCTGCACCTCAGGAAGTGGACAATCCACACTGTCTCCACAAAAAGCAGGAGTGGATATAAAAGTCAGGGGTAGGTTGAGGTACCTCGAGGTAGATGCCTGCTCAGGGTGTCAGGTGAATCTGCTTTTTTTTTTTTTTTTTCCCAGGTGCCCCTGTTTAAGAGATAGGAGAGTCTGGAAACTGAGGACTAGGAAAATCATGAGTTAGAAGAAGGAACACCTGGGGGGGTTGCCTAAGGCAATAGATAGTTACAGGTTATTCAGGAGAGACAGGCAGGACTGATCAGGTGGAGGAGGTGGCATTGTATGTAACAGAGGACTAGTATATATATAGAGATTGCAGTTGGCCATGGCATGATAAAGAGGTTCTGGTTAAGGATTAAGGAATAAACAAATAGTGAGGAGGACACCATGGGAGTCCACCCTAGCTAGGGTGATAAAACCAATGAATTATTCTTCAAGGAACTAAGGGATACCTTCAAATCAACTGCCCTTGTCCTTATGTGGGACTTCAGCTCACTAGATGCCAACTGAGAAGACCACACAGCTGGCACAATGAGGCCCAGAAGATTCTTAAAAAATATGGATGATAGCTTCATGGTACAGGTAGTGAGGGAGCCAACCAGGAAATACGCCCTCATTGATTTGTTGCTTGTTAACTGAGTGTCTCATGAGTGGTAATTGTTGTCTGTCTTGGCCACACTGAACACACACTGAAAGTCAATGAGATAAAAATTTCTGTTGGCAGGAAGAATAATGCTAGCTCTGGACATAAGAAGAGCAGAATTCAGGATGCTCAGGTAACCAGTTAGTGAGGACTCCTAGGAAAAATGTTTTTGAAGGTGCCAGGATTCATAAATTTGATCACTGTTTAAGCAACACCTCCTAAGGCCAAGGAGCAGGCAGTTCCAAAATGGAGCTAAGGTAAAAAAGAATTTGCCCAGTGGAAGAAAGGTCAGGTGATATAGAAGAATACAGAGATGCTGCTTGCCAGTCCAGGGAAAAAATTTGTCTAGCCAAAGACCAATTGGAGTTGAAGCTGGTCAGTACTGTGGGAAGCAATAAAAAGAGCTTTTTAAAATAATAAAAGGCAGGATAATAAAAGGAATAAAATCAGCCCATTACCTGATGAGGATGGTCACCTCATGAATAAGGGCATATACAAGACAGATATGTTTAAAACTTTATTTGTCTCCTTCTATAACACAGATGATGGCTCTGGGGTATTAGGGCTCTGAGCTGGAGGATCATGTCTGTGATAAATGAGAGTGATAAATTGCCAGTCAACCCTGAACTTGTTCACAATCTAGTGCGCCACCTGGATCCCTATAAGTCTATGGGGCTTGATGGAATTAATCTGAAAACACTGATGTCATCCTGAGGCCTCTTTCAATGATTTTTGAATGGTCTTGGGAAACTGGAGAGGTCTCAGTCAAATGGAAGATAACTAAAATGGTCCCAGTTTTCAGGAAGGGTAAAAGATCCTGGGAACTACAAGCTGTCACTTCAGTGCCTGGCAAAGTTGTGGAGAAGATTATTCTGAGGGTACTGTACAACACATGAAGGGCAATGCAGTCATCAGTCACAGCCAGCAGTTTCATGAGAGGAAAGTTCTACTTACCAAACCCGATTTCCTTTGATGACAAGCTTATCCAAGTAGTTGTTCAAAGGAAGTGGGTTGATATAAAATTTTGGATTTTAGCAAAGCTTTCAATACTGTCTCTAACAGAATCCTTTCACAGAAAATGTCCAGCCCAAAGCTGCATATACACATCCTGTGATGTGTGAACAACTTGGTCACAAGAGGTTATAATGAATAGGATGACATCAGACTGGTGACCTGTTACTAATGGGGTTCCACAGGGATTGATTTTACAGCCACTTATTTTTCAAGGTTTTCAAAAACAATTTAGACACAGAAACCCAAAGGTATACTATATATATATAAAATGAGAAAAAGAGAGTGGTCATATTGTTGTAACACTAAGAAAAAAAAAAAAAAAAAAAAAAAAAAAAAAAAGGGAAGAAAACATTACCTTAAGTTTTGCTTGTATCATCAGAGTTAGCATTGAAACACATAATCACAGGATGATTATATGCTGGTGCTTTTATTGAAGAGCTCTGTGAATTAGTGGTACAGACCCAAATCTGTCTCCAACACGGATTTGAGATGGATATGTTTTCATACCCTTTTTGTTATATAACTATATATTAATTATTAAACCCATATTGTTCTATTGTATACATTGATCTTATCTAAGCATGAATTCTTGTAATTTTCATCAGGTCCCCCAAATGTCCTTCCTCATGAATCTTGTTATGATTTCATCATTTCTCATGATTCTTATTACGATTAAACAATAATCATATTCATTTACCAAACAATCATTACATTTAATGATCATATAATTCATCATATGATGATTATCTGGTGCATTTTCACATGATCTAATAAAGACAAAACTCAACATTCATTTCTAGGGCCTAATTCCCTTTCCCAGGCCTACCAGACCCAACCTTTCCTTCCATCCCCCCTGAATCTATTGTATACAATTCCCATGATTTTAGAAACATTTTAACCCTATGCTATCACCAGCATAGACTGTGCTTTGTGCCATCATCTTATCAGATATTTCAGACTAAATTGTATGTTATGTGCATCTATGAGGAAATTTTTAAGAATAAACGAGTATGCAAACTCAAAAAGGAGAAATACTTATTGACAGGTGTGTGCTGTTTTCAAGTATACCTGCAGTATTTACAGATCTGGATTGGAAATCTCGTTTTGAAGGAATACTAAAAATCAAAACACTTCTTGGTTTGTTAAAGATTTTATCATTCACATTGCAGAAAGTATAGCCATGCAAATTCTTTCATATGTTCTAAATAAATTTATCTCTTTAGATTTCTCTTACTCTTACTTAGAGTCTTGGCTGAATTCAGTTCTGTAGTATTATAATTTTTAAAAGCTTGTCTCTTTGAAGTTGGCTTAATCTACCCATTTAGTTTATAAAGCTCTTTTCTGTTCCTAATAAAGACTTTAAAATGTTTAAATAATAATTAATTTTGGTTTTAATAATTATATAAAACAATGAAGAAAAGTAGCCTGGCTATAATACCATTTGGAGAACATCTCCTTGAAATCTTCTAGCAGTGATCAACCATATACCTTTTTTTTTTTCCCCCTCCTGAACAAAATATTGTAGCCATGCCTTCAAAACCATTGTCTTAATTCCTTATTGTGTTACATTGATAGAACTGTAATGTTAACTCTACTGCTTTCAGTGCCATGATGCTGAAATGAAGTCTTTATTAATGTGCTCCAATATTTTTATTTCAATGTGTATTTACTCACAGCTATACTTTGTCAAGTGTGTAAGCCATCTGTTGGAGAGGATGAAACAGCAAAACCTTGCAAATATGACTGCTTGGCAAAAGATTCTAACAGCATGAAACGTATGCGTGAAATAGAAATGAAAGCAAGCTTTGAGATACAGGACACCAAGCCGGAAGACCGTGATTGAGTTAGCTGAAGGCAAGATCCCTGTCGAGTGAGCAATACCCCTTAACAGACAAAAGGAGGCCAAAG
>JANEHK010000039.1:1396610-1425534 GCA_025960845.1 Tachycineta bicolor
GAAAAGAAAAGAAAAGGAAGGAAAAAAAAAAAAAAAAAAAAAAAAAGGCAAACCAACCCACCCCCTTTAACTTATGTTTCATAGTTACTATTTCAAATTTATAATTTCTCATGGTAAAAAACCTTACCAGCAATGTATGTAAAAATCATTTTGCACTTTCAAAAACTTCATCCATATGTGTACGTACATAGGGGAGCAAGAAGCATGTGTTTGAATAAAATTCATCCTGATGTATCCCCAGCTGGATGTTAGACTTCTGTATAACTACATATTTAGTAAATATTTTTTACTTCTACGGAGAAGCAATAACAATACCAACACAAGCTGACCTAGAAAATACTTTGCATTCAATTGACTAAATGTATGCTTTCATTTTAGACTGTGGGACTGATTAAATAAAGACATGCCTTACCCTAAATTATGTTCATAAAACATTCTTCACCTACATGGCCAGAATAAAATTAAAAAAAAATAAGACATGGTTGGGGTTTTTTTGGTGTTTTGTTGTTGTTGTTGTTGTTGTTTTGGGGTTTTTTTGTTTTGTTTTTGTTTGGGGGTTTTTTTTGGTTTTGGTTTTTTGTTTGTTTATTTGTTTTTAATTTAACTGCTGTTTCTGCATTCTCTAATTATGAGTATGGAAACAAGAATAGAAAACAAAGATCTTAGCTTAAAACTTCTATAAGTATCTAGGATATCTAGTTTATCTATGATTCTAGAAGGCAAATTTTTTAGTAATAACAACAAAAATAAAGATACCATGAGAGTCTGTTTTTTGTAGTTCAGATTTGTTAGATGTGTGTCTGATTTGACCACATCACTTTGCTCCAGTTTGCACCCAAATGCATGAAATGAAAAATATCCTCAATATCTGTCTGGCTTTAAATTTTACCAGCAACCCTCAGATTCACCTGGTATAGTTAGTTCTAGCATTGCGTAAAATGCAGGGACAAGGTTTTGATGCTGAAATTAACATAGGCCCACCTGGGGAAGGGCACAGGTGGTCAGAACTGATAAAAAGGATGTCAAGAAGTATGATAGGTGCCATGCTCCTCTACCCAGAATTTAAAATCTGCTGAGATCACACTGGATCCTACAGTGGAGACAACCTACCTCTCTCTTTCTCTTTTTCTCTGTTGCTCTTTCCCTTTCTTTTCTTACATTCCTCTTCTTGAAATACAATTGCAAGCTGGACCAAAAAATGCAGTTAATGCCTTGCTAAGTGCATTTTTCTGTCTGGTTATTCTAAAATTTGCTAAGTGAAAGTTTTCTAAGTGCCTTTTTCTGTCTGGATGCTCTAAAGTTTGCAAATAAAAACTGTTGTTGATCTTATGAGGTTTTTTTTTCATTTCTCCTGCACACTGCCCAGAGTAAAACTTTCCCTGCAGTGTACAATGGGCATTACAGGCCTTTCTTCCAAAAACCTGCCAACAACTACACAGGAATTGCACAGACATCATCTGATTGCCTCTGACATTTGGAAATTACTACCTGTCACTTTTTAAGTACTGTGTCACTAAACTCACTGTATTATAAAGAGTGTTATTACAAAATTTTTATCATTTATTTAATAATACTAGCATACACTGAAGTACAACTGCAGGCTCAAAAGGAAATTGTCATCGGTGTTTTCAGAATTACTTGAAGCAGACAATCTGAGATTTGGGAAATGAAAAAAACCTCTATATGCCCTCTAAAACAGACATATCTAAAATTAACTACTCTCCCTAGCTTCCTGTTTCGATCAACTGTTAATAAAAGAGAATGTTTAACACCTCTTTTGGAATGATTCAGAGGAGTTACCAATAGGTAAGGCTTTATAAAGGGAAGGCCTTTCAACATAGCTCTGGCCTGTTACTTCAGCTATGTAGAAGGAAACTGGGAGAGTGACTCGGCTGGAATAGGGGTAGAAAGACATAAGAGACATGAAAACATGGTGCATGACTGCCACATATCCACATCATGTCCACTTTGGGATGTAAGGGTGGTTGGTTGATTTGGGTTTGTAGTACCTTAAAACTGTGTAAACTAATTACCAGCTAATGGCAGTGACAATTTTAAATGCTAGTGTGTGTGGTATAATATTTTAGTTCAGTAGCAACAGGAGGCTTTGGTTGTGTTTTGTCTTTCAGAAACTATATTAGCAGAAAACAGAACTCTTAATTAAACATACTTCTCTTTCTCAGCCTTAGATTCTCTGAATTATTGTCTCCCTCTGTAAGCAGTTATGTAACTACCACTGGCTCTTGGAGTTATTGAAGACAAATACTGTTAACTCAGTCTTAAGTCAGCAGTATCAATAGAGAAACTCTTTGAGAAAACTTGCAACAATTTGACAATGCACTAATTTTGGGATGACAACTACTTATAGGTCTCACATCCATTTTGTTTAAAATTCGTTATAGCTGTAATACCTCAGAGAGCAATATATATATACAAAAAACAAAAACAAAAAACCCCCACACACAAAAAACCACAAACAAACAAACAAACAAAAAAAAACCAACAACAAAAAGAAAACAACAACAACAAAAAAAAAAACACTCAGAAAAATAAATGCTTCTAAGTATATTAACTGAATCTCCACTTCAGTAATAAGACACTACCAAACAAATATTTAGATGACTGCAAGAGTTCAAATCCAGCACATCTGGATGCAGATTCATTTTCAGGGACAAAGTGAAACCAATGCTTTTTTACAGTTAGCATCTCACTACAATATAATGGCTCTCCTTGCTGCATCTGTGCATTGCAGGACATGTTCTGAGTCTGCTCTGGTGGTGAATCATTCCTAAATAATCTGAACACCTATAATGTTGAAGTGTAAAATATTCTTTCTGAAGAATTGAACAATGTCAATCTTCAGGTGTGAATATCTAAGAAAAAAGCCATAATTTTTCTCCCTCCACTAAAAGCTTAAAACTGTTACTCTTATGTCCATGTAGTGGTTTTACGTTCACTAAATTCTGGTCTTAGTACTTTCTCTTTCTGTGGGAGAGAGACTAGGAGAAAAACAAAGCAGGCTCAACATTAAAAATGAACAAATAGTTTTATTAACACACACTTAAAGAATAGAAAAAAGGAACTTGGAAAAAAACCTAAAACATAATGAAACTTTAAAAACACTCTTCCTTCCCCTTACAAACTGTTCACTTTCTTACAAAACAACAGAAAGAGACAAAACTTGTAATTTTCAGTCAGTTTCACTATCTTACAATAGTCTTTCATCAATTTTTTTAGGGGAAGAGTCTCTCTTAGAGTCATGGATCCCACTGACAACCTAGAACAGTTCTCTTGTGGGTTTTTTAACTGTCACAAAAACAACTGCCCAGAGAAACCTGCCTTTGTGACCCCTCCCAGGAGCAGTTTCTCAAGCTGCTTATGGGTCATGGGTCTTAGACTTTTGCATATTGGGGTGTCACCTTTTAAAGATGAATAGCTCCAAAGAGAAGGATTCTTCATCTCAAGGTACAGAGATGTCTTCTCACTTCTTCACTGGTGCAGGGGCTTCTCATCTTTATCTCTGCTCAAGCATCTTATAAGATTAATATTACTTAGTCCATCACAAACATCTTTGCTCAAATCTATACACAAATCAAAATAACCATCTCCTCAAATGCATATCTTTCCCATGATTTAAAGGAATGATCTAAATATAGAATTCATTTCCATGGCTTAAGTAAGAATGGAACAACCAACTCTTCAACTCTCTGTCCCAATAGTCTTTTCACTCTTGCTCTACTGACTTCATGCTGTTTTTTTCTTTATGTTCACTCTGACCTTTCTTATTCTCTCAGAGAAGAGCTAAGCTCTGGAAGCTTCATGTTGCTAGGAAAGAGTTAAATTTGTCCAGAGTCTTTGTCTCTCCCTCTGTAGCTCATAGTGTTAGATGTTCAAGGCTGCGCTGATGAGGGAGGAAGAACTCACACAGAAACATTAGGGATCAGAGCACCTAGGCAGTCTGGAATCACAAAAAACCCAGGCAGGATCATAAATTCCTTTTCAGCCCACCCCATGGTGTAAATCAGGGTGGCCTCAGCCTAAATGGTGCCCACAGCTCTTATCAGGGGCCCGGCAGGGATCTCCTCCTGCTCCAAGGAAGTTTGGAGAAAGTAGTTGTTGTAAAGCAGTAACCTTTCCTTCCCCCCACAACCCAGGAGCTGATAGAATCCGGCCAGGCCTCAGGCCAGCTCCATCCCAAAAAGGGGAGAGTAGCAGGCCGAACTCAATGTCACCTGTCTCTCTCCGTCCAAGAAAAGGAAAAGGACCCACCTACAGGAAATCAAGGGGTTTTATATGGTACTTCCCGAAGTCGTAGTTAACAATTTTCAGTGGTCAGAACAGATGCCATTCCAACTAACCCTCTGATAGGTCCCTGTCTTTTCTAAAGCAATTCCTAGGTCCTGACCTGGAAGATTATTCTAGATTCTTCTATAACTAAAAACCCAAACTGTACTAAGCCATGACAATCCAATAAAGAGCTACCTTTAAAATCACTTCTTGTAAAATTCTGCTTTAATGGAGTTTACATTATATAGCACGAAATATAGGAAATATATTAAAAATATATATATATTACTTACTGATATTTATACTGATAAGATATTTAAACTAAACTGGAAACAATGATCACAAGAAATTATATATAAATAATTAGTACTTTTACAAAAATATTACTGAGTGTTGCTGTAAAGACCACTTAAATTTTCTTAATATCAACCAAGCAGTTCCTTGCCTTGACTAATCTCTTTTAAAAGAGTATTACAGATCAGTCAGATGCATCTACTGAAGCCCAGCACGTTCCTCAATTGGACTCAACATAATTTATGCTGAATCTTTAAAATTCTGCTGCCTTCATGACATAGAAAACATTTGATATTGAAAACTTTTCATGCTTTTCAACTTTCTGAAATCGTGCTTTAAATGCCCAAATCCTGATGTTCATAACTTGAAAATATAATAATAGATCAGCTACTTAAAATGAAGACAAAGAAATTCCTTTACATCTTCTGACTAAATCTACCCAGTTTCGGCTCTAAATATAATTCTGCAAAGCTTTATATAGCTTTTCACCTGCGGTTATACCATTCTAATTTTACTTCCACTTTATAAAGACATATAAATCATATTCTATATTGCAAATTTTCTCATTTTGCATGTCTTGCCTACTGTTACATACCTTTTAAAAAATATCTCAGATGTATTTCATGTCATTTTGTCACATCATTATTTTTATGTCACCACAATAGTTGCATATGGAAAACAGAAAACACTTATAGAGAGAAATATTTAAATATCATGCTTTCTTTTAAAGCAATTTAAAAACTCTTAAGAGACTCTAAGGAACTATTCATACTCTAAATTTCAGATTACCAACAATTTGAGAAATACATATAAGTGTCATCTAAGAAGAGCTCTTCCATTTATTTGTGCTTTATTGAGGTTGTAACTGACCTTGGGATCTCTAAAACCTACACTTTTTAGCAACTATAGAACCAACCATTTAAATAATGTGGAGAACATAGAAAGATACTAGTAGGGTCTTTTTGAATCAGCACTTACATAGCAGTAGAAATTAAAAATAAATATATTATAGAATGCTTTAATATAAAGTAGAATTCCTCAAATTATTGAATAAAGAAGAAGAATTGGAAGTGCCTTTCTATTTTATAACATTTTAAGTTGTAATTTCAACTTACAACTTTTACCTTAAAAACTTAAAACAAATTTACTTTTCTTATGTATTAAACAAATTATACCGTAACTAGCTAAAGATCATTAGTACATGTTACAAAAGAACAAGTTTGAAGGACTGTGCAGATTAAGAGTATTTGATTATTTTAACTTGTGAAGGGATTCTCTCTGGTAATTGTGAAAGGAGCTTTACAGGATGTATATATTTCACGAGATGTGCAGAAGCAGTTTAATGAGGCATATTTTAATACACAGTAGAGATATCTATAAAAATAAATGTTAAAGCTGCTGTAGAAACACATTCTAGGCTGTAAGTCCTGGGAATTGCAATGTCACTTCAGAGACAAGCTCCAGGAACTTCTCAAAGAAGGATACAAGGAACATTAGCAGGCTATATTTATCTTCCTTCTATAAAAACAACAGCAATTGTTATGTAGATATAATCAAGTTAATATTTATATTTTATCTGCAAAGCTGTTTGGGTTTTGGTGTTTGGGGGTTTTTTGGTTTTTTTTGGGGGGGGGTGGTTTTTGTTGGTTTTTTTTTGTTTTGTTTTTTGGGGAGGGTTTGGGGCGGGGGGAGGTGTTTTGTTTTGTTTGGTTGGTTTGGTTTGTTTTTTTTTCTCAGACTGATCTGGACTCTGAATTAGAGGACTATACATACTATGCATTCTAGTTTCAGAGCATGCATAAATTCAAAGCACATTTTATGATTTTAGTGAATGACTTTCATTCATTAAAACTGAAATATGCAGTACACATTGCAGTAAAGAAAATACTTAACTGTACTACAAATTTCAGGATGGAAATCAGTAGATTGCTTAAAAGAGTCCTGTACTTTAACATAGCTGCAGAATTTTTTTCCAATTTGTATGGGTCCAGTCTGGAAGTCTAGCAAAATCTTCCTGGGACAGTAACTTTTCCTGTAAAATGCAAATACATATACACCCACAAGCATCTTATTAGAGTACCTGAAACAATGTTTGCCTATATTGTTTGGCCATATGACCTTCATTTTGTAATAAAAATAATGAATAACACTACTGACCAAACTTTATTACTCTCTATGTATAGAAATCATACTCCTTACCTGTCACCCTACAGTATGCTGATGTAAGTTTTCATCAGAACTTCATGAGTACAATGACATTGAAATCAACTTTTCATTTTATTTCTCTAATTTTGATCTCTTAGTTTCATTTACCTGTAGTAAGTTATTGATTTCTTTGACAGTACCCACCATGTTGCAGATTAAAAAATATTTCAGAAGATACTTCTAAACTTTTTTATACCTTAATTGTCTATTTTTTGAGTTATGTCAACAGAAACTATTGGTATACCTTTGCTCTTGTGACTGCAGCACAAGTGAATTATCCTCAACACAGCTATAATCTATCTGACTACTCACAGAAACAGAACTACCTTTGCAAGGACATCCACTATTGAATACAGAGGCTGCAATTTCATTCCTCTCATTAAGCAAAACAGTGAGGCTAAAGCTAGATCAGTTTTTGATACATATGTTGCAATCACACCTCTGGATTTCATTGAAAATTTAGCCTGCAGAACTGCAGTTAGCTACAAAGAAATCCAATACAGGAGTGAAACAAGGTCCAAGGAAGATAATAACTAGAGTAAGGAAACTCTGCATTGGAAAATTAGGCTTTTGCAAAATCAGCTCTTACATTGCTGAGAAAGAAATAAGGAGAATTGATTAAAATCAATCAATATATTGAAGTTCATCATTAAAAATCATAAAAGAACAGACATTGCTGAAAGAAATAGTAAGTTTCATCTAATCTAATTGCACTAATTACATTTTACTTGGCATTTTTCTTCAAACTAGTTTGTGTTCTTATCAGATTTGTCTTGCTGGTCAACATCAAACCATTACCTCTTCTCTTTTGTACTAAATAGACTACTATGAGGGAACTCGATCTGAATATGACAGGTTGTCATTGCTGTGAAGAGGGTGAAGTAGTTTACGACAAGCAAAGTATTATCAGTAAGAATCTCCCCTCACTTCCAGGCAGCAGCTTGAATACTATTTTGGTTGCATTCCTTCTATCAAAGATGGCCATGAGAAATAGCAGTGAAGGTTTTTCACGTATGTCCAAAAGCTTCCAGATCTACCTACACATGGAAGGTGGTGCAAATTCATAAAATATCGTAACAATAAATATGCAAAGAAAATCAATTATTTCAGTATTTTCTTTTAGATATAGTCCTGGACTTATCACTTTGAAACATTTGGGTGTTTTGAAAAACAGAAATAAATAAATAAATAAATAAACGGCACTATTTTCTACAACCATTGTCTTATCCTTAGAAAATTGTGAAGCCTCTTCTTGAATAGCACCAAAACTTAACAATTCTTGTGTTATCACACAATGTTTTGTATCTAAATTTTAGTCAGAATTAGGTTTTTGTCCTGGTATGCATATCATGGAATTTGAATGAATCATTTTGCATTGACAGATACCCACGTTTTTCTAACTCTTATTATCTGTTTATAAATATTACAATGGGAATTGAATTTATATGTGAAAAAAATTAAATATTTTTATAATATAAAAAAAATTTCACAGTGCCTATGGAAATGTGAAGACTGAAATTTGAAGACCTCTAAAGATTTTGTAGTTCACTGAGCTAAGTATGAATCATCTTTAGCTACACATCTAAAATTTTAGTAATTAGCTCTTTTCTTATGTTCTTCGCCATATTCCAGTTCTTTTCTCTAATTCTTTTCTTGTTTGCATGCACAGAGTTGTTACTGAATACATCCAGTGTCATTGGATTGATGTGCAGCTGCAGTGCCAGCTGCAGGTGGAGCCCTGGGAAAGGGAGCCCAAGGCAAGAGGTCGTGACCTTATGCCAACCTCTGCATAACAAAGGGCACTGGGACCTGTGGACCTGTGGTGTCAGCAGGAGACCATGACTTTCATGCACTGTGGGCATAAAAGCCCAGGCTTTCCAGTGTTCTGAGTCCCTCTCGAGGACACCTGGATTGAGTTGTTATTTTGTTGTTGCACCATGACTTTATTAATCCAAGTATTCAGCTGTACATCTCCTTCAATTTGGATTAGGATCTTGAATAAAATTATAAATTATTAATGGAGGTAAAACAAGTTATTGTCCTGGTTCCTTTCTGTCATTTATACTTACGCTATTCAAAGCAATTATTTTAAATTTAATTTTCACATAAGGTGAAATACTTATGTGAAAATGAGGGGGAAAGGTTTCATAAGTAAATTTTTTGGCATTTAAAAACATATGGCATTCTTCAGTATTCCTGCAACTAGTCAGCACCAGTTATTTAAAAGTTAATACAAAGTGGCCATCAGCTGAACTGCAAAGCTGATCTTTTTTATTTATGTATTTATTTTCTACAAGTCTTGTGTCTGTTAATGCTGCTTTAAAGAAATAGACATAGCAAATGTACTTCATCTTACAATAAATGCTAGCCTGGGTCACATAATATCAGTAAAAAGGCAATTATAGTAAAAAATTGGTTATAACTTTGTCTTATGTTACAACATATGATGCAGCCAAAAGTATGTATTCTATTACCTACCATCTTTATAAGCTGTTAAAAGAGGTGGGCAATGATCCATTAAGTCTCACTGCATGACTCATAAAATTACATCATCCCATTGTGAAATGCTCCACCCAGGGGGAGGAACCAAGCATTCCTACCTGGATATAATCTGAAGATTGATACACAGTGAGCACCCTTACCTACTGGATTCCCAGGGGACAAGACCTACAAAACCACCACTGGACCTTCAGAGAAAGACCAGACCCTTCAATAGGATCACCACTTCAACAGAACCACATCTATCTTTTCAACAGGACTGCAGCCACCATTTAATTGGACTGCTACTATCACCCTGACTAACAGGGTGTTGGGTTGTACCCTGACTCTGTCAGTTTAAGCCAGTGCTTCTGTATTGTTACCTTCATTTTAATCTTCCTATTAAATTGTAGCTCTGACTTGGAATCTCCCATTGGTTTGCTTTCAAACTAGTACAAACTTCCAGGGGATTTCTCTTCTTTCTCCATGCAATTCCACTGTATAAGTAAAAATATGCCTTCTGTTTTAATCATCATTGTACACAAAAGTTGCGTATTCTTTCATAATAGACAGATCAGAAAGGGAAGAAATTGTTCCACGCAGTGTAACAAAGTCAGACAAAATACTTTCCAAGAGTTCCTGAAGTAAGCATAATTCAAATCAGATTTTTGTTCTGACTGGGCACAAAAACGTCAAAAAATTACTTCTCCAATAGAACCTAGTATAGCAATCAAGTAAGGATGAATTACTCAGAAAGTTTTTCCTAGAAAACATTTCCCATGGTCGCACTAGGTCAAGTAAGATTCTGTATCAAGGCAGAAAAGAAGCAACAGATTAATTGAAAGCCAATGTCATAGAAGGGCCCTCTTTGTTGTAAACATAGGGCCCCCATGCTGTAGAACATGAACTTGATACTTGATCCAAGACAGTATGTGGAGATATAAAGCAGATTGGAAGGAGATATTCATCTCCTGACCTGCGCCTCTCACTGCAGCCCATGATTTCTTCTCCATTTCCAAAGGAAAAAAGAAAACGATAATTTAGCAATATATTTACAAGAGGATTATTTTAAAGGGAAAAATTAAATCATAAAATGCTTTGGGTTGCAGGTGACCTTATAGGTCATATTCTTCCAATCTTCCTGCCATGGACAAGGATACCTTTCACTAGACCAGTATGCTCAGAGCCCCATGTTGACTGGCCCTGAACACCTTCAGGGATGGTACATCCACAGCTTCTCTGGGCAGCCTGTTCCAATGCCTCACCATCCCCACAGTAAAGAATTTCTTCCAAATATCTAAACTAAGCCTACCATCTTTCAGATTGAATCCATCCCCCCTTTGTCCTGTTGCTACATGCTCTTGTACAAAAGTCTCTCTCCATCTTTCTTGTATGCTCCCTTCAGTATCAGATAGTTGCAATTACCCCAAAGTCTTGTCTTCTCCAGGCTTTCCTCTATCCCTCTAATCATCCTGGTGATCCTCCTCTGATCTCATTCCCACTGGCCCAAGTGCTTCTTGTGGAGGGGACCACAGAGTTTCAGCACTGCAGTGGAGTCTCAACAGAGCAGAGCAGAGGGGCAGAATCCTCCCTCTCCTCTGTTGCTCACACTGCTTTGGATGCAGCCTAGGACACGTTTGGCTTTCTGGGCTGGAAGTGTCCATGGCTGGGTCATGTCCACCCTCTCATCCACCAGACCCCACAAAGTCCTTTTTTGCAGGGCTTCTCTTGACCTGTTCATCTCCAGCCTGTGTTGGTATTGGGGATTGCCCTGACCCAGGCACAGCACCTTGTACTTGCTCTCATGAGATTCACATGGACTCAATTCTTGAGTTTTGCCAGGTCCCTCTGGATGGCATCCTATCTTTCAGGTGTGTCAACCACACTATTCAACTTTGTGTTATCTACAAATTTGTGGAGGACACACTCAATCCTTCCATCTATGTCATTAATGAAGATATTAAATAACATTTGTTCCACTAGGGATCTCTGAGGTTCCATTATAAAAGCATTAGATTTTTACAATGAAGAATCCATAATTCATGTGCTTTCATTTTCTGACTCTCTTCCCTATTCACAGATTTTATCTTTATCTAATGTAAGGAGTCTGAATTACTTCTCCCTATTTGCTGCCTAGGGATTTTGTAAAGCCCCTCCATTTCAATCATTAAAAACTTTGTAGGTCAAACTTTTTGATTCTGTCCCCAGGCCAAGTACTGATAAACTGTTAATTAAAACTGCAATTAAATAAATTGAGTTAGTATGTTTTATCATGGGAAGTAAACTTTAGAAATGTAATATATTCAGTACATTAATTATTCTAGCAGAATAACAATGACCATTTAAAACTGTTTGATCTATAAATTATCAATGTTACTAAATTGGATTTCTCCCTTAGAGTATATCAAATATGTTTTCAAAAATCACTATGACCATCAAAACGCAAAGACACAAAAGACAGAAAACAGAATATTATTTAAAAAGGTTAAAAAGCTGCTACAGAACCTGCAGAATAATTTTTGTTCTAAATATCTTTACTAAAATAAACTGTTTGTGTTGTTAACAACACACCTCTTGTGCTGGGAAACATTTAGGAATGCTGGTTGCATATGTAATGGGGAACAAGATATTAGATTATTTGTGGCCTGACTTTGAAAATTTGAAGAACCTGCAATATTATATTAAGTAAAAATCACAAACAGAAATGTTATAAACATCTTTAAGTATGGTGTATTATAACCATTGACATTTAACTTATCTTTATGGAGAACGTCTGTTTGGTTATTGTCTTCCACATGTTACAGATGAAATGAACCATCTTTTTATTTATGACAAACATTCCTTTATAGTCTTGTAGTTATCCTACTGCTGGTTTCAAGACTAATAGAAACTAGCTGAAAAATATCTGTCTTGTGTCACCACTAGAGAAAGCATCACAAACCAGGAGCACAGGATTTTTGTCAACTAAGCATATCAGGGATTGTGTTACAGAATTCAGTGGGGTTTCAAAGGATACATAACAGACATAGAACTTTCTGGATAAAAGGGATAGGTTTTACAGTAACTGACAGGGAGTTTAGGCAGGGTTTAGATGATGGACAAGGAAGGTGCTGGAGCAAAGGGTGTGGGAGCAAAAGGGAGTATACAAAATATAGGGAGCAAAAGGGAGTATACAAAACCTGGGGTAAACCATTAACACATTAAATATAGGGAAAACAAGAATAAACCATTCCAGCAGAATACAACAAACATCAGGAACAACTAACACAGATGATCAGGAAGACAATGAAAAGTGTGAAAAGTGTTACTCTGCTATGTCTCTTATTTACAAATGAGAAGGAATTGGTCAGGTCAATTTTGGCTGTAGCAATCACAAGATGATGGAGTTTGAGATACTGAGAAAAGGGAAGAAGATAAACAGAAGGATCACAATCCTGGATTTCAGGTGAAAGGAATTTGGCCTCTTCAGGGGCCTTCTTGTAAGTGTACCATGGAATATGGTCCTGGAGAGAAGGTTCTCAGTGGATTAGCATTTGAAGAAAATGTGATTTAATCAAATACATGAGCCCAATGAGAAATACCTATAAGTACCAAGTATGTTGTTCAAGGACATTGTGACTTTACTGAGAATTATCTCTGAAACACTGTGGAGATTAGGGCAGATTTCTAAGGATTTGAAGATAGAAATATCACTATTATCTTTGGGAAAGACAAGAATGAAGATCCAAGGAGATATAGCCCATGAGCCCCACCCAAACTATTGAAACAAGATGAAGCAAATAATCCCTAAGATAATTTAAAAACACAGAAGGACAAGAATGATGAATGGTGATTATTTGGGACATCCAAAGGGAAAATTGTTCCTGACAAATCTGGTAACATCTTGCAGTGAGGCCATGGACTTGGTGGACATGGAAGAAGGCTGCACGTATTTTACCTTGACATGATTAAGGTTTTTGACATTCTTACTAACAACATTTTTATTGATAAAGTGATAAAGAACATAGTGGATTAACGGACAATGAGCTGAGCAAAAACTAGCTGAACTGATAATTCAAGGATTGAAGCAGCACAGATACTAACAGTGTACTCAGAGTTCAATACTATTAGCAATAACTCTAACTATTTCATTAATGACTGTGATAGTAGGAAAGAGCACACCCTCAGAAATTTTCAGGTGGTATGAAACTGGGAGTAGTACTTGATACACCACAAATATAGATAGGGTTCAAAAAAGGGGGAAAAAGGAGCAGCTAGACATAGAAGGAAATAGAAATTTTTCATGGGCACCTAGCTGATCATGAGCCAGGAATATACCCTTGGGTCATAAAAAGGCAGCACCTTCCTGGAAATACATCATCAGGCCAGTGGAGATGGTCCTTCTTTTTTCATCAGGATGTTGAAACACATCTCAAATACTGGACCCAGTCTGAGTCTCTCCACTGCCACAGGTACCTGGAAATAGTTGAGTGAGTCCAGCAGAGGGACACAATTAAAGGCCTAGATTGCCTAAGTTTGAATTGTTCATCTGATACAAAGAAAGGCTCATAAGGGTGTAACGGTATTATTTTAATGAAACCAGGCAGAAAACACCAATTAATGTAAGGGTTTTAGTATTTATTCTTCTTTTCTGTGGGAGGGAAAGATTAGGAGAAAAAGCAAAACAGGCTTAAGCTTAAAAATGAACAAAAATAGTTTTATTAACACATACTAAAAGAATGAAACAAAGTTGATAAAAAGAAAACTTAAACCAAAACAGAATGACACTTTAAAACACTCTTCTCTCCTCTTACAAACTATTAACTTTCTTATTAAACAACATAGGAAGATACAACTTGTGATTTTCAGTCAGTTTCACTATTTAGACTTAATCACTCATTACTTTAGGAGAAGAGTCCCTCTAAGGTTTTTTTCATTAAGACGTTTGCCACAAGACAAAATAGTCCAGTGCTCCTAATGTCACGCATCTGCTGCCACCCCAAGTTTTTTTGCAGACTGTGATATTCTATCAGCAAGGCCTTTTAGTGTGTCTGGGGTACTATTTACAGATACTTCTTCTAGTCTAAAATCATCTTTGTCTCAAAGGCTGAGTCCTCCTTTTAACCCAGAAGTGGTGCCTTTAAAGTTCTCAATTAAATCTCAATCACATCAGTCCTCAATTTTGATTAGAATTAGCATTCTCCCCAACAACACTAAGATGCTACAAAGAACAGTTCAATTTCTCCATTGTTTACCCTAGAGAAGTCCGGTTAAAAATGTTCACTTTTTCAGTCCTATTTCAATCTTATTAGTTCTTTCACTTCTAATCCACTGACTTCATGCAGTGTCTGTTCCATGTGCCCTCTGTTGTCTCTCTTCTTCCTCTCAAGGAAGAGTTGTGCTTTAAAAGGTCCATGTTGTTAGGAAAGGTTTAAATCCACCCGGGCTGCAAGGGCCACATGTAGGCCCTGGGCTGCATGAGGCTGAAGAAAATGCATAGCTGTGCTGATGGAGGAAGCTGGTAGATGTCTTTTTTTCCACCCCTTGATCTCATCCAGGGCAGTCTGGCTTGGAGCTACCACAAAGCTGGGAAAGGGCTCAACCCAGGCCGCTCCCAGGCAGGCAGCAGCTCTTGGAGGCCTGGCTGAGCCCGGCCTGGCCACCCAGAGGGGCAGCAGGGCCCGACCCTGGCCTGCCCGCTGCCTACGATGTTACCTCATGGCTGATTCCAAAGCGAGAGACTGAGCTGATGCAGATTGGAGTGTCAACTGTCCTTTCCAAAGTTGCTTTGACATCCTTATTGGTCAAACTAGCTGCCAATATCTCGGCTAGCTTTCTGATAGGTCCCTGTCCTCCACGCCTCCCCCCTCCCCCAAACTACTCCACAGTCTTGGCAGGGAAAAGCATTTCACTTTTTTCTGTTACCAGAAAACAAAACTGTGCCAACCCATGATAAAGGGAAATATGTATATATGTGTATATATTTGTGTATGTGTATGTGTATACATCTATGTATCAAACTGATTGGGAAGGAGATTCGATTGAGAAGACTGGAAGACTGAGAAGGAACACTGAGAAGAGAGTGTTGCCTAGTGTGCCATGGCAAGAGGCAATGGACCCAAATGAAATAGAGGTGGACACAAATTGAAATATAGGTGATTCCACTCAAGTATAGATTCTTTAGGGTATGTGTGGTCAAGCACTGAGACAGACTGCCAAGGTAGATTGTGGAGCTCCCATCCATGGAGATATGCAGAATCCAACCAGATACAGCCATGAGCAGCCTCCTTGAGCTTTAAGAGCACATGTTGGAGATGATTTCCAGAGGTGTCTTCCAACCTTGGCCATTCTGTGGATGTCTAGCTGCCCATATCAAGAGCTGGTTAGCACTAAATGATCCTCTGTATGAACTATCTTTCAGCAGCTGAGTATTTCTGAAGTACCTTTTTGTTGTTAAATTGGATGCACTATAGATTCTTTCCACCAGGATAAATGCATCTGAAAGCTATGGGACCATGATACTGTAGTGTCCTCAGCGTTGTACACACACTTTTAAAGTGTGGGAGTTTATACCTTCAGAGAGAGAAAAGTGTTTATAGATGTCAATACTAAGAAAAGTGCTGATTAGCACTAACCTCTTAACATAAATTGCAGTTTGTCTTTTCTGACTCTTAACTTTAATATATGAATCTTTACGAATATTAATCCATGTAGATTAGATCTTTTGCATACCTGAGACCTGTCCTTCATGGAACCTTATGACTCAAATAAGAAGAGACTTGCAGTAAAAATTAAATTGAATATTCCAGCCCATGTCACTGCCTTAAGGCATAGTGCCACCTTATGGCAAATATAATAATTTTGCACAGTTTATGTTTTTTTTTAAGTTATTACAATTATTATAATTGGAAAAGAATATAGAAATAGTGAAAAAAAAATCTTTATTCTGACCTTTAAAACATTATTTTCCTTTAATATGTACTATGTTTAAAAAAAAAAATATATATATATATATATATAATATCCTACTTTTTCCTAGTTTATTGCCCTGTTCTGATCCCTTAAATGTTTTCAGTGGTAAATTGAAGGAAATGCTCTTTTCTCTTTTTAATTTCACAGTTTATTTAAACACTGGTATTCTCATGAAGCTCAATACCTATTGAATAGCCATAAAAAACCCCACAGATATTTTGGCAGATATTCAGTAACATCTTTGTAAGCTGACCTTCTTCAGAGAGAGGTACGTTGACTTGAAAGACATAAAGAATAACATTTCTATGCTAGATTTCTCCCTGTCTTTTCTGTACCACTGATATACACAGAGTAGTTTCTAGCTTTTCTAGAGACCTTTACATTTTCCATTTGGGATAAAGCAATATAGATATCCAACAATTTTCTATTTAGTTTTCCTTTCCTTTGGCATGTACACTTACCTTAGGCTATATCTTAGGGTTTAAGCATGTTAAATACTGACAAGCAAGAGACTAGTCACAGTATTTCTCACTGAAAGTTCCTCCAAATTCATGATATCTAAACAGTAAGAGGCAGACCTAAGTCCACAGGACATTGTTTCAAAAACAATTCTTAGCATATCTTAATTTGGCAAGACTCTGAGCACACCCATTTGCATCATGTAGATAAGTACAAAAAATATCCTTTTCTCCTCAGATCTTACTCATATCCACCTTCTTATATTCCCAGCCAGACCACTGTCCTCTTGTATTTTTCTGAGGGACATAATCCATAGCCACCTAAACAGGATTATTGAGGATGGCCCCACCTAATAGATTATAGAAAGAAACATGCAAAAGACACCTAAAATGCAATTACCTTTCAAAAAAGTTAATTCCTGTGTCCTACTTTAGGAGCTTACAAACTACAAGTTTTGATAGTTTAGAAAACAGCTAGTAATTTTCTGAACATTGTGAATATTTTTCTTTGATATTAAGCTCCTCCCATGTAGATACCTGGGTATATAGTTTGCAATATAATGTCACAAATGAGAGAGTGTGGAGACACAGAGACACTTAAAAATAAACATTCTAACATGGCTTGCTTTTAGTGTCATGTTCAGATGTGGGTATCTTAATACTGCATTCATTTTTATACATCTATGTTTTTTTGGTTTTGGTTTGGGATTTTTTTCTGTAAAAATGTGTTTATATCCAAGACAATGGCATAGACAAAAAGAGTTATCCTAAGCTCAGCAGACAGAATTTAAATGAAATGTGTTCTTAATATCTAGATTAAATTTCAAGATATTTATTAACTCATTTGCTTCTTCATTTAAGGATGCACTTCAAAATGCAAATTAATAAACCCCCCCTACATTTTATCTGAAATATAAGTGTGTCACATCTCACATCCAAGGTGGTCAAATATAAGAGGTGGTTGCTTAGAGGCTGTGATATCTCCTTCCCTGAAAAAGGCTCAGAATGGGACTGAACAGGGCTCTATGCAGTCTCCAACTCTACACAGGAGATCGGACTGCGTGACCTCTGGAGGTTCCTTCCAAACAAAGTTATTCTCTGATTCCACGTGTTGTGCAAATTGCATACATTAAATTGATACTCAGTGTCAACAGGTCCAGGGACACTCATTACTTATCAAATGTTAATGATAGAAAGAACAGAGGTCACATTTTTTTTCAGAAAAAAGATATCCTTAAAATATTGCTATTATATATGATATTTACCCTCAAGTTCAAAGTCCCCAAAGCACAAGTTTTCCAGGTATTTTGCTTAACAGACTATATGTTTCAACTCAGCTCTTATGACAAAATTATTTCATGATGTTCAGCAAACCAGGGGAATTAAAAGGCTTGTAGATAAATTATCACTTTTTTGTCTCATGCTCTACACTATCTTCTGGAAAGAAGGAGTAAATAAATATTCTGACAATAAATTACAGTCAGAAACACTTTCAAAAAGACACCTTTTCACTAACTGTCCTGCACTCACTGTAACATTGCCAAAAAGTGGCAGTGTTCATTTCGTCTAAAAAAACCTGACCTTCCTAACCAACCAGCTAACATTTCAACCACACAGATTAAAAGCAATATAGCGACGCCTATCCCAATGGTTACAGCCATTATTTTTCTGGAATTAATTCAGCATTCTTCCTAAACTAATGACATAGAGGCTAACATTTACAAACACTGTGCTTGTGTCTTTTGATCTTTGTACCAAAAGAGTTTTACTCTGCATCATCTCTATAGACTAAAACAATCTTGCTGCAATTGCATTGTTGAACTGTGTGCTAAGAACCACTTGTTCTCTTGGCACAATTTTCAACTCTGTCACTTGGCAATAACTTTCTCTACTCTCTGATAAAAAGTATTTAATTATCATCAACATTTTCTTCATAAGCAGGCAAGGTGCTTGGAATTTGTCTGCTCACTAGTTGTCATGAATGCAAAAGTTATGCAAACTCTCTAAAATCTCATTTGTTAAAGGAAACCCACAGTTTTGCCTGAAAGTATTAAAAGTAAACCCTCTCCTGAAGATAAGTCTGAGGTTAAACTGCAGGTTATATTCACAACTTTGTCTTGCTAGTTTTAATTTAGCTACATTATATTGCTGACTTGCTCTGGTGGCGGTAAAGAAAAGATTAGGTTGGTCAGAAGTGCATGCAACTTTGTAAAAATAAATACATGCTTTGTATTAACCATTTGCATTAGAGGTTGAAGACAGCACAGTAGATAAGAACAAAACAACAACAACAACAAGGCAGTCACTAGTAATTTTCTGAACTTCAGTTTCCTGGTAAATGCAATACACAAAAATGAAAAATTATATTCAATGAAGCTGCAACATATAGCACAAGGCAACATGAAATTGTACTGTTCCCAGGAATTGCTTCAGGTTATATTCTGAATCAAATCAGTTCTATGCTTCTAGAAGAGTAAATTAGTTTAGTTAATATACTACCCAGGGAAAGAATGTAGCATATGTTATACCAGAGTCTGTATATCTGTGAGTACAAAATATGGATACAGCCAAACCTAACACCCTCTTACTCCCTTTCGCAGGAAAAAAAAAAAAAAATTCTGCTACTATGAAGTGCAAAGAGAAAGATGTTTGCTTTCTTTTTAAAATGAAGGATGTTTTTCCTTTTCAGATGTATTTTATACTGTATATTTTGAAATTTTTCTCCAAGTTACCATCATTGCTCTCCTTATTTCTTACCACTGTCTACTAAAATATTGAATTGTGATGTATTCATTTCTTGTACCTGAGGCTATTCTACTTTTTCTGCTTGCATGTAACAGTGTGAATAAGAGTGTCAACCTGAAATGGCTCTTTTATCCTACTGGCCAGTGTATTTATTGAAGTAAAGAACTCAATCCTATACCAGCTGTGTATACCTACTGTGTCTATAGCAGCATGCTTTATCTGAGCTTTATACTCCTCTAGTAAGTTCAACAAAAAGACATCCTAACAAAGGAAAACATGTGGGCCCAAAACAACTCATTAAAATATTTTCTGATTATAGCCCACCTGTAGATATAATTAAAACTAATTATTGCAAAACATCCGAATATCAGTATCAATATGCCTTTCTGTATATTTTCTCTGGGCACAGATCAATAGTAAATACCAAATTAGCAATCACTAAGTCTGTAGTTTTGCTTGCTGGGGGATTCATTGCAGCAGCATTTTTAATTCCACAGAAGGGCTCTGTGGCTTTCTTTCACAGTCAGCTGTTCATGAGCCTTTTCAACTGTCACCTGAAGTTTCCCCAAGGAAAACACAAGTCCCATCATTCCTGATACAGTTCTGTTGCCGCAGGGTGAAAAAAAAAAAAAAAAAGTACCTATGTCCCTGACTCCCATGTCAGTGCTGCTACCACTGCATTCATTTGCATCTTTGAGACAGCCTAAACTTTGTTTACATGTTAGACATTTACAACACAAATTCCCAATGGTCTTATGACCAATTCATCTGAATTATTGTTAATTGAACTCTTGGTAGTGTTTTGGAGGATAGTAGAGGCTAGCTTCTGTATTAGAAGTCTTACAGCCACTTCAGGGTCAACTGAAGCAGCACTAGCGCCGAAGAACTTACTTTCTGCATTAGCTATATACACATAAGGCCTCAGAAAGGTTATGTCTGATACTAAGCTCAAGATAACATGTCATTAGAATCAGCAACTTTTTTTTTTCTTTTTTTTTTCTTTCTTTTTCTGTTGTAAGATGCAGTTGACTTGCATTGTAAGTAAAATTCTGCACTAAACCCAAGTGCCTGAGTAAGTAGGAGAGGAATGCAGGTGGTCATTAGGATGTTTCCCAATTGCTACCACAGTATGCAGCTGAGATTATGACTGGTCATTTCAACATTCTCCCTGCAGAGTAGCAATGCCCAAGAGGTTCCCACATGGAGTAAAGATAAGCTCCTGGTTTCTCTTGTACAAATCTTATTAGGAAGCCCACTTTGCCACGCTATTTATCATCTTGATGGAAATTACTTTTCTGTCTGCTCTGTGTACCAATAAAATCAGGGGACATGCAGACAGAGGGTAGAAAAAAAATATAAGTTAGCAACTTACAATGTCATTTTCTATATCCCGGTATTTGAAGGAAAATTTGCTAAACACTGTTTTCGATCTGAGAGCATCCAGCTAGCATCTGCTAATTAACTTAAAAGCAATGGTCTACCTGGGCTTCTTCCTAAGCTGACAATAGGGCTTGTCTCCTGTGTTCTAGTACCTTCATGAAAAACATGGTGATTGCTTTTTAACTTACAAAACTAATGATAAAAGATGGCATATGGGAGTGTAGATTTTATTGATCTGGTATAGATTACCATAGAATTACTATAAATGTGTATAGAAAGGCTACATAATTTTTCCTCTCAGATTTGTTTGTTTTAATTTTTTTGGTTGTGGGGGTTTTTTGTTTTTTGTTTTTTGTTTTTTTTTTTAATAATTATGTAATTGGCTCTGTTTACAGATAAGTTGGATGCAGAGGAAGTGAAGTATAAAAAGAACACAAATAACGATCATCTGTTTTTCTCCTCAAAACAAGTTGTCTCTTTTTAACTCTATTTTACGGAATAAATAAAATTATGAGGAGTTATTGTGAAACTGACTTATCGTAAGTCGTACAGTAACTAGGCTATTAGTGCTTGCTGTGAGAAACAAAGCCCACTCTCAGTTAAAGTTTAAAGAAAATTTAATAAGGAACAACAGTGGACAAAGTCAATAAAGCAGAAGGAAGACTGCTGGGTGCTTAGCCACAGCCAGAGGCACACCAGTCAACACAGCAACACCCCTCATATACCCTGGGTATTGCATCAGCCAAATACGCATTCATAAATGGTCACACATATTCAATAATTTTTACATAATTCCTCCTTCCTCCTGCCTTTTTGGAGCATGCACAGTGGACCTGGTTGTGGTCATGTGTTACTTTTAAAAAATTCGGCAGGTTTCCATTCCTTCATTTGTTAAATGCTAGCATTACAACAGCGCTTCACCAATATTGGTACCATAACACAACATTTGCATTTAAAGAACTCTAAACCTTTCTTTCAAAATTTCTCTTACAAAATAATACAGACTAAATGTAGTAGCAAAAATTCAACTTCAATCATCAGAATTTCTTCCAAGTGCTCCCTTGTAAGATGGCTCAATACAATTGTATTTTAATGGCAATTACAATCCAGTCATTGCTACAATACATCTGAGGCAAATATATTTAACAGAGAGTGTCATCATAGCCCCGAAAATTAACAGAAAAATCACTGATGTTTTGCACTGCACCCTCCCTCCCCTGGTCAATATTTAAGAGTGACTTTTTTTCTTTATTTGGACTTGAATCTAAAGAAGGATTAGCCATACTAAATAGCAGTAATCGCTTCCCAGCCTCTATAGGCACAGGTGTATGAACATGAGGCTACTCAATATCTTGTCTATGCTCTTCAACCTGGGCAGTGACCTTGTGTAATAAAAAGAGCTTGTGGGACATGTAGACATCTGCATTTTCCCAAACTTCTCTTTGACTCAAAGGCAGAGTGTTGGAGTCCAGGGCATTCCTTTGGTTGCCTTGGAATGTCAGAGACCTGGGCAGAGGCATCTGGGACCTGGACAGGGGGATCTGGGACCCTGGCACAGAGCCCTGAAAGACACTGGCTTTGACCCCAGTCCATGGGAAAGGCTTCCTGCACTGCAGGATGGATTTCAGGCCACAAGAGTGTGAAAGATAGTAGTCTAGATTATCACAAGGTGAAAAACGGTAGGTTTGGGTTTTTAGTATGGAAGTGGATGGGAGCAAGATGGAGGATTTTAGGCGTTGTCTCTTGCTACTTTCTTCTTCATTCACTCCATTTTCTGCATTTGTTGGCAAACAAAGTAGTTTAAAGAGATTGGGTGAAAGTAAGGATGACCTTTTTAGTATAAGTGGTAGGTATTGGCATACTGATATATGAAATAATGATAAATGAAGAGTACGTAACAATTAGTATATAAGACAGCAACAGCCCAGTGTGGGAGGAGTCGTCACATGCCCGAGCAGCTGCACAGATCCGTCTCTTTCTTGCATCTGGCTCAGGGCTTTGCAGAAGGCAAAAAGACTTTAAAACCACCTGAATCTTGGGATGAAAATCCAAGAGCGGAGTTTTCCACAGTCATCAGGAAACAGATAAGGTACAGGGGTGAATCTTGGAACAGCATGAGTGTCTCCTATCTTCTCATCCCAATCCATTTCTTCAGTTTCCTGATGCTCTTGTTTCAGTTTTTCATCTATGAACATTATGTTATGCACAGTATAAATATTTAGAACCAATGTTTAAAAAGACATAAAATTATACTATGTCTGTATACTTTAAACATTAAAAATAAAGCAATCTTAAATTTGTATCATAGAAATGTGGATGAAACCAAGTATGCCTAAAATGAAGTTATATGTAGATTGCTTCTTTTTTTAATTGTTTAATCTGTTTACCCTCTGCTGACACACCTGAATCGCTCAAACTGAATATAAATCTAGATAACACTGGACATGAGCTAGCATGAAAATTTCCACTGTATGTGGAGAAGCTAATCTGAAAAAAAAGAAAAAAAAGAAAAAAAAATAATTAAATGCTCCTAAATAAGTTTATTCCAACTATGTTAGAACTTTACAATAGTGTTTCTTTTTAAATAGATACTGACATAAATTAGCACAATTGCGGAAAGAAGCTGCTATGAGGAACCCATAATGGATGAGTATTTACAAAAAGAAACTCAATCTAATCTGAAACATTTATTATTATCTACATTTAAAAAGAAAATGAAAACAAACTTGAATGGTAAAAACGCAAGATATGGACTTCATAGTAAACCAGGAATAGTATCCATTCATTCATTACAAAAAGTCTGTGCTTTTCTAGTTATGTCATTTTAAACAATCATATAAAAATATATTACAGAATGTCTTGTTTATTCATTTTCTTTGGATAACTTGGATTTTTTCACCCTTATTTCATGGTATAAATTTTTTTAATTACTTTTCAGAGAAATTTTTCATTCTCTACTGGAAAGAAAGGGTGCCCAAGTGCTTATAATAGCAACTCAAGATCAACATTTAAATTGTTATGTTCTCAGCTGGACTGAAGTGATTTTATTCAAGTACAATAATTTTCAGATTCAAGCTCTTACCTTTCTGCATGTTGCCTCAAAAAATTAGCTGGGTTTATGCTGCATTTTCACAGGCAAAAATCCTCTGGTCACTGTGGCACATCAGTGTTTGCCCTAGAAAAGGATTGGCAATCCTAGTGACTAGTCACACTGTACATCTGCATGCTCCATTCTTCACAGAACCTAAGCTTGTCACAGATTAAAAGTAGAATAACATTTGACCATAATGATCCAAGAAGTTTTGACACATCTTTGAAACTGAAAGCTGTGACCATACAAGAGCTGACATAGGTCAGATTTCTCAAGCTGAAACAACTGCAGGCAGTCAGGTGAGAGTACCCTGTAAAGATTTTCTAGCCAGTTATGAGCTTTGCAACTTACTGGTGTATGACTCATTTTTTCCCCAAAATTATTTATTTTATTCAAATCTGATCCATACATATATAGAACATTTTATCATGGCCTTGGCATAAAAGATGTTTTAGGTACACAACCACTCATGAAATCACCAGTTTGTCTAAGGGTGATGTACACTTAAGCCAGTTTCATCAATATTAAACTCTGGTGAGGCTGTTTTTAAGTTAATGTCTGATGATAAAATGTTATATAAAGCTTGACGTATTCCTTCCCATGATAGAAATGCTGTCTAGAAATACTGCTTTAATATTTTTTATTCATGCTACATTAAAATCCTGTTTCTTTATTAATCAATTTGTAAAAACCTTGGATTTAAGTATCTCACTTTCCATGTTCCAATTTATATCAAATCTCTTAACATAAAATTGTCGAACAATTTTCTAAAAGTGGTTTAAGACAAGGAATAGTGATTTCTATACCAGGAAAAAATTATCATTGTTTTAATCTGCTAACTTGGTGTTCAAAACGCATGTTATATGTTATAAGATTCTATTCTACATACTCTATATGAAAGTTTAAGAATAAAAAAAAAATAAAACCAAGGGAGGGAAAAAAAATACAGGTTGCTAGTAAGGGTACATTATTTCATGTACAGGGGTGATCTCTACACGGGGATTCTTGAACTTAGAGATACCCAATCAGCTGCTCAAGGCCATGTGTAGACACAGAAGCTCTTCCAAGTGAATCAGGCATGGACAGGGTTTAGTCAGGAACACCCTGCAGAGATTTAAACCACTCTGGGGAGCACAAACAAGCAGAATCACAGCAAACAGGACATGGTACATTACAAGGACATGGCGCAGCATTTTGCAAAGCAAAATTTTGCACATGCACCTTGCAAAAGAAGGGCATACTGCACCAACTGGCATCTGAGGAGAATGTGGGGTGCCACCCAACTAGGAGTAACAATGCTTTCCACTTGGTCAAAAACCACCATCAGGTGGAATGCAGTGACCCAGATGGATCTTGCAAATCAACATGGAGCTGTCCTGGTCTCAGACTGCAATGAGTACAGAGGTTTGCATTGGTCCTGGAGGACAGGGAGAACAATTCTTGTTTCAGTGCAAGCAGGTGGACAATCTACTCAGCTTGATGTCAGAGCTCAGAAAGGTCAAGCAGTTTCAGGAAATGTGAAAGAGGTGGTTATTAAACAGTAAGGGGTGTGGCCTTGTGAACAACCTCCAGCAACAAATGGAGGAAGTGCAGGAAGCAGTCAAAAGACAAAGACACCATGAAAGCTGAGAGGGAGAGCTGTTTTCAAGCCCAGTGGTAGGGGAACCACATCCAACGGATGAAAAGCCAAAAATTAAAATTCATCCCCTGGAACACATGGAAAAGGGGGTATCGAGGTTCCTCGCTCTTGGGGTCAAATAGCTAGCTCCAGACCCCGATACATTACCCCGATAATTGACTCAAGGTAAAAGACAGAGGTGCTCTTTTTCCTCCTCGAGACTACGGTCCCATAGGTTTATTGTAGAACTTACAGCCCAAGAGGAACAGAAAGAGGAGGAAATTCTCATTATGGGGATTTTTAAACACGGGGGGGGGGGGGGAAAGGGGCAGGGAGAGGAACCACAACCAATGGGAAACAACCTGGGGGAGTGGCGTAGGGAGGGACTGACTAGAGGATACCAACACAAGAATTTAGAGGGGGTATAGAACATACCATGTGCAAAATATAATAAAACTATTTTTTGTGCGCAAATATGATAAACCACCCAGTGCAATCTAATAACAAAAATGAACTAACTATTTAGTGTGCTACAACATCTCACCCTTTTGTTGTTGTTGTTGTTAGAATAAAATTAAAAGAAAGGCATTGGGCCTATTTTGATTCAGAATATTAATTTGTCCACCACTTGTGATTTGTGAGCAAGTTAGGCTGCTCTTGTCTGCAAATTCTCCATGGTTGACTTCTGAGGTAGTAGGGATAAAACTGCTGAGGGCTTTTAAAATTAAACAGCGTAGAACTCTGAATGCTAACACAATTAGAAACAAAAGAACAACAAAAAAACAACAGAATTGTTTTAACTATTGAAGTCCCCAACCTTTGAACAGTTCACTGATCCAGTCTTTGGATTCTTGTTATACTTGTCCAGCCAAGCTTCTCAGTTCTTTGAGGGCAGTGTGGACATTGGGTGCTTTTGATGTTAAATTCATGCAACAGTTTCCTTCAAATTCTTGGCATTTGTGTCCATGCAGTAGCAGGAAGAGATCTATGGCTGCACTGTTTTGAAGTGCGGCCTGCCTGGTAATTTCCTCGTTCTCTAGGAGGGACCTGATGGCGGTGGATGTCAAATTTGCCTGTTTGACTACCCAACACTTTGGGTGGCCCAATTCACCTGGAGCTTTGGCTGCTGCAACCTATGGAAGGAAGAGATACGCAGCAATTCTTTTTGACTTGGCCCAATGAAAAATTTCTGAGTTACAATTTGAATCCAAACTGTCAATGCTTTGCATATAAATTTTGTTGGCTGAATTGTATTTTCGAGTCCATTCACCAATCAAGGTTTGGTTGGGTGCCAACAGGGACAACCGCCCAATGGTACATGCCCCTCCGAAAAGCCAGGATGGGATTCCTGCACATGCTCGATCTCCAGAAAGTAGGAACAGACCCTAGGGAGGCTTTTGGGATGTGAATGGTATGGATTGTCTGCTGTAACATGGCTCAGAATATTACACTACCTTTTGGCAGTGAACTCTTCTCGATATTGTAGTACGTTGTGAAAGACTTTAGTGTTAGACAGTGGGGTAAAGATGAAGTGAATGCAGTACGGTGCTGGAGAGGAACCTAACAGCTCTAATTCTTAGGGTTCGTGAGCTGCTCTGGGCCACTTTGGTAGCCACTCTTCTATGGGATTTGCCGATGACAGACATCATTTGGTCATGTATTGTGTGTTTTGGAACCTGGGTCATGTATACTTGTGTTAAAACTGGCTGGATACTCTCCAGCTTGCAGGGGAATCCCTACCAGGCAGGTAGACATAGGGCCTCTTGCTGCTGCAGTGGAAAGGTGTGGGGGATTAGGGACAAGCAATCGGAAGATATCACGTTGTACGGGTAGACAGAACCCCTCCCTCAACACTTAGTTGTTTAGTGTCCCTGATAAGGTAAGCAACACGTAACTTGTAACGTAAGCAGACAGATGTGATGTAGCAAACAGAGGTTTTATAACTCCATGTAACCAGTTAATAAACGCCATTTGCCATCCACCACATTGGTGTCTGTGAGCTGGTGGCCTGAGCAGCCTGGCTGTGGCTGCTGTGTTCTTCCTGAACCAGGTCGCTACGCCTCAGCGGAAGTAGCAAGTGGTGCCGAAGCCTCGGGAGTCGCCCGGGAGATCGGGAGTCGCCTGGACGGGTAAACAACAGCCGAGCAGCTGGGCCAGCTCAGCGGGAGGGACGCCCCCGGACCCGTGGGAGGAGGATGGAACCTCTCACGAAGGTCGTATCTCAGATTCATAAACAGTGGGGAATTGATTGTAAAGCAAAGGATTTTAGCCTCGCAGTGATGAGGCTTTTGCAACTTAGTATCATTGATCGTCCAGTGGATATTTTCCACCCAGATATTTGGGATCAATGTACAAAAGCTCTAGCCGAGGAAACTATGTCTTCTGTGTCGGCAAAGTATCTTAAGTCATGGGGGAGGGTTGTGCAATCTTTGCAAAGAGCTTTGCAGGAGCAAGAGACCTGGAAAGCCGCACAAAATTGTCTAAAACTTACGCCACAGCTCGGTGTAGGAGCTGCGACACAAACTATTTTAGAAGAAACTTTTTCAGAGAAAACTTTTAAAGGGGATTATCAGAGTATAGAAAAATGTGATCTGACGGTCAGAGACTGTGTTCAGACAGCTGATAAAGTTGGTTCTGCCGACTGCAGAAACTTGGAGGAGCAAAATCTCCCTCCAAAGGCTTCAAGCCCAGAATTAGGTGCTGAAGGAAAAACACAAGCAAAATTGTTTTGGGATATTTTAGCTGAGGAAGCCAGGAATGCTGCCGCGGGGTTGCCGGTAGAAAGGGCTGAGGAGGGACCACCACCTTATGGGGCAAGGGATTGCATTGAATCACTGGGAGAGAACAAGAATATAGCTAGATTGGAATGTTTGGCAGATAGCCAAGAAGCAGCAAACAAAGAAGGTCTTTTACATAGTGTGCCTATTGTTAACAAAAACAGACAGTTTGTTGGATAACATGGACGCATGCGAGCAAAAGGGGGGAGAGCTCAAAGGGGGAATTAAAGCTAACTTTTGCCAAAAAGATTCTTTTAAGGTACACAGTTTAAAGGGGGAAGAAAGGGGCAGCTCAGCCCTAAGAGAAAGGGGCGAGGGTCCAGAGGGAAGGAGTGGCCCAGCCCTGAGGGAAAGGGGTGGGGTCGGAGCCCGACCAAAAGGGTCCAGAACCCGGAAGCAGCCAGTCAGTCAACTTCTGGTTCTGAATCGGACTCTAGCTCAGAGGACTGGGAAGCAGCCAGTCCTCTGCTGGGGGCTCTGGCTCGGCTCCAACAAAGAAGAAGTAACAGTATATAAAATCAGTAACAACAATGTTTCTACTCGGGTTGAGGGGAAGTCAGAAAAAGAACAAACTCCTCTCACAGACTGGAGGAAAATAAAAATTGCATGTGCCAGTTGGGGTCCATTGGCCACACTGGCT
>JANEHK010000039.1:1425634-1458031 GCA_025960845.1 Tachycineta bicolor
GTCTGTGTGGGGGGGGGCGGGGGGCAGGTGGAAACCAGAGAACATACTCCCCAGTAAATCCTAAGGATGTTCAAGCAATTGTTAAAGCAATACCTGACAGAGGGATCAATTCAGCTATGGTTTCTACTCTCATTGATAGTGTTTTTGATGACATGCTCCCATTTGACATAAAGCAAACCTGCAGATTGATTTTTGATGGGGCAGGTGTGGTGGTGCAGAACTGTTTTATTAGGTTTTTGTAAGAAGTTTATGTTATGGTTCATTTCACTGTATCCCCAATTCTGTATCCCTCTTGTGTTGTCTGTCTAATAGGGTGTTTTGTGTCAATCATCCCACCCCTCACATGACTTGTAACATCCCCTCTGCCCCCTCTCACTCTGGGGCAGCCTGCCTACCCCTCCCAGATTGCAAAACCTCAGGGAGAGGGCTTCGGGTGGATAGGTAGTCTAGGGGGAATTCTTTTCCTCTGGAGGTGGTTGGTCCAAGGCTTGGGGGTGGGCGCACCTTGTTACCCCCTGGATCCCCTGATTTGTAGTCTTGTTGTATCCTCCCTGGAACCCCTCCCCTGCTTATAAGGGGTAGGAGGGAGATTCAAACTCTCCCAGCTCTCAGCCGCTCGCCTCGGAGCTCTCAGCTCCTCAACTCTGGAGCTAATAAACATCGTTTAACCTACTAAGCTGAGAGCCAGCCTTTTCTCTTCTGCTGCTGTTGACTGTCACGATACTATTGGGTCCAGGTACTAAGCCGAGAAGCTGAAACGAACTGGAAACATTCTTTGTCTGTGCTGACCCGAGCTAGCTGGAGGTCAGCTCCCACCCGGAGCGGGAACAGAACCAGACACAGGCAGGGATGATAGTTTTTAAACAAGACTGGGAGGACAATTGTGCAACTAGCAACTAGCTCTGGTCACTGGTCTGGATCATCCTCTATACGGCTCCAGCCTGCAACAGCTCATGTGTGGTGGTGTGCATTTTGTTTTTATTTATTTAATGTAATTTATATTGAGTTTTTTGTAATGGTTTGTTCCCTGTACCCCCCTGTGTTTGTAATAATTTTCCCCCTTATGAGTTAGTTGTATAAGTAGACGTTTTCTGTCAATCACTTCTTCCCTGCACCTGTCCCTCTCAGCTTCCCCCCCCTCTCCTCGTGGTCACCCTGTCTGTCACTTGGAGATCCTTCCCTGGATTCTGGAAAGATCCAGGAGAGGCATCGAGTGATAGGCTGGTGCCCGGGGAATCCCCTCCTACCCTCCTGTGATTCGTTAATGGTCCCAAGGTTGACACCCCTGTTACCACCCCTGTGTTCCCTGGTTGGCTGACCCGTTGTCAGCCCTCCCCCGTTTAAAAGTCCCTGTCTAGCTTTGATCCCGGCTCTTCTGGGCAGGGGATCAGGGGGTGCTGAGCTCCGTGCTCTATCTCCCTGCAATAAACTCTGTTTTGCCCTGCCTGGAGGAGTCACCCTTTCTTCGGTCCACCGCGGTTGCGTTCTACATCGGTCCACTCGCTGCTGCTGCGGGGAATTAAGAACCCACGGGGAAGGAGGCGGCTCGTCCGACGTGCTGCCCCAACCCTTCTACGCTGCCGCAGTGTCTAACTGAGCTGGCCTGCGAGCGCTGCAAGCGCGAGGACGGACACAGCAACACTCATGGGTACAGACCCAACCATGATCACCCCCCCAGGCACAAGCCGAGGGCCTATGGGCCCACAAGGTCATGACAACCACCCGTGCTGCCAGGGAAGCTATCCACTCTGCTTCCGTGGTCATTGCTAAACCATCATCATGGTCCACAATAAAGCAAAGTGAGAGTGAGAGTTTTACACAATTTGTAGATCAGCTCCAAGCATCACTTGACTCCTCAGCTTTGCCTTCAGAGCCAGAGAGTCCTGTGTTAGCAGAGTGCCTGCGCCAACAATGCAATTCAGTCACTAAGGACATTTTAAGATCATTACCACCCAGGTCCAACCTCGCAGACATGATCAGGCATGTTGTAAAAGAGGAAGATTTTGCCCCAATCCAAGCAGCCGTCCGTACTGCAATAACTAGTGAAATGGCATGCTTTAAATGCAGCCAGGCATTTAAATTGGACGAACGTGCAAATTATCAGACTCCTACCTTCAGTACTCCGATCAATTAGACCCTATCAGATTCTCACAGCATGCAGACACAGGAGAGAGGCCACACTTGGCACCTCCTCCTCATTCAGTCCTTTAGATATCTACCAAAAACCTAAGTCAGATCCTTACAATCCATTTCTTAGTGTGTTAAACGCTACCTTTTTGTCATTGAACCAATCCAATCCAAACTTTACAAAATCATGCTGGTTATGTTATAATGCAGAACCTCCTTTTTATGAGGGTGTTGCCCTTGATGTTCCTTTCAAATATTCTGCAGCAGACAATCCACACAACTCTAAGTGTGACAACCCCCGGAGAGAAATTACCCTGAGTCAAGTCACAGGCCGAGGCAAATGCTTTGGCAATGTAACCTTAGCAAAGCAGATGGGAAATATCTGTGCTGAGTTCATCCAACCTAGCCGAAAGACTGATAAGTGGGCAGTCCCATTTGTACCAGGAATGTGGGTCTATCAACAATCTGGAATAACACCCTGTGTGTACCTTGGTAAACTCAATAACCTTGCTGACTTTTGTGTCCAAGTTCTGATTGTTCCTAGAGTCCTGTATCACCAAGAAGAGGAAATGTATCATTTTTTAGGAGAAACCATCCAGATCCACAAAAGAGAAGTAATGACAGGTATAACCATTGCAATGCTCCTTGGCCTAGGAGCTGCTGGTACAGCCACAGGTGTTTCAGCTCTCGTGACCCAACACCAAGGACTTTCTCAGCTGCAAATGACAATTGATGAGGACTTGTTAAGAACTGAAAAATCCATCTCCTCTCTGGAGGAATCTATCTCCTCACTTTCAGAAGTCATCCTGCAGAACAGGTGAGGACTGGACCTCTTGCTCATGAACCAAGGAGGCCTGTGTGCAGCCTTGAGAGAAGAATGCTGTTTTTATGCAGACCATACCGGAGTCGTGCGAGACTCCATGGCCAAACTGAGAGAAAGACTGGCCCAGAGAAAGAGAGAGAGAGAGGCCCAACAAGGATGGTTCGAGTCATGGTTCAACCAGTCCCCATGGCTGGCCACCCTTGTTTCCACCTTAATAGGCTCTCTCCCCATGATACTCTTGGTATTGATTTTTGGGCCTTGCGTTTTGAACAAGCTAGTGTCATTTGTTAAGAGCCATTTAGAGAAAGTCAACATCCTATTTGTCGAATGCCTGCAGTTACCGTGAAGTGCACTTATTACTAACATGTTATATCACTTTGTATCCTATGATACAAAATTGTAACCTAACTTTAACAGCTTTTGCATTTCTTATAACATTTATACTTTTATAGGTGTTTTACTTAATCATGGGGGGGAGGGGGGAGATGTGGGAGACTAGGGACAAGCAATCGGAAGATATCGCGTTGTACGGGTAGACAGAACCCCTCCCTCAACACTTAGTTGTTTAGTGTCCCTGATGAGGTAAGTAACACGTAACTTGTAACGTAAGCAGACAGATGTGATGTAGCAAACAGAGGTTTTATAACTCTATGTAACCAGTTAATAAACGCCATTTGCCGTCCACCGCATTGGTGTCTGTGAGCTGGTGGCCTGAGCAGCCTGGCTGTGGCTGCTGTGTTCTTCCTGAACCAGGTCGCTACGCCTCAGTGGAGACAGCAGAAAGGCATATATTTTCTTGTTGGATTGTCTGTGCCAGAGTGTAAGAGTCTGTCTGAAGTTCCCCTCATTTGCCTCATGATCATCATAAGAACCCTGAGGACCCCACTGCAGTACTGGCCTGCTCGAGGCGGATGCTTGCCAATCATCTGTAGGTGCATTTTCCTGTGTCACTACGCCATGATACACGGCCTGTGAGCAGTATAATGGTGGTTCTGTACCTGAAGATTACATCTGCTTCACAGTCCCTGCTTCATGACAATAGCCTATGAATTTCCCCACCTCTTGGCCAAGGGAACTTTCTGGGGTAGCTTTGGTGGTCCCCCATGAAAAATCCTTCATTTACTTTGCAACCACCGTGACAGACAGAGATCAAAACCCCCTTCCAAGGACTGAGATTGAGTTAACCCCTATATGAAGCCCCTCTCAAGGACTGAGACATCAGACCCCGACAACCCCAATATGGGGGGCTGGGGCTGACTCAACCAAAGCGAGATGTTTGCCTGGAGGCGTGATCGTTGGACCAAGAAGATAACGGCTCTCGCTTACTGCTAAGAACATGGACTACCTGTTCCCACCTCGGGAGTTTCAATACCTGTTCCCCCCGTGATTGAGGACCATAATAAAAACCCCTGAGTTAATCAGAGATTTGGAGAAAGACTCTCTCCGATGTGACAGGTGGACCCATCGACCGGACCACGAGGACTCCGTCTCCGCATTTGGTAGCTATATCCCCCCCCTTTCCTCTCTTTCTCTCTCTCTCTCTCTCTCTCTCTCTCTCTCTCTCTCTCTCTCACTCTTAATCCCTCTATCACATTTGCTATGGTCAATCAATAAAAGGTGCATTTGTTTTAATGCTGAAATCCCCTCTGTGTTGTGTTTTGCACTCTGAGATCAGTAAACAAACCATCACGACCCCCGCTTGTACAAGCGGATCGTGACACAGAATTACCCAGATGTTTTGGAGTGATTGAGGGACAATCCACGCAGCAGTCAAACTGCTCAGCACGAACAGGATGATAACTTGGACAGGGCTCATCGTGAGATTGAGTGGGAGGTACGGTTTCTTCTAAAAGGAAAAACAAATATGTTTAAAGCATATTAAAAGTCAGAGATCTGCCGGAATTAACTAGATCTTAGGAAGGGTTTTCTCCCTTTTTCCAGCAGTATCTTCTTTTTGAAGCAACAGGAGTTTGCTTCTCATCGTCTTCTGCTGGTGCTGGATTTTTGGGGACAAAAGGTTTTACCCTCTTTTGGGGCATCCAGCATAGGCCTGAGGGGGTGGATACGCATGCATAGCCACTCCCCCAGGTCATGAGCTCATAGGGACCCTTGATTTCCCAGGTTTCTGGTCCCTAATTAGAACTGGTGAACACTGTGACAAACTGATTACTGCTGTTAAAGTGATGTACCACCAGAGGACTCATATTTTCAAATGAACAATTCAGAAAATTGTTTGTGAACAGGTCTTTGCACAGTTTTTGTTGTGGTGACATCCACACTGTGGAACTGCTCTGCCGAGCCAGGACTTCTTCGAGGGTCTGGTGGGCACACTCAACCACACACTGATCTGTGAGGGAGTGGGGGATGCCTTTTTTTTTGCTCCACTCCCCACTGCTGGACAAATGCTAAGAATTCCTTGCTTTTGTACGCAGGGTCGTTGTCAGTTTTGATTTTTGTAAGGATCCCCAGTACTGAAAAAGCTTGCACAAGATGCCATTTGGCCTGTGCAGCCGTTTCCCCTATGTGAGCAGAAGCATAAACCGCACTTGAGTAGGTGTCAATGTTTACATGCACATATTTAAGGCGACCAAAACTGGGAATGTGTGGGATGTCTGTTTGCCACCCTTCACAGCTCTTAAGCCCTCGGGGGTTAACCCTCATACCTAGTCATGGCGTAGCTTGGACCTGGAATTTAGGGCAGGTGGCCACAATGGCTCAAGCCTGACCTCATGTTAGCTGGAACTGACGCATCAGGCCTGGTGCATTTTGATAGTATTGCTGGTGACTTAGCTTTGCCTTTTGAAAAACATCTGGAGGGCGTGCCATTTCTGCTGGGGCTGCAAGGGAATCTGCCTTGAGATTACCCTCTGCAATCTCACCAGGCAAATCAGTATGTGACCTTACATGCATCACATAAAATGGGTGCTCTCGATGCAAAACTAAATAAATTAGTTTTGAGAGCAGCTTCTCTCAATGAGAGATGCTCATTTTCAATGTCTTTGAGAACTGCCTGCTCTGCCCTGGACAGCAACCCCACCACATAGGCTGATTCGGTGACCAAATTAATTGGCTCTGAGAATTTCTCAAAGACTCTCACAACGGTGGTCAGTTCAGTGACTTGGGGCAATCCCTCCACAAACTCCACATCAGATTCCCAATGCTGAGTTTAGGGATTTCTCCAAGTCATCACTGACTTGTGGGACTGCCCAGACGTGTCAGTGAATAACTGTGAGAGCTTTGAGTGGCCTACGACTCCTTTTGTCACAAGGAATGAGGTGGAACTCCTCGTTGAATAATCTGTGTGACGGGGCGTGGACTGATATTTGTCCACTGTAGCTGTCCAGGGATAACTGGAGGTTGGCATTCCCCTGGAGCAGACACTTGAACATCTCTTTGGTCAGCCTCTCGGGAGAGTTCCTTCCTTCCCTAGAAAGCTTGACTGGGAGGTGAATACATGCAAAATCACAACCAGCCAGCTCACACAGTCTCAACCTGTTTTTTTGGATCAGCTGAGCTATCAGCACTTGTGGCCTTGTGATGGTCTTAAATCGTTGGTGGGAGAGGAAAACCCACTCTATTATTAAGAGTGAATCTCTCTGCCCTTTGATCCATCGGAATATCAAAACATACAAGTGTGACAGCTTTCCCAAAACAATGAAATTGAAAGGCAGCTCAGGCTGATAACAGTGAGCTTGCCTCTCAGTCAAAGCTTTTTGTGCTTTTTTGATTGCGGGTTTTGCCTCTGGGGCCAGTTCTCTGCAAGAGATCAGCTCTCTCTCCCCCCTCAATAAATTGTTGAGGGGATCTAGGTCCTTTTTGGTGAGACCTAGCCAGGGCCTGACCCAGTTCAAAGACCCACGCAGGAAGTTGAGTTCTGCTAGGGTTTTGGGATCACTTGATTTCCAATTTTTGTGGAACAGTGGTCTGCGCAGTGATCTCCAAGCCCAGGTACTTCCAAGGTGGCACCCTTTGAACGTTGTCTTCCTGCAGTTGGAAACCAGCTGAGGTTAAAACTAACCACTAGGTCAAGTGTATATTGGAGTATAGTGTCATCAGGGCCACACAAGCACATCATCCCTGTAATGGAGAATGATGGCTTCCCCTCTTTTGGCATGCACTGGGGACAGCAATGAAGTACCACTGGCAGGTGGAGGGACTTCATTTCATGCCTTGAAGCAGAACTCTCCACTGATAGTGCTTCATTGGGGCTTCTCAGTTAATGGTAGGAACTGAGAATGCAAACCGTAGGGCATCTTCTGAGTATACTGGAATTTGGAAGAAACAGCCCTTGATGTCCAGGACAACCAATTGTCAGTTTTGAGGGGGCATTGTTGGGGAAGGCATCCCTGGTTGGAGTGATCCCATGTTTTCAATTACTTTGTTTATTTCCCAGAGGTCATGGAGGAGCCTCCACTTATCCTTCCCTGATTTCTTTATTACAAAAATCAGGGAATTCCAAGGACTGGTTGTCTCTTCTATGTGACCTTTGGCCAATTGCTCCTCTATAAGTTCCTCAAGCGCCTTCAGCTTTTCCTTACTGAGTGGCTACTGATTTATCAAGACTGGGGTGTCATCCAGCCATGTTAAATTTTGGGTAGGGCGCTCCACAGTGGCTGCCTCTGCAAATCCTGGGGGTTTTTAGGGATAGCTAATTTGACCCCCCACTGGGACATGGTGTCTCTCCCCCACAAGGGAGCCTTATAATCAGTGACGAACGGATGGACACTGGCCAAATTTCCATCCAGCCTCTCAACTTGCACAATGCTTTTCTAGATTTTCGCCAACTGGAGCTTGCCTATACCTTGAAGTTTGCCAGCTATGGGTTGCAAGTCCCAATGTGATGGCCACATCTTTTCAGGTATAACTGTAACATTTGATGTGGCGTCAAGTAAACCTCCACATCTACGTGGAGATGGTCTGTCCCACGGGTCAGGTTGCATTCCATTATGGGTTTGTCCTCGCCAACCGCTTCTGCCCAGTAGACATCAGATGTTTTGTCATCTACTGGGACTCCCTCTGGAGTGGGAATGGCCTGGGTGGTGACTGGCTCTTGGTCAAATAGAAGGGTGGCTGAGGGCAATGCACCAGGAGAATGAGTTTAGGCATGTTTCCCTTAATGGTCATGGGAGCAATCTCAGTCTCCATGGGTGTGTGCTGTGTCCCCAATAACAAAATACTCACTGTTCAGTCCTGTGTGATCTACCATTAAATCTCATGATTCCTCTGGCAAGTCCACTTCAATGACTGTCCAGTGGGCAGATCTGAAAAGAAAAACCTCTGTAGTTACAAGCTTGAAATGCCCAAGAGGCAGCCAAGCTTTGTCAGATAAATACTCCTGATTTTTATCTTTTTGCTGACCCACAACCAGCCTCCCTTCCCCCCACTTTCCCCCCACTTTTTTGTTAAGAGAGAGTCTTTTTCCACAGTGGAGTCCGCTGCATTTATGTCATGGCATGGCATGGGCTCGCGCTGGTCCTAATTTTTTTGATTGTTATTTTGATTCTTTTTCTTCTTCTGCTGGCATTGGGAACAGTCCTCGGCAAAGTGTCCAGGCTTTTTACACTGGAAGCAGATGATGTGTTGAAGCTGTCCTGGTGATGTTTGTTGCCGCTTCATTTCTGGTGATTCCACTGCTACAGTCTCTGAGTTGGTTGATCTAGGCTTTCTCTCTGCTATGCTGAACAGTTCTTCTTTCTTGGTACATGATTCAATTATTTGTGGCAGTGTGGGTGAAGGGTCGATAGGCAGTCCTAGGATCACTCTGCAGCAGGCTTTTTTGGCATTCCTCTGAGCCATCCTCTTAATTAATTCTGCCTGTGCCATTTGGTCTTGTACTTGCTTTTCTATTTGTGCTTGAAGCCGGTTGACGAACTGCAAGAAATTTTCTGGGGCACGTTGTTTAATATTGACATAGCTACCAGCTATTTCAGCTGTCGGTTAAAAGCTTTTTCCACAACACTACAGATTTTATGTAGAATGAATTTTGATAACACTCGAGCTTGGTCCTTGGGGTTAGCCTACTGCCCCTCACCACACAGATGTTCATAAGTGATATCTCTAACTTCTATGTCTTTTGCACCCTGAGTGCTTTGCTTAAGCTCTTCTATGAGTCCCCTCAAAGACCTTTTCCAGGTCCTTTCCCAGAGATCAAATTCTGAGGGTGTAAGGAGAGACTGGAAAAGATATTTGAGATCTGTTGGTACTAACTCAGCAGATGTTAAAAATAGTTCTCAACATCCCTTTAAAGATCTCACTATCTCAGCCAAATTGTATTTGGTTCTTGCATAATTCCTTCATATCTTTTTGAGAGAAGGGCTGGTAACTTCTAATTGTTTTTCTCTTACCAGTATATGTGACAGGGGCAGCTATGGGTATTGTTTCTTTTTCTTGGTTTTGATCTTTAGGGCTTTCTGAACTGGTCCTGGTTCCATGGGAAGTGGCTGGGGTCTCACCTTCCCCCCACCCACTCCCCCAGCCCCACTCCCCCCTTGGGAACTTCTGGGAGGACCACCTCCCCCCACTGGGGTCCCACCCTCATGGAAACTGTTGGGATCATTGCCCTGCCCCCCCAACCAGCCCCATAGGAACTGGGGGGGGGGGGGAGGGGCATGGGAAACAGGAAGGGGGGTGGAGCTGTCTGGAAAGGTGGAGCAACTGTGTGAACTATGATTGCAGCATCTGGAGGCGGGGTTGCAGTATGATGTCATGCAGGGCAGGAACATGGGGCAGGGGGAGGTGGTGTCTGGGGAGAGGAAGGGTTGTGGGACTGGAAAGGGTTGGGGGAGGGGACTAGTGGGAGAAAAGGATTGTGGGAAGGAGAAGGGTAAGGTGGAGTGTCTGTTGCATGGCCACCACCATTATTAGGCCTGGCCGTGTGGCCCCCTCCATTTTGGGGATAAGGGGGGTTATTTTCAGGTCCAGCGAAACATGAAATTTTAGGCACAGTAACTGGGAAGGAGGGATACAGGGAAAGTTCTCTGTCAGCCTGTGCACAGCTGATAGAGCTGGGGTGCTGGAAGGGAAACAAGGAGCCAGGAGGATAATGTCTCTCATGCCAAGCCCCCTGCGTTTTTTGGGCTGCCCCACGCATCTCTCCCAGCTCAGGGGTAGAGGAAATGGAAGAAGGGATAGGAAACATGGTGGGAGGGGGGGTTTGCCGTCGCTGTTATTTCATATCCTTCTTATTTAGTTCTTTACAAATTAAAAGGAACACTAGCATAAACTGAGATGCAACTTTGCCTCCCTGTTTGACTCTAGAGGTTAATAATCTTCCCACTTTTTCCCAGGCAGAGTCAGAATTTATATTCTGTTGGGTAATCTGAGGCAGATGGAAAGACAACCATTGAACAAACTGCTTTCAATTTCCCCTTAGAGACTTTAACATTCCCACTATTTAAGGTATCTAGGACTTGGGCATGAAAGCCTTTTTCCTGCGCAGAGATCTTAGAACCCATTTCAATTAAAAGCAGTCTGCATAGTTTCAATCTACCTCCTTTTGCAGCAAAACACAAACCAAACTGAAAGCACTAAAACTAGACCTAGAAAACAGTTAACAGTTTCTCCTCCCCTGAACTTTGAGGTAAGATGAAGAAACTCACGTGTGGGAAAGCCCGCGGCTTTTAAATTGCTGCTGTCTGTTACACAGACACCGCTGCAGTACGTGGCCAATGGAGCTGGGGAAACTGCAAAAAACGCGGGTGCGTGCCACCTGCACCAGTAAAATAACACCCGCTCGCATTTGCCCATGCCCCACCGCTGTGCCTGGGAGCTGCAGACACCCCACACACCCAACCACACACCCATGTGGGGCCTCCCTTCCATAAAGCCCAAGTTTTGCACTCTGCAGTCCCCACACACCTGGGGGTCACTTTTGGATCCCCAGTGAGGAGTACTCAGACATCCCCTCGGGACCTTGGCTGGCTGGAACTGCTGTGAAAGGAGTCCTTTGTCCTGGAACCAATTCGTCCTGGGTCTCAGACGAGTTGCTGGTCCTGTCCCGAGCTGCTGTGCCATGCAAAAAATGGCAGTTGAGACCCAGGTAGTCGGCTTTCCAAAAGCTTGCAAAACCACAAGTTAAATCCTCATGTGGAAGTGTAGCTAGTGCATGGGGTTTCAAATCAAAATGGCAGAGCCACCATGTTGGACGTCAACTTATCGAGATTCCTCGCTCTTGGGGTCAAATCTTGGCTAGCGCAAGAGCCCAGTGTGTTATGCCAATAATGGACTCAAGGTAAAAGACAGAGGCGCTCTTTTTCTTCCTCAGGACTACAGTCCCACAGGTTTATTGTAGCACTAACAGCCCAGAAGGAACAGAAACAGGAGGAAATTCTCATTATAAAGATTTTTAAACCCATGGGGAAAAGGGCAGGGAGAGGAACCACAACCAATGGGAAACAACCTTGGGGGGGGGCAGGGGGGGTGTGGAGGGCAGGGCGTAGGGCGGGATTGAGCAGAGGATACCAACACCAGAACTTAGAGGGGGTATAGAACATACCATGTGCAAAATATAATAAAACTATTTGTGTGCAAATATGATAAACCACCCAGTGCAATCTAATAACAAAAATGAACTATTTAGTGCACTACAACAGGGGGGAGAGCATTAACACAAGGGATTGGGAAGAAATGGGGGAAAAAAAAAAAAAAAAAAAAAAAAAGGAAAGGAGCTAATTAAAGGAAGACATTTTCTCCAAAAATAATTTTGATATTTCCACTAAGCTGGACATCCCCGCCCAGAACCACATCTTAGCTCTGCAGGCTAATGAGACAACATCTATCACACTGGAAGAACAACTGGAGAAAACTGCAGCAGTCCAATCTGCTCTACAAATAAAGAAATTAACAACTAGTTCAAACCAGAAAAGGCAGTGAATGATAGCAGTGGGTGCCTCGAAGAGGTAGAGAAGAACTCAACTGTTGGCCTGACATGCTTTCAAGAAAAGTGTGCTGCCTTCCAGGAACCCGTATCAGGGATGTTACTGAGAAGCTGTTAAGCCTAGTAAAACTCACTGACTGTTACCCACTATTAGTTTTCCATGCGGGGACAGGGGATTCAGCCAGTAGCAGTCTGAGAAGCATTGAGACTACCGAGCCCTGGGAGATGTGGCTCTGGGGCTCAGGTAGTTTTTTTGTCTGTCCTCCAGGTCAAAGGAGAGGATATAACCAGCCAAATCTGACAGGTCAACAGACAGTTAGAACAAACGTGGTAATCAAGGTTTCAGTCACTAAGAGCTTGGAACTTACTTTGTTAAGCCTGGTTTACTGTGGGCTGAGGGGTTTCATCATAAAAACAAGGGAAAACGTACATTGGTCAGCAATTTGCCAGACTAGTGAAGGGGGCTTTAAACTAGATTTGTAGGCAAAGGGAGGCACCTATCCATCCCAATCATGTGAGCTGGATGCCTGTTATGGGTGGCCAGAATAGTGCAAAAGCGGTCCAGATACTCCAGCCAGTGAGTCAACTTTGTTCAGGGCCCAGCTCAGATGTCTCTACACAAAGACATGTAGTATGAGGAACAAACAAGAGGAACTAGAGATGTACAAATACCTATTTAGATACATGGTCGGATGGCTCCTACAACTGGACCATTGAAATTGAAGGGTTTAGGCTTTTTAGGAAAGTACATCTAGGGAGACAAAAAGGGAGCATAGCCCTAAATCTCAGTGGCCAGCTGGAGTGTATGGAACCCTGCCTGTGGAATGATGAAGTGCCAAGAGTTTGTGGATCAATATTAAAGGGAAGGCAAGGACAGGAGATGCTAGAGTGGGGATCTGCTACAGACCACCCAAGTAGGAGGATGGTGTGGATGAAGCCCTCTATAGACAGATAGGATTGATGTCATGCTCTCAAGCCCTGGTTCTTGTGGAGGATTTTAACTCCCCTGATATATGTTGGAGGAACAACACCGCAGGGTACAAGTAATTCTGGAAGTTCCTTGAATGTGTCAAAGACTACTTCACTATACATCCGACTGAAGAACCAAGAAGGAGAGGTGCCATGCTGGACCTTGTGCTCACCAAGGAGAAGATGATGGGGAATGTCATGCTTCAAGGCAGCCTCGTCTGCAGTGACCACAAGATGGTGAAGTTTGAGATCATCTATGCTATGAGAAGGGCATGCAACAAGCTCATTACCCTGGATTTCAGGAGACCACATTTTTGCCTCTTCACAGACCTCTCCAGTAGAGTCCCACAGGCTCAAGAATGCTGGCTGATATTCAAGGATTACCTCATCTAAGCTCAAGAGGAATGCATCCCAACAAGAATGAAATTGGGCAAAAATGCCAAGAGATCTCGTGGATGGATAAGAAGCTTCTGAGAAAACTCAGAGCAAAATAAAATAAGCTTTCAGAAGAAGCTAATTTCTTTAGCCATGGAAGAAAGGAAAGACAAAAAATACAACACACAACATCTTTATATTTTTTTTTTCAAAGTAATTCCATTTTTTTAATTCATTGACTTTTAGATTCAGGATCTCTATGACTTCCCAAGAAAAACTCAATGGAGTTGTTGGCTGGAAGCTATTAATATAAAACCAGATATTTGCTTGCATATGGATATCTAGTAGAAAATCATATTGTCATATGGATGAGGAAAGAATTAAATCCAAATAAGTATTTCAGGAAAGTGTTTATGTTTGGTGAATTTGATTTGCTGACAACTTTGAGACAATCCATGGATCTTCATCTGGTTCAGTGAGGGTTTCTTAGGGTCTTCAGGGATGGTTGTACACTGATCAGTCTCAATGGCAAAAGGAAAACAGTCATATTTCTCTATTATATGAACAGTATAGAAGAAAATGTAACTTTTACAGATATTTGTGAAAAAATGGACTTAGTTGACTCAGTAAGGACGTAGTTGGACATTTTAAAAAAATCTGTGTCTCTCTATGTGGAGATATAGATATAGATATAGATATAGATATAGATAAAAATATGATTCAAAGAAAAAAAGGAAAGCAAGATTATTTGATACATAGAGTACAAAAAAAAAAAAGATCATATTTTTATTGCTTTTAGAATTCACAAATGAATTTTATTTCTGTAGCTTTTCACAAATTGTTACAGCCAGTCTCATCTATTGTAGCAGTTTATCTAAGCATTTAATAGTAATAAGTTATTCTCTAATTAATTTTTAAGTTAGATTTTGAGAAAGACTTGCTTCTACATAACACTTGAGAAACCACTCTAAACTGCCAGAAGCAACTCTGCTCCTTTATTTTGGTTTACTTTACTTGCAAATGAAAAGGTGGAAGGCTTCAAATATATTACTGTTTAGTAAGTTTAATAGGGTTCTCTATTTAATAAATTCTCAGGGTTCTCTAATTAATGGATTCCACAGGGATTGTGTGAAAAGGATACCTTTCTGGTACATATTATATCTCTAAAATACAAGAAATATGTATGTTCTTCCCTAGAAGACCAGTGCTTTTAGAGGAAATCTGACAGCTAAGGTATTTCACATAATTCTTTCCCACTTCTCAGTATCATCTTCCTTGGAAATATTACATAAGTCTATGCAGAATGGCTCCACAGAAACAAAAATGTATTATCTGTCACAATATACAGTGTTTGGTTAAGAACAGGTGGAGATGAGCATGTCAAAAGTAGAAGACACCAACCATACTCAAATCAGCATAGCTTTTAGAGATACAAATGGAATGTTTTCTGTTCCCATTTTTCTTAAAAATAAAACAAAAAAATCCTCCAAATAAATAAACAAACCCCAACACTGAATTCACAACATATTTTTTGGAAGTTTTTCAGTTAACCTTAGCAATTTTTACCTCACACTGAGAAATCTTTCTATAATTCAGCATTATGATGCTTTCTCCTGTTACTTCTGGTTGAGCAGTTCTCTGTTGTGATTTGCATCCTGTCTAATTGTATTTCCTTCAAGAGCATAACACACCACCTCCTCTGTAATGCATATAGAAAAAGCCAGTTGTTCATAAGCTTAAGGAACATAGCTTGTGTGTTTTTTCGTTTTTCACAGAAGGAAGGACTTATGTTTTCACTTATTCTCAAAACCTTCTTAGATTTTTTGATGCATTTCAATTTGAGATTGCATCTGCATCCCATTAAGTGTAGAGCTACTAGAAAAAAATTCTTTGTGGCTCACTGGTTATTGTTTGTCCTACAGTTGCATATGCAATAGGAACAGGAACAAGTTTGCTTTATTAACATATCTTTTCTTGTAGAAATTTTATTTTGTTTGGAAAATAATACACTTTGAATTCTGGCTGAAAAGCGTTACTACAAAAACAGGCATTTATTTCTGTTTCAACAATTTACCTTTTACTTTTTAAAAAATATTTTTAATCTTTCAGAAAAATATGATCTCTGTCACTACTTTCAATGTGAAGGTTCTTTTAACTCAGAAATCTTATCTCTTGCCCTTCCTTCCCCTTTCTATCTTCAGCTGATAGAACAATAGAAATTCTGAGCTTGATATCTTTAATCATTGTCTGTACAGAAAATTTCCAGATGAAGAATTATAAAAAGGAGTTTTATGGGGTTTTTTTACCTGAATGTTAGCATTTTGTCCATATGTTTAAGGGTCACCAGACTTGTGGAATACAAAGAAAAATAGTCCAAATACCTGCTTGTGACAAAGAACATACATATAGAATCATCTCCTTCTATTATCATTACTATTCTTGGAGTTTATATCTTATTTTCATCCAAGCGGAATCCAATTCTCACACCCAGAGGCATCTTTGTAATTTGAGTCAGGGAAGGAAGACAAACATTTCTTCGCAAGTATGTTTTAAAAATGTAAGTCACAATACCAAAAATATATGAAGGGTTTAAAATCACTTGGAATTTTGAAATACACTGAAATTATGATTTAGGTTTGCTTCCAAATTTTCACTTAAAGAATTTGCACAAAGCCTCTTTCATAGTTGGGGTTTTTTTGGTGTTTTTTGGTTGTGGGTTTTTTGTGGTGTTTTGTTTTTTTGGTTTTGTTTTTTGGTTTTTTTTGTTTGTTTGTTTGTTTGTTTGTTTTGTTTTGTTGTTTTTTTTTTTTTTTGCACACAATACTCAGGGAATGGAAATTATTTTTAATAAAAATTAAATCTTTGTATAAATGCAGAGTATTTTGGACCTGAATTAAAGAAACAAAGGACTGTGTAATAGAGAAATAAGATTGAAAGACACAGAAGTGCTAGGATTTCTTGAGTTTGTTAGGATTTTTTGCACATTTAGATATTTTACTTTATATTAGTTGACAAATTAGTAACTTTACCTGTTCTGACCATCCTTCTGGAATAATCCAAGCCATCTATATACTACAAAGTACACACAAGAGGACCACTTTCTATTTAATGGTCAAATAAAAAAGTTGCTATCAGCATCAGAAAAGCAAACGTATTTATCAAGAGATTTTTTTGTTTTCCATACTTAACTCATAGATCAATCAAACTAGCTCCTTGATTTTAGGAAATCATTCTTCCAATTTCATATTGCTAGCCTACTATATCATCCAGAACAAATATATTAAAAATCTACTTATTGCTGCACTAAAAATATATACCAGTATATAGTATATAGTAAAGTCACTTTCTTGATGAATTTTTGCAAGATAAAGCATTTATTTCAATATTCCCCTTCTCTTTAAGTCATTAATTAACCACAACTTCTACAGAAGCAAATATGGAGTAACTTATAGCTTTTTCATAATTTGCAAAGAAGTATCAATAATTTAATGTATATATGGAAAAAGGATAAAACATGAGATAAAAATTACTTCTTTGTACAAATTATTTACAAGTTACCTTTTGTCACTGCTCTTTCAGTAGCAAATTTTACTCCATTTTTAAGGACTGATACATTTGTTAAGCTTTCAAAAAATCATTAATAAATACTAATTCATTCACTACCTTCTTTGCAGGTCTATGATGCAAAACAAAGCATTCATATTTTATTGTGAATTCATGTCATATATTGTTTTTTAACTGGAAAACTGTTTATTCTTTAAATGGTACTGAAGGCAGCATCATTCAATAAATTTAATTTAGTCATTTATATTACTAAACCTCTTAGGATACAAATAAAAAATATGGGCACAGTAACTGCATTTTCTCCCAAGACAGAAATTGCCAAAAATGCTACAAAAAAGGGGCAATTTTTATTACCCACCAAATTTAGCATTGGTTTTCATAGTTCATTTGAATGCTTCATTTGGATTCTGATATGAAGCTACGTATCAACCCTTGTACCCCATTTTTTCTTCTTCATCCATGGAATGTGGTAACTGAAACTTCCCAATCCTCTTTCTTATTTCTTTCTTCTTTTTTCTTTTTTCTTTTTTTCTTTTTCTTTTTTTCTTTTTTTTTCTTTCTTATTTTTTCTTTCTTATTTTTTCTTTCTTTTTTCTTTTTTCCCCTTCTTTTGTCTTTTTTCTTTTTTTCCCTTTTTTCTTTTTTCTGTTTTCTTTTTTCTTCTTTTTTCTTTCTTCTTTTTTCTTTTTTCATTTTTCTTTTTTTTAACTTTTCTTTTTTTGTTTCCTTTTTTCCTTTTTTCTTTTTTCCTTTTCTTTCTTCTTTTTTCTTTCTTCTTTTTTTTTTTTCCCCTTTATAAGGCTACATCATGATGTTATCTAAAATAGTGTTTATTTATTATTTATATTTATTTATACTTTCTTCCAGAGACACTGAATATATTGGAGAACCCTTGCAATTTTCTCTGGTTCTTGAGCTCAACATATAATCAAGTGGGTTAAAGAAACTTATGCTGTGCATTAGTGTCATGAAATATTGTTTATGTTATATAGTACTGGGCTGGACAGCTAAAATTGGTCCAGGTTCTATATATTAAGTTCCATATTTGTTTTAATGGAAGTGTGATATCTGAATATCTAAATAACTTTAACAGTCAGAGATGAAAAAAAAAAAAAAAAAAAAAAAAAAGACGAAGATAAGATACATGCTCCATTTATGGGCTTTTTTTGTTTTAGTTTGGTTTTGGTTTTTTTGGTTGGCCAGTATTTCAGTGGCTAACCAGTTCAGTTACAATCTGAATGATGGAAATTTTTAATCAGGCTTAGGTGACAATCAAACCAGTCCATTCAGTATGTAAATTCAATTTATAGAGCTTGCGTAAAGTTAATTACCTCAAGCTATAGTGTTGAAGTTACGTAACAAAATTAACTTAATTATTGGCAGGCACAGAATTAAGTCATACAGAAGTCAGAACATTTCAAAAATGCATGCAAGCTTGTTGCATTATTGAGGGTATATTTTATTTCTAATATTCTTTAGGTTATATGTATCACATGTCAAAGGAAAGAACATAGTAAAAGAAAGGTCAGCATGGACACACTGAATCAAATGCAATTCTGAGAATGGCTGAGGAATGGTGCTGTGAATATGTGAAGTTCACAGCTGTTTTTTTTCCAGGCCTTCAATGTCAATTCTTGTGGACAAGTGAAAGAAAAGTCTTTAATTTAAAGAGCTCCACAGCAGCTGCTGAATATATCACAGATAATATCAAATGCTTTCATTTTAAGGAGGTAAATACAATTTAAAGCACGTAGTATAATGTAAGAGATTCTCAGCATAGTGTAGACAAACGTTCTCTTGTTAACTAGAGTTTAGTACATATACTTGGGAGTTTTCTGCAACATATTATGCCATTGCACTATACTACTAATATATGTTTCAATTTAAGGAAGGTACTAAAATCCATTAAATTTATATCAGTGTCTTAAATAATTGGAAGTGTTTGCATGAAAAAAGCCTATGTATTCAGGCAGAAATTCAAGCAGGGAAAGCATTTGACAAAATGTATAGCTCATTATATCACTGAAATAACAAATCTTTTTTATTTATATATGTTATAAACTCCTCTATATGCAAGGAGCAGCTCCAATAGGGTACCTTCCCTATTTGGCTAGCTAGCTCATCAGCTATGTCAGGATGTTATGTTCTGCACTCTCCAGAAACCTCCTAGACTCATTCCTCTCTACTATACTGTATTTCCAGCAGACATCTCGTAAGCTGAAAGATAAAGAAAAAAGGACTAGCAGTCACAAAACTTCTCCTAGTTGCTTATAGGATATTTATTCTGCCTCTACATTCAGCCTGGCTGGTCTTTAAAAGGCTCTCACCAGGATATCTGATTCTTACTCATAGACACAGCCCTCTGATAAAAATCATTAGCCTCAAGATGGTCAGGGGTTCCTAATGTACAGGGCCTGTTTATAAACAGGACTCCAACACCCCATCACCTCTCCTTCCTTGTCTATCCCTTCTGAAGAGCTTACAATTGTTCAGTGTTGTAGCACACCAGTTGTGTCTTCACACTATGTCTCTGTTAATGGCAACTACGTCACAATATTCTTGGTACGTCATGGTTATCAGTTTCTCTTGTTTGTTCTTCCTGCTGCATGTATTTGTGTAGAGGCACATCAGCTGGGCTATCAATCCTGCTGCCTTTTCAGAGGGAGAAGTTCTAGTTCCTACATGACCATTCTCAAGAGTTTCCATGGATTCCACATCAAGGAATCTTGCAACCTTGCATCCTTTCTGCTACATCATCATCCTCTATCTCTATTTTTTTTCAGGAGACTGAAAGTCTTCACTAATATACTGTCCCTCAAAGAGTGGTGTGCCACCCTAGACTTATTTCCAGTGATCCTAATTTTATCCCTTTCCCCTTTCATACTGAGTTTAGAGTTATCTCAATGAGACCTGCTATCTCCAGCTTAAGAGTCCTTTCTCCCCTTTGAGACAGGTCCATACCATCTATTTATTGGCAGTAGGCTCCGTAACATGCAAACAGATTTGTGATCAAAAAACCTCAAAATTCTTCTGGTTGTCACCAGACTTAGAGAGAGATATTAATCTATATGATTCTCCTGTTTCTACAGCCATTATTCCCTGCAACTTGCAGGATAAAGGAGATAACTGCTTGTGCTTAAGATCCCTCAAGCAGTGATCCCAAAGCTCTGGAGTACAGCTTGATGGCCTTCTTATTTGGTCTTCACTGCTGACCACTTGATAAACCTACAGAGAAAAATTATCAGAGCAGGTGATAGAGTTTGTTGATAAAGTCTCCAACTCAGATCCCAGGGAGGCATCAGGCTTTCCCATGGGTTTGGTCCTATCAACATTTTGAGCCCACTACTCCTCTCAGAAAGGAGTCCCCAAAGAAATCTCCCTGTGTTTCTTTCTTAAATGAGGCAGTCAGAATGCAGAGGGTAACATCTCAGTGGTGCACAAGTTTGTATGTGGATTAATTTAATAAATATTAGCAAGATAGAATTATAAAGGTCAGAATTTTAAATAGTGGAAGTCTGTAGGCTAAATGATATCTAATTAAATTTTTACAAGTCTTTGTATTAAATGATAATTGAATTCCCAGAACATTTCTCACAATTATAATGTATTAACATGCATACAATCGCATAGTTAATAGCTTACTGATTTGGGTTTTTTCTTGCTTTATTACTTTGCATCTGGGTTTTCTTATATTCTCACTTAACGTCTATAAATCTTCTATTACTGAATTATGCTGTAGAACAGAGATCCATGGGATCACATGTGTGGTGGTTTCAGGCAGATTTTGGGAGAAATGCTCCTGAGGGGCCCCCCTTCCCTCCCCCAACCGGTTTGGGAAAAAATTCCTCAGAGAGAAGTGGAAAAAACCTGTTTATTACACAGGCAAAGCACTCCCAGCACAATACCCGATGACAAGAGCTTCGTGCTGCTTACGGAGGGATAACAAACTTAAAGAAAGCCTCTCCTCTTGAAGATTGTCACTGTGCTCCACTGCTCCGTCTCCACTGGCATTGGGAGAAAAGGAGATGTGCAGGGCTGGTCTTGGTGGGGTGGGTTCCCTGTGGAGGCCCCCGGTGCTCCCCCAGGTCCTTAGTCCAGAGAGGTTGGAGCAGTTCCGAGGAGAGGGCAAAAAAAGAAAAAAGAGAGAGAAAAAAAAAGGGAAAAAAGAAAAAGGAAAAAAAAAAAAAGAAAAAAAAGCGCTTCAGCTATTCTACAGCGTCTAACTACACTACCACTAAACTAACTAACTACCGGGGAGAAAAAACAACAGAGCTTCTTCAGTCTTGCCGGGTTCCAACTCCCCTGCTTCAAGGTCACTCTGATGAGCAGAGTTTTCCTGGGGAAAAACAAACCGCGCTTGCCCTCCCCCCCTGCACCCAACAGACGATTAGGGATACACAGTCACCCCAGGACACATGTCTGGATCTCAACTGCTAGGTTTCAACATTTTTTTGCTTTATTGGAACACAGAGAAAGGAAAGCACATACATTTATAGAATGCACATAGATTCTATGGCTTCTTAAATACATCATAAGAGTAAGTAAAAAACAAAACTAGACTAAATCAGTTGTACAATAATTGCTACACTGCAGAAAACTACAACTTTCTCTGACGCAGGATAGTTGTATGGCCTAGCAAAAATTCATCTTAGCTATAGAGAAATTCTGTATTCAAAATATAGAGCATGCTTTTTTTCCTGAAAGGGAGCTGAAATACCAACTTTATTCCCAAAGCCAAAACTGACTTTCTAGGCAAATTAAGGATTCTGTAATATTTAATGTTCAGAGGTTATTTCTGCCATTTTCCTATAGAAGAAATTAATTCAGTTGATTCAAACAGTGAACAAGGAATAAAGTGTGGATGCTTTTCCAGTTCTACCACTACCTTGTACTGACGAGTCAATTTTTGAACTGGTTTTCCTGGCTCTTGATGTTTCTATAAGTTTTGCCTCATGATTTGCTTATAAGTAAATTTCAGGACAGCTATAAACCATCAGTATCTTAATGATTACTTAGCTAATTATTTTTAATCTTATATGTCTTAAAACTTAATATGTCAACTCAAAGGGGGGAAAATGTTCACTAGAGTCTTTTTAACACTAATCATAATATTTGTAATATATTTTCATTTTATGAAGGTTTTATCAGAAACATTTACTGACTATACAAACCAAAGCCTTTCTTGTCATACATAGTTCTATCAGTTTTCTAGGAATCCTGAAAGAAGTAGAATGTGTATTTTTCTGTCACACGTTTATTTCTTTTTTCTTTGACAATTGCAATCAAATCCTCAAATGTCCATATGTCTAGAATGTTAAAGTGAAGAGAAAGTGGTAATGTATACATTTAGATTCTGAAACAGATTCGTCAATAATTGGTTATGAATGACAGAATAAATGATAGGAGTCAATTAATTTATGTCTGTGGTCCACAGTCTTTCTATCACGGCAGTAAATAAAATGGAAATGAGCTTGTCAGAAATGGAGAACACAGAGTTTCAGTACAGAAAGATTGATTTTCAACCAGGAAGCACCAGAATAACAAGCCTTGCAACAGCCACTTTTTTCAAGTTCAGCAGTTTTTCAGGTTATGTGGGGGTTTTGTGGGGGGTTTTTTTCTCTTTTTTTGTTTGGTTTTTCTTTTTTTGTTTGTTTGTTGGTTGGTTTTGTTTGTTTGTGGTTTTGTTTGTTTGTTTTTGGGGTTTTGTTGTTGTTGTTGTTGTTGTTGTTGTTGTTTTAAAGTATTCATTGTCCTTTCTCTATCTTATTTGTCATAAGATGTTTGTATACACTTCATGGGCTTTTTCCAAGTTAATTATCAAGATTTATTTCCAAGTAGGATTTCTCTTGTGATTTACCCATTCTCAAAGAAGGGCTTTTCACTTCCTCATCATTTCTCCTTGAAAGAATCATTAAGTTGGAAAAGACCTCTGACATTGAGTCAAACCTTTGACTGATCAGTACCATGACAACTCCACCACAGCGCTAATTGCCATGTCCAGTTGTTCCTTGTACACCATCAGTGATGGTGGCTCAATCATCCCCCTGGGCAGCCTATTTCAAAGCTGACCAACACTTTCTGTGAACTAATTCCTCCTGATGTCCCAGGAGGAATTTCCCCTAGCATTTTGAGGCCTGTCCTTTTGTCCTGTCACTGTTTACCTGAGAGAAGAGGCCAGCTCCTATCTTGATACAACCTACTTTCAGGTACCTGGAGAGCAGTAACATCACTTCTGAGTATCTTTTTCTCCAGGCTAAAATACTCCCAGCTCAGCCACTCTTCATATGACTTACTGTCTCTACTCTCTACCAGCTCTGTTGCCCTTCCCTAGACTTGCTCCAGCATCCCAGTGTCTTTCCTCAACTGAGAGGCCCAGAACTGAACACAGAATTCAAGATATGGCCTCACCAGTGCTGAATACAGGGGGAGACAATCACCCTGCTCCAGATGGTCACACTGTCTCTAATACAGGATGCCACTGGCCTCTTTGGCCACCTGGGCACAGCTGGCTTGTGTTCAACCACTGTTGACCAGCACCCCCAGGTCCTTTTCCACTGACCTGCTTTCCAGCCACTCTGAACCCAGCCAGTAGCACCGCCTGGAGTTGTTGTGACATAAGTATAAGTCTTGGTACTTTACCTTGTTGAACTGGCCCACTGATCCAGATTCCTCTGCAGAGCCTTCCTACCTCCCAGAAGACCAACACTCCCACCCAATTTGGCATTGTCCACCAAGTTACCATGGGTGTACTCAATCCCCTCATCCACATCATCAATAAAGTTATTAGACATGACTGGCCTGAATTCTGAGCCCTGGAAATCACCGCTAATGACTGGCTGCTACTGGATGCAGCACTACTGACCACCACTCTCTGGCAATCTGGCAATAAAAGTGTTTAACTCAGGAAAAAAGCACTTGACCAAGCCATGGAATATCCGCTTTTCCAGGAGAATGCCATGGGAGACAGTATCAAAGGCTTTGCTGAAGTCTTAGTAGGTACCATCCACAGCCTTTCCCTCATCTGATAGGGACATCACCTGCTCATAAATGGAGATTGGGTTGGTCAGGCAGGACTTGTCTTTCCTAATCCCCTGCTGCCTGGGCCTGATCTCCTGGTTGTCCTGTGTGTGCAGTTTTACGGCACTCAAGATAGTCTGTTCCATAACATTCCCTGGCACTGGGGTCAGGCTGACAAGCCTGTAGTTCCTGAATCTTCCCTTCCATCATTCTTGTAGGTGGGTGTCACACTGGCCAACCTTCAGACACCTGAGACCTCAGTTAGCCAGGGCTGATGATAAATGTTGGAGAGCAGCTTAATGAGCACTTCTGCCAGCTCCTGCCGTACCCTTGGGTGGATCCCATCTGACACCACAGACTAGTGATGGTCCAAGTGGCACAGCAGGTCACTAACAACTTCCTCCTGGCCTGCAGGGGGCCTGTTGCACTCCCTGTCCCTGTGCACCACATCAGGAGCCCAGAGGATAACCAGGCTTTTTGTCTAAGACTGAGGCAAAGAAGGCATTAAGTATTCCATCTTTTCTTCATCTTTGGTGACCACATTCTTTGCTGTGTCCAATAAAGAATGGAGATTTTTCCTTGGCCCTCCTTTTCAATAAAACACTTAATATCTTTCACAACCCTGGCCAGGTGGAGTTCTAGCTGAGCTTTTGCCTTTTTAGATAAAAATTGTTCACTCCATGCATGGATGAAATAGGTAAAGAATCAGATAATTTGTTGTCTATGGGATGAAGGAAAAATTATGTGAGAAAAACAACACACAACATATCTTAGAGAATATATAGATGCATTCTGACCCAGAATGAGAAATAGTCATGGGAGTTTTATGAGCAGTGAAGAGGTCAAGGAAGATTTTTAGAGTATTTGTTTACTTTTTTGCTGAGTTTCTAGTAGAAGGCTCATAAAAGGTAGATTCTTGAATGCAAACACACAGCCCATAGCAAACTCTTCACTCAGTTAGGTAAATTTCAGATCATGTCATTGTAAAGATCAAGATAAAATGATACATAGGCTTGTTGTTGTTGTTGTTGTTTTACCCAAAGTGTCAGACCACATGTTTTAACAAAATAGTGATGTATGATCAGTAGGTGGTTTTGGGGTCTTCTTGTGACAAACAGCCTGATGAAAGACTAACATATAGGGAAGTAAGATAGCTTTGATTTCTCTAAGGAAGGCCTTTTCCACATGAAAGTTTATTTCAGAATAACCAGCCAAACTTTCAAATTGTATTTTTTGTTGTAAATAATCATCCTGCAAGAGGCAGAAGTCCCAAATGAAGATGGAAACATCTTCATCCCCATTCTGTATAGATTGACATTAGAGCATTATCACAAAGATCAAAACCATGTGTAGTGTGGTGTGTATTCTGATTCTTCACAGTGTAACATGAAAATTATGCTGAAGTGAGGAATAGAAAATGGCAGCAAACCACTGTGGATTTCTACACAGCTGCTGCATGAAAAGGTCCTTTGACTATTTATAAATCTACTTTGATGTGGCTTTCTGTCAGTTACATAGCTGAAAATGATGACTGACTTCTATGCTGAAGGATGACGTTTGGGTTTCCAGAAATAAATAGAGATAAACTCCATCTGTGCTGCTGTTACTTCAGAGTTGACGGACTCAGTGGAAAGATAAGAAGAGTGGGAAGCAGGGACTGCATGCCAGAGCAAGTACACAAAAAATTTGAATCCAAAGAAATAAAGAAAAAAAGTCTCCATCTAATTGACTGTCACAGGAATTAACACGGTGGTTCCACAGTACAGGAACAGCAGGAAACAAACAAACAAACAAACAAACAAAACCACAAAAACCCAACAACAGTACAAAACTTAAGCTACACAGGAAATGTGAGTATTTTCAATTGTGTCTCCAGTGAATTGTACTTCTACTTGACCCATGTGCAAGTAGGTTTTTAAAAAAGCATGCTCCTCCCAAGTGATTGTAGTAAGTCAGAAGGCAGCATCCCGAATCAATTCCTAGAGGAAGAATTTCCACATAGCATGGGAAATGTATCTGACATTTATATGAGGTATCTCCACTGTTTTCCACACTGTGTTTTCCCAGATGCTACTAGGTAGAAGCCTGCTCTGTGAGTAGACCTTTACAAGGTTACAGGTAGGTAAACCAGAAAGTGTAATAAACACTGTGATTTTCTTGTATTCATTCTGGAGGAAAGGCTTCTTTTCATTATTATATGATGCAAATCATGTGTGTTTGTATGTATGTGTCTGTATGTATATATGTGTAGAGGTGGAAGTGTGTATACTGGTGTATATGTAACAAGTGCTGTTTTGTGTGGATCTTCTCATCTTAAAAAGGGGTTAAATCTCACCATTTGTTTGATTATTCATGTCCAGAGTTATGTGAAAAAAATCCTGCAATTGCTTTTCAAGGTTTTCAGAGGTGGAACACAGACATATTTTTTTTACAAGATGGTTTAGTAGTATCACTCACAAATTTATTAAGAAAGGATTTCCCAAATGTTCATGTTCTTCCTTCACTTACACAGCCCTCCCCCATTTCCTTTTTTGACATACTAGAACATAGTAGCTGTGATTTAGTTGCTGACAGAGGTGCATAAATGCTTTATTTATCAGAAAACAGAGGTATAAACACAAGGATGAGACTTGAAACTCAGGATGTTTGAGTCCCATTACTTTGGGATTAGCAACATGAAGAAAATTTGGATTAGTAGAAGATAGCTGAAACACCACTAAATTTCAATGCTTCATTCAAACAAGCTTGTTTATGCTTGTTGCTAATGAATAGTATCATGAAAACTAAAGTTTGTTTACATTCTTACTGTCAGTCAAATTTATAAAAACTACTGATTTGGACATTTCATCAGGGTGCCACACAGTTTACAGTCCTTATTTCTCTGTCTAAAATCTCAGCACAGTATTTGTTTGCTCCTGTGAGGTCTCAGCATAAACATAATTTGCTAAAATGGGAGTATTTTTCTATTTCTGTATACAAGTTTGTATCTAGCAGAGGAGTAGGTTTTCCTCACAGCAGCCCGTACTGTTTTAAATCTCTAAAACATTGATGACACCCTAATGTAACACAGCAATGTCTATAGAGAAGTGAGGCCTTCCCTGTTTCTTACTCAGCCCACCCCTGCCACCATCCCAGAGGTGGGTTCAAAGTAAGCAAGAGACTGGAGGGAACAGAAATGGGACAGCTGACCTCACCAGACTAAATGGATATTTTGTACCAAAAAGCATTGTGCTCATTAATGAAACTGGGGAGAGGTTGTTCCTATGTAGTCATTGTTTAGAGACTGAGCATCAGACTGCTGTGGGAGATAGTGAGTGACAGCCTTTGCATCAGTTGTTTGTTTTGGTGTTTTGTTTTGTTTTTTTCTCTCTCTCTCCTTCTGTTACTAAACTGTTTTTATCTTGACACATGAGTTTTCTCACCTTTGCCTTTCAGATTCTCTCCTCCACACAGCTGGTTTTAGGGAGTGAATGGGCAGCTGATAGCTGCTTATCTGGGAAAACCTATAAAAATATTATGTTTGAATGTGATTTATCCCTAGAGAAAGAGCAGCTAAACAAATAAATCCACTAAAATGGATATAAAAAAAAAAAAAAAAAAAAAAAAAAGAATATGCAGATTGCTGATGAGATTGTCAGTAACTACACTACTGTCATTCCATAACATATCATTCCAAAAATTTCTTTATTTTCTTAAAGCATTGTCAGCTTTATTGTGCCCATAAAATATCCTGTGTTCTGAATAATTGCCCTTCTACTAACTTCACAACTTCAACTTAGATTTTTCCAGTTCATAAAAATGAATAGAATTTGGTCTCTAAGCAACCTCTGAGACTGAGAGTTCCTATATCATTCACTTCTAATTATTGCTTTTTTTCTCATCACAATGCCACAATACTTCTTAATGTTCTTTGTCTAAGCAGATTTTATTTTTACTAATTTCTAATTTATGCTCTTGTGTTAGATCTTTCTGTTTACCACATTTTTCTCTTTATTCAGAAATATTGGTGGTCTCATAATTAGTGTTAGAACAGCATGTAGAAAACAACTTCTTGTTATTAGTTCTCCTACTGCCAACTAGTTGGCAAATTGCTTTTTGCTTTTTAAAATGTGGCTCATGAATTGCAACAAAAATAACACCACCCATTGTGCTCAGTTAAGAGTTTAAGAAAATAAATGTGTTTGATGGACATTTAAGTATGTGTCCATCTGGTTTGAGTCTTGAAGTGGTAAGTATTTTCTTGTAAAGCATAGTAGGGCCATGGGTATGTTTGCTGATATCAGGTCTCAAGTATCATGTTTACCCACTGTTGAAAACATGGGTTAGACAGAAGGTTTGAGTGGTGAAGCACAAATTGAAAATTCAGTTATTCATAACTGTAATTATAAAGTGGTGTCAGTACTGAACGGTGAACAAAATACAGAAAGAACAGATATTCTATTTTCCATAATAACTCCCACAAGCAAAGCACTTTAAATTAGTGTTTAAAAGAAGAAACGTGAGTGGAACCTCTAGGCGCACATAAAAGCCATCATGCCGAAAAAACTGCTTGTGTACAGCCTTGAATGCTGGACTTTCTTTCTTTAAGACAGAAAATCTTATTCATCATGAAGTGAATATATTATAATCTGGGTTTAGAAGTGCAAGTGTTCTACTTCTTCAACCACCAGGAATGTATCTTTTTTTCTTTCAGGGAACACTGAATACACCCATTCAGTGTTGATATTATCAGCACTTTATCTTATTAACAAATCACAAATTATTGTAGGTAAAGTACCTGTCACTAAGTGAACACTTATCTCAGAATATTACATGCCATTTTTTTTCTCTAAATACACATAATTTGAAAAAAAAAATTGTAGAAGATATTCTAGAATAACAAGTAAGACTGTATTTCCAGTCTTCCTACTTTTGTGGAGGAATTTTCAACAGTGAGATTACAAATGCTTTGTTCTTATACGTATTAAGGATAAACCAGAAACTGAAGGACACTTTCTTGCACAGGAAATCTGTTGCCAAATCCCCATTCACTTTTTATGCCAGATGCCTCTAAACTTAAGTCTCACATTTGCAGACTTTGGGAGAAGTCAGAAGAATGCCCAGAAAATTCCCTGCTTCCATACAGTATCTATTCTGTGAACAGCTGAGTAAATTCATGTATGTCAAAATTACAGAAAATTTACTCTTACAGCAATATTCATCCAAACAGCTAATTTTATATCACTTAAGGCCTACATTGAAAAATTAAATAAGAAACTAAATAAGAAATTATTGGTTAATGACTAGTACCAGTTAGGTAATTTGGTCCATGAAAGAGCAGTAAATGTTCAGGTATTAAATTAAATTTATATTTTGAGCAATATTGTATTGTATTTTTTATACTGCTTAGAATTATGTTATATGGTATAATTAGATAATATTCTCATTTAATTTAGCTCAATAACTTCTACAGTTTTCTCACAAAAGTCTTAAGAAAATTATTTTATTTGATAATATTGTGAAAAGTCATAGAATCACAAAATCATGGAATCTTTCTAGTTGGAAGGGACCCACAAGGATACAGTTTTAGATTCATCACAGCACTACCTAAAACTAAACTGTATGATGAAGAGCACTGTCCATTTTCTTCTGACAAATATGACCATATATCTGGGGAGTATATTCCAGTGTCTCAGTGAATAACTTTTTCTGAATTTCCCTTCATGCTTCATTCTATTTCCTCACATCCTATCACTGGTCAGCAGGGAGAGAAGAATAGAACTTCCCTCTCTGCTTCAGCCATTGAATTTGCTGTAGAATTTGTTCAGGAGTTCAGGTAACTCCTGAACCTTTTCTTCTTCAAATTGAACAAAGTGTCTTGCTTACCAAGTGTCTTGCAGCCACTCCACACAAGTCTTGCCCTTGAAACCATCTTGATCACCCCTCTCTGGACACACTCATATTTTGATGACCTTCTTATGTTGTGACACTCACAACAGCTCGCGGTACATATAGTGGGCCTGACCCAGATCAGAGCAGAGCAGGATGAACCCCTTCCTTGCCTGGCTGGCGACGCTATATCTGATGCACCCCAGGACAGGGTTGGCCCTTTTGGCTTCAGGGACACACTGGAGACTAGTATTCAAGCTGTTGTCAACCTAAGCCCCTAGCTCTCCTTCTGTGGGTTTCTCTCAATTCTCTTATCCCCCAATTTGTACTTAGAAGCAGAATTACCCCATTCTAGATAAAGAATCTATCACTTGCTCTTGCTAAATTGGATACAATTGGTGACTACCCAGTTTTCTGCTACATCCAAATCTCTTTAAGTTTCCTCTGCTCTCAAGGGAATCCACAGATTTTTCTCATTCAATACCATTGTTTAACTTAGTTTAAGGCTTATTTGATTCCTGTGTCCAGATAATTTATAAAAACATTGAGGAGCACTGGATCTAAAAGAGAGATCTGGGTAATCCCACTGGTGACTTGGCCAACAACTTGTTGTAACCCCCTTCACTGCAGCCATTTGGATCTGATCCATCTGACACACATCACAGATTGGACATTTTATCCAGAAGTATACTGTGAGAGACAGTATCAAAAGTTTTGCTAAAATCGCAAGTCACCACATCTACTGGTTTCCCTTGATCACCTAGATAGGTGTCCTTGTCATAAGGAGATTAAGTTAGGTAAGCAAGACTTTATCCTTGGGAACCCAAACTGGCTGTGACTAGCAGTGGCTGCATTGTCTCTTTGCCAATAACTCTCAGAATAATAGTGCATACATTATTGGCAGGCACTGAAGTGAGACTGACAGGCCTATGATTATAGGGGTCCTCCTTTTTACCCTTCTTGGAAACTGAGTGTGAGACTGAAATGCAATCATTTATGGCTTAAACATTTTTACAAAGGATTTTCTTCCCATTATATAAAGAAGTCCGTATAAGGGATTCGCGACCATCAAAGTTCTCTCCTCCCTGAAGATGCCTTTTGGCTGGAAGTTTGGACTGTGAGTTAAGCCACCGCAGGGAACTTGAGATGAGATAAAAGCGACACTATTGCCCAATTATCTCAAGTCTAGGGAGAAGTGAACAAGGCCAAACCACCCACAAGAAAGACAAACCCAGCAGCAGTCCTGAAAATCATCCAATCATCCCTGGCTGTGTTCAGGATGGGGAATGTCATAGACCACAGGCCCACCTGCTGAGGCCAGGTTTTCACACATTACCCCACAACCAAAGGGGAGGAGGTGAGTTTTGTGTGTGACATAACCTCTGTTCAGAGAAAGTGAACACACATCCTTCTTTACACAGACCAGCTCAGCTGTAAAACCCTCCACCCTGGGAAGGTCACATGCACACAGGATATTGAAGGGACTTTCACATGAGGAGCAGATGAGGAGGTTGATAAACCATCAAAGACCCTGAAATCACCCCCAGACTAATTCCTGAGGCCTTGCACCAGACAGCAGCACGTGATGTAAAGTGAGGCAACAAAATCAGAGTCTGTTGTAAGAGTGCAAAATTTGTCCCTTCCCCTCTGCCAGGGAGGGCCAGGTTGTTCCCACCTGGCCCAAACATGTATTAATCCACAGGACACTATGTTTTTGTAGGCCTGTATGACCCAGAAGACTAGAATAGGATCAATAGGATTTTTCACTCTCTTTTTCTCCCCACTGCCACCTCTTTTTCTATTTCTTTCTCTCTGTCACGTTTACTGCTAAATAAAATCCATACAGAAACATCTCTCCAACAGTTTTAATAATCAGAGCATAACACTGAAACAACTTTTGTCAGATGCCAGTTAAATGGGATGTTTCCAGACACCCAAGACCATTGAAAAATAATGGAGAAAGCTTTCACAGTGATATCAGATGGCACTTTTAATACTCCAAGTCCCACCAGAGACCATAAACTTATATGCACCCAGCTGGAGCAGCGAGTCTTGAACAAGCTCAAAAACATCTAGGAGTTTATCAATTCCCAGTCACGGTCTTCCAGCTCAAGACTGCAGTGGTCCAAGGGTCCATTATCAGTGTTAAAAACAGGGGTAAATAGCTGAATATCTTTCTGTTTGTGAAGTGACCCATCCAATCAGATGACGGACTGGGTAACTTCAACTCATTACTTCAGTGTCACCGAGACACACAAAGCAGTCACATGCAGACAAGAGATTTTCGCAGAGGTCCTTCTGATTCCAGCTCACAGCTGAGAGAGCGGAGAGAAGAGACCCCTTTGTTTATTTCTTACTTTTTATACATTTGTGGGTCTAGCAGAAGATTGGCTTTTTGGGGTTTCCACCCCTCAGCCTCAGTGGCCAGACCAATTGTCAGTTACAATTGTTTTCAGGTTAGAAATATGTAAACAAAGGACAGAGAATGAAAAACAAAGGATTTGTTTATGTTATGTCTGTGGGAAAAGGTAGAAAACTGCTCTAATATTCTACAGTAACTAAAAGATCTGACTCCATTTATGAAATTCAAAAAGGCCTTAAAAAACTCAGAAAAACCAGGGTAACACTTCAGCTTCCCTCTTTGTTTATAATGTGCAGGGGGGGAGGTTTCTGTGCCATGAAATTGACAAAATGTCTTGGGTTATGTAACCAAAAAAATGTATTCTATTTCATCTGCTGAAGGCTGTTTTTTGGGAGATGTTTTTTCCTTATCTCTTGT
>JANEHK010000039.1:1461350-1479982 GCA_025960845.1 Tachycineta bicolor
TTTTTTTTTTTTTTTTTTTTTTTTTTTTTTTCTTTTTTTTTGGGGGGGAGGGGTGTGCATATTGTCACTGTTGGAAGTATAGGCTTTAAAAGTCTTTTCAATATAAATCTTATCCATCAAAATTATGTAAAAGTATCATGTTATCAAAGAGAAAACTGACACAATATAACAATATATTAAAAAGAAAAATTAAGTTGTAATTATATTATCTGTTCTGAATTTTTTCTTTAGTTAGGGTAGTAAATGTTATGATTGAGCATGATGAGAAAAATGTGCTGGATGATTTTTCCTTTTTAGATAGGTAGATCATCTTTGTTTTTCAGCCATGACTACTGGATATCAATGGACATGATATTGAATAGACGTCTGATCTTTATGACATCTACTTCACAGAAATCTTCTGCAGCAAAAAAAAAAAATCAAAAAAACCACCACCAACAAATTACTTGTGTTTTTTGTGACTGGGAATTTTTCTGTTTGCATTTCAAAATAGGAAAATAAGTTGCAGACCAGTCAGATGAAGAAGAAAGCATAAACTAGATTCAGTTGATAGACTGAACTAATATTCCCACTTAACATTGAAGTGCATAACCTATACAGGCCATGCTTAAAGAGTGTTTTACAAACTCCTTATCCTTCTCAGAAAATATACACTTGACCAAAGTCTAGGAATTTCTTGATCACATTGTGGATCACCACAATATATGTATCATATAAGGAACACAGATGGACTGGGACATACCTGCAAACTTCCTGTTTAACAAATATTTTCTTCCCCAAAATGCATGTAAAAGGAAACCAGTATTAAATGACCACTAACCTTCCTTGTTCTGATTTATCAGGTTTTTGGATTGTCTTGCTCTTGCTTCCTCTTTCTCAAGAAAATTAAGTTTTGGACAATGTTCAAAAAGGCACAGCAGATCTGCTTGATGGCTGGCTTTTGTGGATTAAAGAAGGAAGTCTTCCCATATGACTGTTCTCCCACCTTCATGAATCCCAGGCATGTAGTGTTGTCAAAGAATAGAAATGTAAATTCTACTGTTTTTGTTGCCTATTTGTTCATGTGATTTGTGGCCAAAATCAAAGACCTGAGTCCAAAAAGAAAAATGAACCTGCACTTCCACCTGTAATCACTATTTCAGTCACCCTCAGAGAGAAAGAGAAATTTTAGTCTCCCGAGCTCACTGAAATTGTTACATATATTAAGCTATTAATGTCACAGCTTCTTTAAATCCTTGCCTGTGTTTGCTCTTAGATGACATGTGTCCAAACCAAAGATCAAAGGGATTATTTGGAGTCTACAAGTCTCTGATGATGTTTAGATACACAGTACTTCATACATAACAGATTAATAGCATATCACTACATGTTTTTAAATGCTTTTATAGAAATGGCAGCTTCACTATAAAATTTGCATAAAAGGAATTATTTGCTACAAAATAATTCTAAGTCACTTGCGTAATGTGAAAAGCAGTGAGCAATTCTGGTTGCCCAGTAAGGAAATATATTATTAAGCTGAATAGTTGACTAATTTCTTTATGTTGTATTGGTAATCAGGAAACCAATTTACTTTGTTTTCAAAATCAATAATATAGTGTTCTGTGTTCCCTAATATAACTGCAACATATTTAATGGGACATATTTTGTTTCAGATGTCTGTTTCAGATTTTTTTTTTTTTTTTCCTTTAGAGACTTTTGTTGCAATTGCTGGGTAAAAATGCATTATATTAATTAGGAAAATTGCATAAAGTAAAAGATATATTGGAAAGTTTCAAATTAAAAAGCAAAATTTTTGAGAAGGTTGAATAAGACTATAAGAATATTCCACAAATATTAAAAACTGTGCTATAAAGATATTATTAGGAATTTGTGATCAAGAGCTGAGAATTCAGACTGGTAGAACTAAAGGGTTGAAACAACCTTTGATTGTACACCTTATGTGTGCACTGTAAGATAGGTTTTAATTACATGATCATGTACTACATTTTCCAGAGAATAACTGTCTACCTCTGTATGCAGACTGATGATGCTTACTTAATGAGAAGCTATTCAGAATCTTTTCCATCATAACGTTTAGTGAATGACCCTGTGGTGTATTTACAACACATTATCTAAGAGTGACTCTGAAAAGGAAACTATTTCTTCTCTCATCAGTTTTCCTGGAATTAGGATTCATATAGTATCTGGAACAAGAAATAAGTGTCTCCTGGAAAAAGACACTAGGTTTTGCTGATAACTGTGTTAATAATTTCAATGGTTTCTAGTAAATGAGTGGGTTAGTTTATATATAATTTAATTTCTCTAATTTCAGCACAGATATATTTTAAATTTTTAATCATTATTCAATTTTGAGTAATGAATTTGTCTTGAAAATATTTCTTAGAGTTTTGCTATATATAAAACATCATTAGGTTAAAATTATGGATTCCAAATTTTCAGCTCATGATTTGTGCAGATATGTCTAGGAAGATCTATAAGTTAGACAAACTGTAGGTGCTAAGGAGCTGCTGTTACACAGGATTTGAAGTGAGAAAATATATAACCAAGTTCAGCAGTAAAAATAACCAAGAAATCATCATTCCTCATCATGGAATTTGAGGATGAGGGAATAAGGGAAAATATTACTTGTTCTTTACAAAAAAATTCACATCTGATTTATTCTGAAAGTATCTGAATTTAAACATTAAAGAATGCCCACAACCACCAGAATGTGAAAAAAAGGAAATGCCCTGTATTAAGCTGGATATTAACATGTATTGCTGCAGGTTCATATGCAGTTTAGCAGACATGCAAACTGCAATACTCAGAAATACTCAAAATCTCAGAAGGGACCTTTGGGTCCCCAGATAAGCTCCACTTTTATCTCATCTCTGATGAAATGTATTCTAGTTAACAAAAAGTGTGTTTGACCTGGTGGCTAAGGATGCATTCTTACCACAGAGAAATTTGATCAAGCTGCTAAAACTAATTAAGAATTGTTTGATTAGACATGCAGAATGACAATTACTCTATAGAAACTCTGATATATATATATATTTGTCTCAGACATGAACAACACATGGCAGGGCTATGTGGAGGATGGAACATATAGGTTTTAATCCACAATGTGCATTTCAGAGTCTGGGCCAATTAGCAACAACTTTTGCATTAAATTAATATATCACAGATAATAAAACTTTTTTTGTTGTTTTTTGGTTTTTTTTGTATAAGTACTACTACTGTTTTTTCTTCTCTCAGATATAGCCTTCCCTATAAATACAGCATAAAAACACATGTACTACCGCCACTTAAATAAAATTGCAAAAAAGAAAAAAAAAAAAAAAAAAAAAAAAAAAAAAAAAAAAAAAAAAATTCACTGTGTTGCAACAAAACTGACTGGTTTTATAATACCTTTTCAAAAGTTCTTGTTCTCTATCTTACGTGATTGTGGAGATGTAGTGTTCTAATGCATTTGTCCCAGAATAATTATATTTCAATCAAAAACATCTTTCAGAGAAATTGCTTTCTCAGTATCACTGATCAGGTCTTTGTAAGCTATAAATTGTTCTCAGCTTCTTGCTTACTAGAGAGCAAATATATTTAATATGATCTGTAAAAATACAATCTAAGACCCACTTCATTCTCTGATGATGTTAGGTAAATAAAACATGTTAATACCTTGGTTTGATTTGACCATGGCAGTCTTCAGAAAAACCGCGTTCTAAGTTGGTCACAAATTTCTATACGTCAAATCATTGCTTTCCTATATTTGTCCTTTAGTTACTCTCAAGGACCAAATCAGAAGGCTCAAAGAACAACTTTTTCAAGGTTTATTGACATATTTTCAGTTTCCCCATAAGAGCAGACTGAAAATTCTACTGAACACTCAGGATATTAATTTTTTGGAAATATTCATTGTAAAGAGTCTGAGGAAAGTAGCTGCAGAATTCTAGTGATTTGAAGAAGGGGATGAATTTTATATTATATTTTCATAAACAAAAAAACTTGTAACACTTTATTAAAAGGAGAAAAATTACTTTTAATTATTTTAAACACAAAACAAGATGCTTTTGAATAAAAATGTGAATTTGGACAATTTTTGTGGTATTGAAGGATACCTTCTTAAAGTAACATAGAAATTACAACTGAAAAAAATATTCAAGCATTATGAGAATTCAAAAATTTTCCTATTTCATAAAAGTACTTAGTATAATGATAGAATTTGGTAGCAGTTGTCATTATTACTGTAGAGTTTTCTAATCCTGTATGACGAAGATTAGATTTAAATTCATAAAACCTCAGTGATAACTCACAAACAATTCCTTTGAAACATCAGAACACCAGAAAATATTAAAGACATTGAAAAAATTTATTTCAAACTTTAACAACATTTTCTTCCTGTAATCATATAAGCTTTAAAAGTAAATAAAGTAATTCACTCTGCTCTTCCATCCTTTATTCCAGAAAATAATCATATTTGAAGTGATATCCTGTGTATATTTTAATTTTGTCAAATTGGATGAACTATATTTGTCTACTTCTAATAAATAGACCATCTTTCCTTTTTGTCTTCTTTCCATAACCATGAGGAAAATGAATCACTGCATTAAAATGAGTAGAGTAATGTTCAAAATTAAGTCTTTCATTGTCTTCAATCATAATGCAATTACTGTGCAATCCTTGTGCATAATGATGTGAAATTAAGAAATGCCGTCTTCTGCTCCAAATGGCTAATTAGTTAAAAGTTTTGGATTAAATGGAATTAATCAAATATTTTTTGTTTCTTTCTACAGAATATTATCTTTTACATTTGTAATTCAATCTCCCTATGAATTTTGTGAAACTAATTCAATTTCATTGATTAAAATTATTCTATAAAGTGAAAATAAATATTTGAAACAAAATATATGAGTTTATACAAAAGCAATTCACTGTCAAATCCTCTATAATATATGTGCATTTAATTAGAATCATACCTCTGTATATACACACACTTAGACATTTGCTTGAATGCAGTGGTAGTGGTTTAGTAATTTCATTAGGTATTTTTTCTCTGTCCACTTCAATCCCATTTCTAATAACAGGGATATCAATCTTTAAATGTGTGACTTTTTTACCCATCATAGACTATGACTTAGCACCCAGTACAGAAAGAAACTGACATACAGTGAGAAATTAATAAAATTACTGGGCTAAAACATATGATATATGGGTAGAGCCTGAGAAAAAAATTGTTTATTCGGCCTTAAGAATAGAAGGTTAAATGAGGATCTTATTGTTGGATTCATATTCTAAATGGAAAGGTGAACCAGAAACAGACCAAACACTTCTGAAGTATAGAGTAAAAAGGGAAGAGACAACAGATACAAATTACAGGAGACGAAATTCTCATCGGATGTTAAGAAATAAATTTTCACCATGAGGATAATTAAGAGTAGAGCAGGTGCCCAGAGGACTGTCATGCTGGATGAAACTCAAATCTGAAAAAAGACAATCCTGCACAACTTCTACAACATTTGGCCCTTATTTCAGGAAGGGATTTGACTGTCCCAAGTCACTCCAGCCATGAATTATTAATTGACTCTTGTAAATAAGTTAATAATAGGAAATTCCATTACTAACACATCTAAGGATAAAATATCCTTCACCTTATTAACCTATTATTATAGTTTGACTTGATTTTTAGAACATTTTTATCAATCCTAATTTAAATTAGGTATTTAACATGCTTTCCCCTTTCTGTAATAATTTATACATCATTTTAAAATGTTGTTTACTTTGGAAAGACTATAACTTTGTGAACAAGAAAAATACTATCTTTAAAGCAGTAAGCAAGGGGTTTAATGTCTGACAGCATTATTGTTAGCAGCATTGGTGAATGTAAAGCCCCATGTACTGCTTTGACAATTTAACTTATAAAGTCAGATGATTCTCATTTTACATTCTGGCAGTTACACTTTATATGAATCACATAAGAATATAAATTCATCAAAATCAAAAGTGATGTCAGTATCTTAGAAAGAGTATAGAAAATATTCTTGGAGGCATCTTAGTGACCCAATCTGAATCAGTATCTAAACCGCATTTAATGCTCACTGACATGTCTTACATTGCTCTCTGAAAAACTGTGACTGAAAAATGAAAGATTCTCATACAAGTTCTGTGTCTTTCAGTCCTACAGGCTTTGTACTGAAAGCTTACTGGTAAGCAATATATTGTACATTTTGGCTGAGAGCTATTTCTTAAATTACTGCAATAAAATAATTCCAATTTTATTGCTAAAATGCAAGAAATTAATTTCACTATTATATCAGACATGGTTAAAGTGCAGGCATGAAGTATGTCACATTCATTTCTAGCAGATTAGATTGCTGTTACAGTCTTGACCACTGACTGTCATAAGTGGTGAGCCTCCTCCTGCTGAAATTTCAGACCAACAAGGAGGTAAAAACTACCATTATGTTCACTATATTAAAATATTTAATTATTACAACCAAACACCAATTGTTATTTTAACTGTTCTCTCACTGGTTCCAGCTGCAAGTTTAATTTTTGTTTTAATCTCTGTGAGCCTTCCAAATTTTCAGAAGCCAAACCTGACACCTTTGCATTCCTGGAGGGTCCACTAGAAGGAAAGTAGATGGCTGTCAATTGACTCGAAACTTTATGTCCTGCTTCTTTTAATAGTTTTGCCAGTGGGTAAAAGAATCAATTTCATGATAGTACATATGAATATAAATCAAAGTACTGTTATGCCCTAATAATGATAAGTCTTATTCCCCTAGCATCAATTTTTTTTCCTCCTTTTTAAATTACTTAGCATCATCCTGGTTCAAACACTCGTCTCATTTACAATGGGTGTTTTAAAGTAGATTAGTGAGCACCAAAAAATAATATTCTTTAATTACTTCTACTGATATACAGATAAGAATTTACAGTAAGTACAACTGGAAAAAATTTGGCTATAACCATTCATCCTTTTCAACTTTAGTTTGAGATTTTCAAGACTCCTCTTTAAAAAAAAAAAATCTTTTGCATTCTTAAAATGTCATTGTATCTTACAATAACACCTACTATGTGAAATTTTAAAAATTGGATTTTGACGCTAGAAAATTATTTTATGAAGAAAATGGGGAAGAAAAGAAGTAAGGTAATTCTACTTTTGTGGACCTAGAATAAGTGTATTTCAGGACTGTTCAATTAAATCAGAAAATCCAAAAGGTCAGTATTTGCATTATAGAAATTATCTTCATTCATAGCAGAACTATTACATGACTTGCTCCTTGCTTCAGAAATCTGCATAATTGCACAACTTTTCCAATCTTTTAGATGCATTCCACATGATTTTTTTCAGTCAGAATATTCATTATCCTATACTGACTAACAAGACTCATAATTTTTTCAAGACTTTTTTCAGACACTGAAATATCAGAACCATATTTTGTCTAGAAAGAAACCAGTTGAGTAAAATTACAGTCAGTGTACAGTTAAAGGTGTATTTTCTTCTTTTTCAGTAAAAAGGGCTTGCAGAACATCCCGTATCTGATACTGATGTTTCATTACAGATTTCCTGATTTATTTCTATTCCTTAAAAATTAACAAAAATGTTTGTGACACTTATGCTTCTTATTGTTAAATAATAATGATAATAATAATGATAATGATGATAATAATAATAATCTCTGAAAACTATTAATAGAAATAATATTAATTTATAAAATTTGATTTTTCAGGTGATTTTAAAGATGAAACAGTGACCTTCATCTTGAAAGTTAAGCAATAATAGGTCACCCGTGCTCACAAGTTTCACTTTTAAATGAGTTTGCCAATTATTAAAAACAAAACCCCAAACCCAAAAATCTACTAAAGGAGATATTTCACCCGTTTCTGTTTTTCTTTCTTGGGAGAGTACTGGTTTCAAATTTTTAAGACTCTTAGAAAATATTATCTTAAATAAGAGAAATTTGACATCGATCTGATGAATTTCCCTGCTGTAATACTTAAATAAAGTGGAAATATTATTTAACAATTTATCTCATCATTCACTATAACAATTTACTTCCAAGCAAAGAATACTTTGCTTACATCTAAATGCATGGAGAACACTGGAGAATATCAACTGTTATAAGAATGACTGAATAAAAACTGAGATGTGAGGCATGGACTTGATCCACCACATTTGAAGCATTTCCTGCTGCAGGCCTATTTTACAAATATGAGGATATCAGAGATACTTAAATTGACTACAACACTGAAAATCTCACATCTCCATCACTATGCAGGATTTCAGTCCTCACCCAAATTTCCATACGTTCAGAGCACTACAAATAATGGGTTTGCATTCACAGAAGGAGACTATCAAGGTGTAAACTAATCTCATGTAAAAAACAGCACAGCCAATACCCATCTTGAGCCTGGCAGTGAGGAAATTGAGACTTCAGGCATTCCTAAGGAAAGGAGAATCTGCTGTTTAGATCACAAAGAGAACTGTGGGTACAGAGATTGCACTGAATGATTAGGGTCAAAAAAATAATGAGATAATGTATTGAAAGATTAATCTGTGTCTTTTTGCTTCAAGGCACGTAGAGAATGTCTGCCTCCATTGGCACAAGGCAAGTATTTTTAAGCTTGACTAAATTATGGGAATCAACATTCATTAGTCTAAAATTATATGTCTACCAACTAAAAAAGGCTATTTCATCTATTATTATTTGCACTTCCCTACTATTCAGAGATCTCAATTAGTTTACAATGTCAGTATCCAGGAATAGTGAAAAGGCTATTATTCTTTTACCAAAGAGTCTAAGGAATAGCAAAGAATGACAGGATAGAGAAAAGTACGTGGAAAAATATTGAGTCTTGAGACTCAGTGATGATGTGGCCATGTAGTGTAAAAAGATGAAGGAAAAAATCTAGTCTATTTCTATAGTCCCCTATAGCTGAAGCCAAATCACATAAGTGTTTATAAAAACTTCGAAGTAGTCTGTATGTGAAAATGGTAACAGATGGTTATTAGCCCATCAAAGAACTAACTGCATACCCATTTCTCATTTCTGAGGTATCTATAATCATATGATAAAATGCAGATGTGTCTGATTTTTTTCCTCTTCATGTAAACCTGCTTTTTCAATCTCATGAACATTCATCCAGTAGTACTTTGTGTTAGAGGTGTTAGCAATTTCAAATAGTGTGCCCTAAAAGTGGAAGAATGAAACAAAGAAGTAGAACAAATATACTACAATGTCACTGGAAAAATATTTATGAGAGTACTTTTCCTCTATAAAATTCATAGCACAAATAGCATGCTGTTTTTATTCTCCATTGTTTCAGTGACCTTTATTAGTCAGATCAGGCTTTTAGTCTACTCAGACTAAAATGTGTATTTCAAATTTGTAATAAAACATCAAAGATGTAAATATGTGTTGCCTGATATTTGCATAGCACGGAAAATTCATATGGCATAAAACATTAAGTTTTAATTACATCCTAGTTAAGAAATATCAAGTCTGGCTTAACCAATAAACAACCAAACAAAACCTACTAATCTTCAAATATTTGTATGGTTGAAGAGAGTCTTACTTTTCCTGAAAACTGCATTAATTGAAATGAGTTGCCAAATGTCAGAAAGAAAAGCACTGAAATGTCACTTGCAGTTAAATCCCAAATTAAAAAAAAACCACCAAAACCATTGTATTCAATTATACAATATTTCTGTCTTTGATTTAAAATATTAATATTTTAATTTGATGAAACATTAATCATTTTGCCACTACCATGATTGTATCTCCTCCAGAGCTTGTTACTTATTTTTTCAAGTCAATGAATTTTGCTGATCATTACTGAACCTCGCTTCTGTTCTATAATCCAAATGAGAGGTGATTTTTTTAAAGTATACATCATAGGTGAAGGTGTGTTGCCCTGACCTTAAGGGGAAGAGAAAACACACGGTTTGTAGATGCTCATGGTTGAAAGAAACGAAAATAAAAAGCTTAGGGTCCTCAAAAACTTACTAAGTTTTGTTAGTAAGTTCCACAGTTGCCACAAAAATTGGTTCAAGATAGTCCCTAATCTCCTGGAAGAAGCACATGGAAGTGGGGTTTGGGTAAAGGGGTAGACTGAAAGGGGGTAGTGGGAGAGAGAGATGTGAAAGGGAGGGAGGGAGGGAGGCAGGAAGGGAGGCAGGAAGGGAGGCAAGAAGGGAGGCAGGAAGGAAGGCAGGAAGGAAGGAAGGCAGGAAGGAAGGCAGGAAGGAAGGCAGGCAGGAAGGAAGGCAGGAAGGAAGGCAGGAAGGAAGGAAGGAGGGCAGGAAGGAAGGAGGGCAGGAAGGAAGGAAGGAAGGCAGGAAGGAAGGAAGGCAGGAAGGCAGGAAGGCAGGAAGGAAGGAAGGAATGGAGGGAGGGAGGGAGGGAGGAAGGAAGGATGGGAAATCACTAGTAATCACCACTGTTCTGTCTCCAGCGTCATTCCCTGATGTGCATGGTACTGGGGTTTCATGTATACTCAGGCCTTCTGGGGATGCCTTTTTCTAGGTAAATTTTCTCTGCCTTGGGGACAAGTATCTCATTTTGTATACAGACTCCTTGTCATGCACTGTCCATTCTTTTTGGCCTTTCCAGAAATATGTTTGAGGTCTTCAGAAGTCTTGGATTTTCCATGTCCACTCACTGGCCTCATTGCTGCACTTGCACTGGACCCTTCTAGGCTTATCTTGTACTGGAAAGGTGCTGCCCTATATGTGTGTGGCCCACATCTCCAGCCACATTCTGTAACTTCTCACATTGTGTTATCAACAATCCTTGGCTGTTATTACCAAAAATCCTTGGCTGGCTCCACTGCCATCCAAATATCAGCAGTTGAGACATAGACATTAGCTCCCTTATCTTCTTGGTTTAAATAAAAAGCCAATCAAAAGCTTGGAATTCAGTGAGAATTTGGAGAGAAAGTAGCAGAGAGATGATAACTCTAACCCTGTTGCTGGTGTTAATCCCTTTGCATGACTTAGAGAGATTTTCATGATTAACCAGGTATCAGAGATCATGCAAAAAGTGAACAAGAGGTAGGAATTTACTGGAATTTACATGGAATTTACTGACTACTTATAAGGCACTTTGGTGTTGTACATGTACCTCACTGTTCTTCCGCAGCATTATCCTGTGTTATTGGTGTTATGTTTCTAAAAGAAGATAATGTGTATCAAAAGCCAGAAACTACTAGGTTTCCATGAACAAGAAAAAAAACAGATTGCGTTCACTTTTCATAGTGTGGATACCCTTTTCAATTTTATTACTGTTAGATGGGTCCTAAAGTTCCACAGTCAAGGGAGCAGCCTTCACAATTTCCTTGTGAATACTGGAGAAGTTGTTGTCAATTATACAGCTGCTACTGTGTTAATTACACAACAGCTATTTAGGTGTTTCCAAAGGGGAGAATGTCAGGCGGGGAAGGATAAGTAGAAAGCGGTTTAGTTACAAAAATTATATATATTTCAGAAAACAAATCTTGTGAATGTAACGTCTGTCAAAGGGCCAAAATCCCTATTCCTAAAATCAATGCTAAAACTATGATCACAAACAGTATTTCAAGTGTTTAGAGGGCTTTTTCTCCGGCTCTGATCATTATTCCTCTCTGGAGGGCCCAATGCATCTTCCAGTGCACTTAAAAAGATAATAAAGAGAATGATTTATTCTATACACAGCTGTTAAATGAGATCCTTTGATTCTAGTTTGAAGCAATCTCAGAGGAAATACTTTTCTTTTATTTTCTTCCTTGTATGCAACAATGCTTATAGTTTTCCCAGCTGTGGCTGAGAGGTTGCTCTATGAAACTTTCTAACCCTCTCTTGAAAATAGTTAAATACTTTGCTGATGTACCTCTGTGGTTTTCCATAATGGTTGTAGTTCACTGATTTGTTGTCTTTTCCACCCTGTATTTTAGCATATAATTCAGAGCTCACGTGTGGCAGTTCCTTTGTCTAACTATGGTCTATTATATATAACTTTTTTTTTTTTTTTTTTTTTTTTTTTTTTTAAGATGATGTTGAATTTTTCTGCTCACAGATATATTCTTTCATTTTGTTTTAGAAACCTCAGCCATCTCCTTCAGGATAATATATTGTAGATCCACTTCATATATTGTTTGTCATAGAACCACTTATTTCTTCCTTATTTTGGTTCCTTTCAGTTAGCATCTATCCTTGACTCTCATGGAGGATAATAAATATTTTCACTTTCCTTTTTTCCCTTATCCAGCAGACTTTTTCCTTATATGAGTCTCATATTTCTCAGTATATTTTCTCCAAATCCTTTACAAGTTGCTTTTTCGCTTTGTTTTGCTGTTGTTGTTGGCTTGTATTTTTTTCTCCTGAGTGACTGTCATTTTAAGTTATTGTCAAACATTTTAGTCTAATACTGATGGAAATTAGAATAGTCTTTCATTTGATGTACTGTATTAAAGGAAGAATGTGAGAATTGACCTTTAATCCTCACTAGAATATTTACTGTCTCTGTCCTCTAAACCTCAAGCCTTTTGAACATCTCAGTTGTTATTTAATTAGAATGTCATAATTTATATGTATTTATATATACATGGTTGTGTGCATGTGTATATCAGTTTACACGGATTGGTGTGAGGAGAAACGGAGATTAATGAATACATGGTGACATTTTCAATTTTGTCTTTTTAAGTGTGAACTTTTTCCTGAGCTGAAAAGCTGAAATGTAGTGGTGCAGAAGTGTTTTGTTAGGTTTTTATAAGAAGTTTATGTTATGGTTCATTTCACTGTATCCCCAATGTTGTAACCCTTTTTGTGTTTTCTGTATAACGATGTGTTTTGTGTCAGTCCTCCCACCCCCCTCGCTCTGGGGCAGCCTGTCTATCAATTTGGGGGTCCCTCCCAGATTGTGAAATCTCAGAGAGACGGATTCAGGTGATAGGTCCCCTGGGGGGAATTCCTTTAGCTCTGGATTTTAGTGGTCCAAGGCTTGGGGGTGGGAACACCTTGTTATCCCCTGGATCCCCGTGATTTGGTGACTTCTTGTAACCTCCCTTAAACCCCTCCCCCACTTATAAGGGGTAGGAGGGAGATTCAAACTCTCTCAGCCTCTCAGCCTCTCAGTCAGCTCTTCACTGGACTGAGGTTGGACCTGCTGTGGACTTCCACAGCTGGGCCTGAATAAACATCTTTTAACCTGCTAAGCTGAGAGCCAGCCTTTTCATCTGCTGCCGTTGCTGTCACGACACTATTGGTCCAGCTGCCGAGAAGCCGAGCCAGCAGGTAATAGCCTGCGTGCCCCCCGGACTGGGAACTTCTGTGGCTGTGTTGACCCGAGCTAGCCAGAGGTCATCTACCACCCGGAGCTGGGACAGAACCAGACACACGGAAAGAATCATTTAATACTGGCTAAATGTTATCCATTTCTCAGAAGCAGAAAAATCTATGTTCAGTACCATATAGGAAATTACTTTTTTTTTTTTTGCTTGGTTGGTTGGCTGAGGGTTTTTTTGTTACAATCACTTCTACAGTTTTTCAGAAAAAAAAAAAAATAATATCTAGGAATGTTTGAAATAATAATAGTAAGATAATGTTTCCTTGTGTAAAAATACTAATTGTCCTTAAGTGTTTAAATATTTCAGAAATTTATTTTGAAAGTCCTGCACATTTCTAAACAAAGTCTAATTTCTATCATAATTCATTAACTCCATTTTTAGAAATATTGTAAATGTTAGCATATAACAATGTTAGTAATGTGAAGCATTTGTTATGTATATAGAATTATACTTATGTGTAAGAATATTCTATACATCAGTGAAACACACTATATAAAAATAATACTTTAAAAATTAAATAATAAAACATATGCAAATAGGTGTATATGTAGGTATGTCTGTATATTTATTTCTTATATATATAATTTCCTAATACTTAAATCACCTGTCCTGTCTGTAAACCAAAACTTATGATTTAGGGGCAATGGACTTTGTGCATGTGTTTGTTTTCCCATGTATTATTGGGTACCAGTAGTGCTGCCTCTGATTCTTCATCAGTGGCTTGCCCTATTCAGACAGCTCTCTGCCTCCTAAATCCTCAACTGTGCAGCTCCTCCCACTGTGTCAATTTTTTTCCTCTATTTTCCAGTGCTAATTTAGTCAAATAACTGAATGTTCATTCAGATATGGTCTGCATTTCTAGAGGCATAGGCATTTTTTAGCAGTTTGAGTGAATTAGAAAACTGAAGCAGAGAAGAACACATCTGTGACTGCAAGAAGGAACAAACATAAGCTACTTGATAGCCATTCTCTTTAAATTTCAAATACATTTAGAAGAAATTTTGAAAATACTTTAAAAGGTTTTAGTATTTGGGTGAAAGTGATTTAAAAAGGCATGTTTAATTTTATTGAAAAAGAGTTCGATAACACCAAAGAGATATCTTGAAAATTATCTGAGTAGAAGGATTCAGCTAAAATGACAACATTTTTCTGGCTTTATTTGTTTTGGGGTTTTTTTCTGCATCAAGGTGATGGTTAGGTATAAAAATAGGCAAGTTCATAACTTCTTCATACCTGTATAGTAATTGCCTGTTTATGTTTTCCACTTCTTTGCAAAACAGGTTTCAGAAGAATCCTCCAGCATTGACTCCCACCTCAAGGGTGTTCTACAAGTCAGAGATTTTTAAAATTTAATTGGTTCTCTTTAATAAGTAGAAAAGAAGTTTAAGGCATGGTGTGACCAGCAGCTACAAGCAAGCACATGAGGAACAAATTTCTCACAGCTTTTTAATCTAGGAGAAGAGGACACAATAAGATCCACTGCTTGGAAGTTGAAACTAGGGGATGAAAATTCAAGTATGGTCAATGAGCCTGCTAGAATCTCCATTGCCTGAGGCTTTAACCTGAAACTAGTTTTGACTAGAAATATGCAAGCATTCAAACGATGACTGTCTAAGAGGCACATTATTAGCCTGCATAACATATGCACCATATTAACGGTTGTATTCCTACACATTCTTAAAAAAACATGACATGCAGGAAGACATATAAAGAAAGAAGTTGCTATAGTTAAATTAGTTCATATATTTGTCAAATTAATGACAAAATATTTATATGGAAATATAGGAACGCAACTTAATGTTCTGCAAACTTTAAACACATAGGCAAAATATTTATCCCTATTCACACATGTAGTTTTCCCCACTAGACTAGATGGCTGCTGATGGCGAAAGTAACAGTCTGTTCCCTGGCTTCAGAGGGTATTTTACAGCTTTTATTCTCAAGTCGTGCTCTGCTTAGCTGGACTGCTCCGATGACTCGCAGATGCCAGAGAGCCCTGGCCCGTCCCCCATCAGGGCTTCCCCAGGGGGCAGGGCCCAGAGGCACCATCCAATCAGGGAGAAGGTGGAGGGAACAGGGCTGGGTTACATTTCAGTTGGGGGATGGGCAGATCATAGGACAGAAAAACCATTACAAATCCAATGAAATTTAATTAATGCATTACAACATTTCCCCTTTTCTTATTAAATTAAGAAGGAGGAAGGCTCGGTTCATGGGAGATGCTCAGAGTTTGGACCTTGAGTACCTGTCATAGTTTTAATTTCAAACTAGGCAGAAACACTACTCAATGTAGTGGTTTCACATTCACTAAATTTTGGTCTTGGTACTTACTCTTTTTGTGAGAGAGAGACTAGGAGAAAAACAAAGCAGGCTTAACCGTAAAATTAACAAATAGTTTATTAACTTACACTAACAGAATAGAAAACCAGAAAAGTTGGAAAAAAACTAAAATGGAATGAAACTTTAAAAAAACTTTTCCCTCTCTTTACAAACTCTCTTACAAAACAACATAGACAAAACTTGTAATTATCAGTCAGTTTTACTATCTGATAATAGTCTTTTATCAATTTATTAAGGGAAGAGTATCTTTTTGAGTCATGGATTTCATTGACAACTTAGAATAGTTTTCTTGTGGGTTTTAAACTGTCACAAAAACAACCGCCTGGAGAAACTTGCTTTTGTGACTTTCCTAAGAGCAGTTTCTTAAGCTGCTTATGGGTTATGGGTTTTAGACTTTTGTATCCTAGGGTGTCACCTTTTAAAGATAAATACTCCAAAGCAAAGGATTCTTCATCTCAAGGTACAGAGATATCTTCTCACTTCTTCACTGGTGCAGGGGGCTTCTCATTTTTCTCTGTTCAAGCATCTTATAGGATATTACTTAGTCTATCACAAACACCTTTCCTTAAATTTATACAAAAAACAATCATCTCCCCAAATGCATATCTTTCCCATGATTTACAGGAATGACTTAAATATAGAGTTCATTTCTATGGCTCAAGTAAGAATAGAACCAACTCTTTAACCCTCTATTTTAATAGTCTTTTCCCTCTTGCTACTGACTTCATGCTGTTGTTCTTTATGTTCACTCTGTCTTTTCTTACTCTCTCAGAGAAAGGCCAGGCTCTGGAAGCTTCATGTTGCTAAGAAAGAGTTAAATCTGCTCAGAGTTTTTGTCTCTCACTCTCTATAGCTCGTAGTGTTAGATGTTCAAGGCTGAGCTGATAAAGGAGGAAAAACTCACACAGAAATATTAGAAATTGGAGCACCCGAGCAGTCTAGGAAAAAAACTCAGGCAAGATCATAAATGCCTTCTCAGCCCACCCCTCAGTGCAAATCGGGGTGGCCTCGGCCCAAACAATGCTCATAGCTCCCATCGGGGGCCCAGCAGAGATCCCTCTCTGCTCTAAGGAAACTTGAAGAAAGCAGCCACCGCAAGACAGCAACTTCTCCTTCGCCCCCTTCACCCGGGAGCTGATGGAATCCGGTCAGGCCTCAGGCCAGCTTCCCCCGCCAAAAAGGGGGGAGCAGCAGGCCCAGCCTGATGTTACCAGTCTCTCTCTGGCCAAAGGAAGAAGGAAAAAACCCCATCTACAGGAAATCAAGGGGGTTTATATGGTACTTCCCAAAGTCACAGCCAACAATTTCAGCAGTCAGAATAGATGTCAATATTCTAACTAACTCTCTGATAGGTCTCTGTCTCTTCCAAAGCAATTCCCAGGTCCTGACCTGGAGAATTATTTTACATTCTTTTATAATTAAAAACTAAACTGTACTAACCATGACAGTACCTTTAAAGTTGCAAAAGAAAAAGGACCTTTAGTGCAAACGAAACTGTCTAGAAAAACACTGTTAAGCAATAATGATAATTAGAAGGAGAAGGTTCCTCCTCTGGCAGCACTGGCCACTTGTGGGGCCTCTGAAGGTTGCTTTGCACGATTAGGGATGAAAGGTTTCACCCACTTGGCTGGCACCCACTTGAGACCTGAGGGAGTGGACACGCAGGTGTACCCACGACCCCAGGTGATCAGATCATGAGGACCCTCTGTTTCCCTGGTTGCTGGATCCTTTACCATTACCGGTGGCTTTGCTTTCAGTTGCAGTTGGCAGTTCTCTCTGAAATGGAGCACAATTGGTGGGTTAAGATTTTCAAACGTGCAATTTAAAAAATTCAGATTGAACAAGGCTTTGGACAACTGGATTTGGGGTGTTTCTAGTTTTAGAGACTGATGTTGTTGGTTGAGGACCATTTTGAGATTTTGGTGGGTCCTTTCGACAATGACCTTGTTATAAATAAGTTCTGTTCAAATGATCTGTGTTTTAGTTACTTAATTGTTAAGTAATTCCATTAAGATTGTTAATGTTAGTTCTGTTTAAAGAATTTGCCTTATTCCTGTTTTAATATTGATTAATCACCTTATTTACTAGTTTGTTTATTAAGAATTCATCTTATTACCTGTATCTCTGCTCCCATTCATCAGATAGCATCTGAATATGCAAATAAAAAGTACACGGGAATTCTGGGAACGACTCAAGAACGAGAGACTCTGAAAAGCAGGGAACCAAAGTAGAATCCAGGACTGAAGTCGCACTTTAGACTAGTGCAAAAGGTATGGGGATCCACCGAAGCAGATTTACTTAGTCACCGTGACCTGAGAAGGAGTCCCCCATCGCTGGATGACCCCTGATCAGTGAAGCGAAATGGACTACCTGGCAAGGGGAAAAAGCCCACGAGGGGGGTGGGAGTCCCAGCTTCGCTGTGGAGCAAAGCTGTGTGTTCCTCCTCCTCCACGTTGCCAAGGGAGCAAGCAAGCTCTCCCAGAGTCAAGCTTGATAATAAAGAAACATAAGAAAGAGCAAGTCTCTGACTCTCTCTTTTTTTTCCAGAACAGCCTGACCTGTCGGGGAGTAGGGGATGCCTGTTTTGTGCTCTACTCCCCATTGCTGCAGGAACTCCTTGGATGTGTACATGGGTCCATTATCAGTTTTTATTGATTTGGGGATGCCCAGGAAGGAGAAAGCCTGTATTAGGTGTTTCATGACATCACTAGACTTCTCCCCTGAGTGGGCAGAGGCATAGACAGCTCCAGAAAAGGTGTCTACAGATACATGGACATACCTTTGCCTACCAAAGGACATGATGTGTGTCACGTCTGTCTGTGGTTTGCTCCTGCACTCAGGGCTGGGAGTGTGTGTTGCTGGCCCGAGGGCCACATTGATACAATTGCCTGAGCCTGTTTCTGAGTCAGGTGGAACTGGCAGTCTAGGCCTGGTGCGTTCTAGTGAAAAAGCTGATGGCTGATTTTGCCTTGTCCAAAGAAGTTTGG
>JANEHK010000039.1:1480082-1498973 GCA_025960845.1 Tachycineta bicolor
GCGCATCTCCTTAGGCATAGCAAGAGCATCAGCCCTTCTGTTGCCCTCGGCTATGAATCCTGGTAAATCAGTGTGTGATCTGATGTGCATCACATAAAATTGTTGCTCTCGGTGGGAGATCAGATTTACTAGTTTTGAGAGCAAGTTGAAAAGTGCAGTGTTGGAGACCTCACTCAGTACAGCTTGTTCAGCTCTGGATACTACACCTGCTGCATAGGCTGAATCTGTGACCAAATTGAATGGTTCAGGAAACTTTTCAAAAGCTCTAACAACTGCAGCCAACTCAGCTACCTGAGGTGATCCTTCCACCTCAACAAGATCTTTTTCCCACTCCTGAGTTTGAGGATTTTTCCATGTTATTACTGATTTATGAGATGTTCCAGATGCATCTGGAAAAACGGTTAAAGCCTTTAAAGGTCTCCTGCTCTGAACACTTTTTAATGATAATTTCAACTGAAATTTGTTCTCGAAATAATTTCGAGCAGGCCGATGAATTGAAATTTGACGTGTGTAGCTATCCAGAGCAAACTGCAAAGCTTCATTTTCATGAATCAGGTGCTCCAACATTGCTTTTGTGATTTGGCCCGAGTTTGTCTCAATTGGGATGTGAATACACTCAAAAACACATCCTGCCAACTCCCTCATCCGGGTCCTGGCCTTCCGGATCAATTCTGCTACCAGTTCCTGTGGCCTGGTCATTCTTTTGGACCGGCGGTGACTGAGGAAAACCCACTCCATGATTAAGAGAGAACCCCTACAGTCTTTGTCCTTTTTTGATTTTTTCACTCTTTCCCACTGAAAAAGCATCCCGTGTAAGTGTGGCAATTTGCCTAAAATGGTGAATTTGAATGGCAAGTCTGATTTGCACCTGTTGGCCTGTCTGGTGGCCATACAGTCCTGTACCTTTTCTAGGGCTGCTCTTGCCTCTTGGGTGAGGGTCCAAGGAGAACTTAGCTCCTCTCCCCCTTTTAAAAGATTAAAGAGGGGGGTCTAGGTCTTCAGTGGTCAGACCCAGCCAAGGTCTTGCCCAATTTAAGGACCCGCACAACTTCTGGACATCTGCTAAGGTCCTGATGTGATTTTTGACAACCAATTTTTGTGGCACAATTGTCCACTTACCAGTCCCCAGACCCAGGTACTTCCAAGGTGGCATCCTTTGAATCTTTTCCTCCTGAAGCTCGAACCCTGCAGCAACCAAAGAACTGATTGTCAGGTCAAGCGTGTGGGACAGTAAATCATCATTGAGGGCACACACGAGCATATCATCCCTGTAGTGCAGGATGATGGCTTCTCCTACAGCTGCACGCACTGGGGACAGCAGGGAAGAGAGGTACCACTGACAAATAGATGGTGAGTTTTTCATCCCTTGGGGAAGGAATTTCCAGTGGTATCTTTTCCTCAGGGCTTCTCAGCTGAGGGTAGGAACTGAGAAGGCAAAATGTGGGGCATCGTCAGGGTGCAGAGGGATCTGGAAAAAACAGCCTTTGATATCAATAATTGCCAAATTCCAATTTTGAGGGAGCATCACTGGGGATGGCATCCCTGGCTGGAGAGAACACATGTCCTCAATGACATTATTAATTTGACAGGAATCCTGGAGGAGCTACCACTTGCCTTTATTTGCCTTTTTTATAACAAAGACTGGGGAATTCCACAGAGACGTGGTTTCTACAATGTGGCCTTTAGCTAGCTGTTCATCCATTAGCTCCTGAAGCGCCTTCAATTTTTCTTTACTGTGGGGCCACTTGTAGATATTGTTTTCCCCTCCGCTGTTGCTGTGGACTCCAGGACGGTGTATGTAAACGAGAGATCTCTGCAGTTAGGTTTTAGAAGATTGGGTTTATTGTAAGGGATGTAAGGCCTTGCTTGGAGCTGCCAGGCTGCAACTCGTGGCAAGGCCAAGGAGGTGGGGAAGGGCAAGGTAGGGAATGGTGGGGAGCAAAGAGAGAGGTAATGAGCCAAAGAGGGGTAAAGAGGCAAAGAGAGAGAGAGCAAAAGAGAGGGCAAAAGAGAGGTGAAAAGCAAAAGAGAAAGAGAGCAAAAGAGAGGGCAAAAAAGACCGACCCACCTTTGGAGCCCCCTGATAAGGGGTCTCGAGGTGGGCCGGAACAGGATCTGTGCCAATGGGCTTACAGATACCTGATACTTTAGGGGAGGGGTACAGGTGTGGGATGAACCATTGGGGGGTGTGACAGAACATTCCATCTGACCTGGGTCTGGTGACCTTCAGCAGGTCACCCAACTGTTTTCTTATACATCCAGTATCCAATACATCTCAAACATCAAAACTTACTTTCAATTCTATCTCACCCACGTCCCACATTCCCAGAATATAGGCAATCATATTTGTAGGGTTTTTTGGCCTCATCCTCCCCAACAGCCACTGCTCTACCCAGACTGGTGAATCAGTTTTCCAATTGAGTTTCTGGGTAGGGCGCTCTTCAGTGGCCACAGCCTGAAAAACCAGGGGGGCATCTGGAACGCCAATCGTGACTCCCCACTGGGCCATCAGGTCTCTCCCTTACAAGGGCACTTAATAATCTAAAACAAATGGACGTAGTGTAGCTAATTGTCCATTTGGCCCCTTAATTTGCACAACACCTTTGGATTGTTCTGCCCATTTCATTCCCCCTCTACCTTCTACGTGCCCGGCCACATTTTGCAGTTCCCAATGTGAGGGCCACATCCTTTCTGGTACAATCATTACATATGCCCCTGTGTCCAAAACTCCTTTGAGGTTTATTACTTCCCCACCGTGATGGACTTCACATCCTATTATGAGTTTTTCCCTCCCAATAGCTCATGTGGAGCAAACATCAAGGTGTTTGTTCCTTGTGCTGTTTTTTTCAAGGAACGGGTCAGGTGCTGGAATTGCCTGAGCTATTATCTGCCCCTTAGGCAGAAACAAAGGTGGGCGGACACAGCACAGCCAGAGAACGAGTTGTTTAGGGTTTTATGAGACGAGACCTGGAAGGATCTCAGTCTCTCTCGGTGTGTACGTGGTGTCCCCAAGGATGACATACTTACTGCCAACATGTTGCCAGGAGCCTGGCACCTGCAGATCCTAAATGCCAGTCTGTGTCACTTAGGTGCACGGATTCTGTCAGTTGCAACCTAAAAGGCTTTTGGAGACATTCTGTGGGTAGATAGGTTCTGCTTACATCATGATTTTAAAGGGTCATATATGGTGACTTCTGCTGAAAGGTAGAACTGATTAAAACAGGATTATTTGATTTAACATTTGCATTTTTTAGTTTTTTCTCCCCCCCCCCCCCCCAGATTTGCCCTATTTATGTCAGCACGCTGGGCAAATAAGTGTTGACATTTTAATTTTTTGAAAAATTCCCTTTGAACTCTTGAAACCTCCCACCCCCATTGTCCAGAAAGTGCAGAAATTGCTTCTTTAAAGGGCATTGAAATGCCCAATGTCCAGCCTGATCACACAGAAGACACGTCATTCTTCTCTTGGGTGGTGGCTGTGGCACAGGCACAGAGGGCATGGCGTCTGCTGCGGCAGCTCTTTGCAGTGGTCTGAATGTATCTCTGGAACTGTGATTAAGGTGTGCTGTCATGAAAAGGACCTTCTGGTTACACATGTGAAGCATGTCATCCAAGGTTGGAGCCGGTTCCACGGGCAGGCTGAGGATGGCTGCCTTGCACTGTTCATTTGCATTGGTCAGTGCCATCTCCTCCAGGACCTGTTCTTGGGCTCCTTAATTCTTCATCTGTAACTCAATAGCTCGGGTCAATCGCTCAACAAACGTTACAAAAGTTTCTGATGGAAGCTGCTTTATTTTACTGTAAGATTGGAAGGACCCATTGGGTTGGATTGAAAAGAATGCTTTTAAAGCAGTCTCTTTAATGCATTCTAAAACAGCTAAAGGAATTTCTTGAGCTTGCTTGAGTGCTGCGACCCATTCACCATCACCAGATAGATGCTCTAACCCAATTGGCAAAATATCATTATCAACAGCCGTTTCAGGATTTTGCCAAAGCTCTGCAAGTACATCTCTTAATCTTTTTTTCCATGTGGAGTCCCAAAGCCTAAACTGTATGGATGAAAGGAGGGCAGAAAAAAGCTGCCGGAGGTCAAAGGGAACAATAGGATTCCCTGCTAAATTTGCTTTTAAAAGGCTGTGAAAGTATTCACTTTCACATCCAAATTTGGCCTGAGCTTTGCACAAATCCTGAATCACTTGTTGGGGGAAGGGGTCCCAATTACTGTAGACAGCACTCCCTCTTTTTGACCGTCGGTATGTGACAGGGGTGGTTGAGAAGCCAGGATAATTTCCTGCTTCCGGGTTCCCGGCTCCCTGCCCCCGCCCCCCGCCTTTCCCCAGCGCGTGGGAATGGGAACCAGGACTGCGGGTGGGGAAACCGTGGGAATCAGGGGCAGGGATGGGCTGGAGGCTTGAGTCACACGGGGTGGAATTGGAGTGTGGAGGTTGGAGCGTAGGAGGTGGAGTCAGAGGAGAGGACAGTGCTGAAGTGAAGAGGAGGCCTATGGGGAGGAAGGGATTGCAAAAGGGATTGCGGGAGAGAGGGACAAACAGAGAGGCTCCTTGTGACTCGGGAGCACATGGCTTTGGCCATTTTGGGGAACAAAGGAGTCCCCTCCATCTTGTGAACCCCCTTCCGAACTAAGACTAGCTTGGGATTCACTAAGATGGGGTTTTTGTGCACTCAAACTGCCTGCAAATGTAAACCTAACTCGGGGTTTACAAACTGGAGAAAAAGGCAGTTTTGGGGAAAGCCTAGGGGTTTCTTGAGGAATATCTGATTTTGGGGAAGGGATTTTTGGGTCACGATAGGGGGAAACTGAGGAAACTGGGGAAAGTGCACAAGGAACCAGCTTTTTTTTTCTTTTCGTTTTGTTTTTGCATTGCAAATATAATCTGCAGGCTCCAAAGAGAAAAATTTGCTTTTTCTTTATCATTAGGGGAGCTTGATTGAGACAATTCCTTTACAACAGTTTCCCAAAATTCTGGGGAGCTTATTTGCTCAGACGATATCTCTGTAAATTGAGCAAATAACCACCGAAGGAAAATTTTTAATTGCTTCTTGGAAAAATGGGTTTTTCCCATCATCGAAGGCATTTAAAATATGATGATAGACCTCTTTTGAGACATAGACAGCCTAGCACCTATTTTGGGCTCAGATTTTGAGTTTCTGTGTCCTCTCTATTGTGACTGAGAAACTGAAAGGAGGAAAATAAAAAAAAAAAAAAAACACCTCGCTGGAGATTAAAAAGCCAAAAGGGGAACAGTTTCCTTTTCCATCCCCCCAGGCTGATAAAAGCACTTTGAAGGTTTACTCTGAAAGCAAAACCTTCCCCGAAAAAGAAAAAAACCCCTTTTCCCTGAGGAACATCACCTCTGAAAAATTTTCCCTTAGAAAACTGAAAGTAGTACTCACCAAAATTCCAGTGTTCCTTTTCTTTCATTCCCAATCACTCCTTTTGCCTGAGACTGACCCTTTTTGGTGCAAAAAGAGCTTCCAGTCTCAGTCCCCAGAATCAGTTTTCCACAAACATGTGGTCACTCTCTGGGGCAGCTTGCCATTTGGGGGGTGGGGGGGTGGGGGGGTGGGGGGAGGTGTTCTTTGCAGCACTCTGATGGGATTTTTGAGTCCAAGGGAGAAAACTGCAGCCCTGGCCTGTAGAGTCCTGTGTTTTGGAGACTCCACAGCGAATGCCAAGCCTGACGGGTCTGTCTCTGCATGGGATTCCTCAGCCACTTGCTCCCCAAATGGTTCTTCCAGCTTTTTGGGAACCTTTTGTGGCTTCGAGCCACACGTTAGGGCACCATTTGTAGTTTTCCCCATAGACTAGGCGGCTGCTGATGGCAAAAGTAACAGAGTCTGCTCCCTGGCTTCAGAGGGTATTTTACAGCTTTTATTCTCAAGTCCTGCTCTGCTTGGCTGGACTGTCCTGATCGCTCACCTGTGCCAGAGAGAGAGGGCCCCTCCCCCTTTGGAACTTTTTCCCCAGGGGGCACAGCCCAGAGGCAGGGCCCAAAGGCGCCACCCAATCAGGGAGAAGTGGGAGGGAACAGGGTTAGGTAACATCTCAGTGTGGGGGATGAGCAGATCATAGAACAGATACATAGAAAAACCATTACAAATCCAATGAAATATAAACCTAATTAATGCATTACAACACACACATCTCCAAGATGCGCAAGTCATTTAAAACATGAACACATTTCTAATATACAAAAAACTTGGAGCAAAGCAAGGACAAAAGTTGTATTAATTATGATAAATTTCTTCCACAGTAATCCAAAATTCTTTCAAGAGAACTATGACTGATGGGAACATATCAGTCTCCTATAAAAAAACAGTTTTGAATTTATTATCCAAAGTCTCTCTTGTGACAGAAATAGAAAAAGCCCAATGCAAGGTCTTCATGGAGTTTAATTGTTATGCTGCTGTAGCTGTTTCTTCCTCATTCTATATGCTGATTTTTCTACAGTGTAGCAAACTAATTCTTTGAGAAGCAAAGGAAGGAAAAATGTGGATCTACTTTGTTTTTTGCTTTTTGATTTTGAGATAATCTCTTTACAAATAGCAGTGTTTTCCTTATTGTTAGGGAGCTAGAAGTGATGTCACTTTTCAGTAAGTTATTTGAGTATGTATTTAATTTGAAACATTTTTCCTTGTTTAATTGTTGGATTATTAGTACATTTTATACAGATAAACATAGCTAAATACATTTGATTTTAATGGAAAAATGTAGATGGTGGAGATGATTAGAACTGGAGAGATAGAAATTGCACACAGGACAAATATCAGAGGTTTTTAGTAGTTGAAATTATTATCTAAAGTTATTGGTTCCTTGTTTCTCAGTTAATTTTTCAACTGAACTCCATTCAAGGTAAATCAATAGTCTTTTAGCACAACGTTTTGTACTGCTGGATGATCTGGCACCAGTGCCTGAAGTTGATAGCCAAAATGTGCAGCTTCAAAGTGTTCCTCTGTCTCCAGAGAATCAGCTGAAACAGAGGAACAGATTACAGGGCTGTGGACAGGATCTTCTGTGGACACCAGATACAGTGCTGGAAGTCCCATCTTGCCCATCTGCTTATGACACATATCCCCTGAGCCTCCAGAGATAGATCTCTCAGTTTCACTCTTTTAGAGAGTTAGAGTGCAAATGGGGAAGAATTGCTCTACTCTAGCAATTGCCAAAGAACCGAGCAACTCAATGCAGGAAGCCAGATGGCTCTATTCCTCACCACCATACTGAGTTTCGTATTTAATTAGAAAAATTCTATTTGAGCAATTCCGTATGGAATTCTTACAAACTTCCAGTTGAAGCTATGCAGGTGTGCACCAGCTTTGACAGGCTCAGAGCTTAAATCAAAAAGGGATGTTTTGATGAGATAAGACAATTTGAGGAAAATAAGCACTAGGGGAATGATAAGAGTAGAACATTGTACGGAACTCCATAAAATGTTATTTCTTCAAATTTAAAGGCTTAAATATATATTTAATATCTGTAATTATAAACTAAACTGAAACTTAGTTTAAAATACCTATTTTAAAAAATAAGTTCACTTTGTTTGAACTCAATAGGAATAGATAAAGCAATTACAAATTTAGTGTGAACAGGGGGCACTTAACTAGAAGCTATAATAACTTTTAACATAAAGACCAAGAGTCTTATCATCTGATTTAAAAATCACAGTGAGATTTATCTCTATGATGGAATTAATATTAAATTATATAGGGTCATTATTGCAGCTCAGGTAACGAAAAATTTTCTTTATTACAAAACTATTAAATGTAAATCCATTTAATTTGCCTGACTGGCAATATCTCCTCACAGGAGACTCTAAACAAAGGGTAGGAAATAAAATCAGTTTTATGCTAGATTATAGCTGAGAAATCCTTTTACACACAGAGTTACATTTATGACTAATAATGTTAGAATTCAAGCATAATATTTGCAAACTAAAAGGCACACAAACACAAATGCATATCCTATACAAATGCAAAAACAGCTATCAAGATATCAGAGTATCTAAAATTACACAATAGAAATGTTAAAGTCACTTTAAAAGAATGTCGGTCTGGAGAACTTATAACCTGTAGTCTGATTCAACGTTCTTCAAGTCTGCTTGTTTTTATGCCTGACCAATGTGAAGTTACAACCTCATCAAAACAGCTAACCTTCTTCTCAAAACCAAATTAAAGAGGATATCCTGAAGTTTTATCACTTCACTTTTTTCTTTTTCCTTTGCAGACCACCACATCAGGGACTAAAGAAATGCAAGGTGTAGCAAATCCATATCTGCATTTGTGAGTCATTCAGGAACGAGGGGTGGAGCTTCTTTAGTTGCTGAGTGACTTATTATAAATAGAGGTTTCTAGGGAGTGTGACAAGCAGGAGTGCAGTGAACAGAAGCAGGCAAACAGGAATGTGGGTGGGACCACAGCAGTTTGCGCGGCAGTTCGCGCAGGCAGGGCAAGCAGGCAGGGTTGCAAGTTCTCTTGCTAGTAAGGTGTGCTGTGTGTTGCTTGAGGTGTTTCTGCTGGCTGGTTGGTCTTGGGGTTTCTGTTAGTAATGGTTTCAACAGGGTCAAAAACTGTGGTTGGTACAAGTGTATGTGACCAGGTGGAGTCATCCAAAAGGGACGCATCTTTACAGACCCAATTCCTGCCCAGATTGTTTGAGCTCATCAGTTGTTTCAGGAGGTATTGTGGAGGAGGGCATGCATGAGGTGTGTACAGGTGAACGGTCTCCTTTCACTGGTGGCCAAACTTAGGGAGGAAGTTGAAAGATTAAGAAGTATCAAGGAAAGTGAAAGGGAAATAGACTGGTGGTGTTCAACCCTTCCATCCTTAAGGGAGGCCCATCAAGCTTCAGAGGACTCATATGCCTCCCACTGCCAGGCAATAGAAGAGCACCTGGTAGATGAAGGGGAGTGGAAATGGGTCCCTGCTCAGGGAGGTAATAAAAACTCCCCCCAGCCCCCATCCCCTAGCCAGGTGTCACTTCAGAATAGGTGTGAGGCCCTGGATCTAGAAAGCCAGGCAGATAATTTAGAGGGGAATTACCTGCCCAGTGAGCCTCCCAGTTATGATTCATCTGTAAAAAGAATCTCCACCTCTAACATCAAGAAGAAAAGAAGGGTAATCGTACTAGGTGACTCCCTTCTGAGAGGAACAGAAGGCCTCACCTGGACCCATCCCACAGGGAAGTCTTCTGCCTCCCTGGGGCCTAGGTATGAAATAGCACTGAAAGACTTCCCAGGCTGATTCAGCCCTCTGATTATTACCCACTGCTCATACTCCAGGCTGGCAGTGATGAGATTGAAAAGAGGAGTGTCAAGGTGATTAAAAGAGACTTTAGGGCACTGGGTCAAGTGGTTGATAAGACAGGGGCCCAGGTAGTGTTCTGCTCCACCCCTTTGGTGGTGGAGAAAAATGATGAAAATATAGGACAACTCATATCATTAACAAGTGGCTTCAGGATTGGTGTCATCGACAAAATTGTGGATTCTTTGATCATGGGGCAACTTTTATAGCACCTGCTCTGTTGGAACCAGATGGGATACATCTCTCTGTTAAGGGCAGAAGGTTCTTAGCTCATGAACTGGCAGACCTCATTGAGAGGACTTTAAACTAGGTTTGAAGGGGGAACGGGATGCAGCTGGGCTCTCTGGAAGCAGGCCCAAGGGTGGTAAGCCTGAGTCAGGGGTGAAATCTGTAGCCCAACTGAAGTGCATGTATACCAATGCACACAGCATGGTTAACAAACAGGAAGAGCTGGAGGCCATGGTGCAACAGCAAAGCATTGACATAGTTGCCATCACAGAAACATGGTGGGATGAGTCATGTAGCTGGAGCACTGCACTCGATGTCTACAAGCTCCTCAGAAGAGACAGGAAAGGGAGAAGAGGTGGAGGGTTGGCCCTTTATATTAAGAATGCTTTTGATGCCAAAAGTATTGAAACTAAAATGTCAAAAATATTGAAACTAATGAAGATGGAGTTGAATGTCTATGACTAAGAATTAAGGGGAAAGCCAACAAGGCTAACATCCTGCTGGGAGTCTGTTATTGTCCACCCAGCCAGGAGGAAGAGGTGGACAACTTATTCTATAAGCAGCTGGAGAATGTTTTAGGATCATCAGCCTTTGTTCTTCTTACAGGTGATTTCAACCTGCCAGACACCTGCTGGGAACTGAATACAGCAGAAAAGAGGCAGTCCAGGAAATTCCTAGAGCACATGGAGGACAACGTTTTTGTTGCAGCTGGTGGGTGAGCCCACCAGGGGAAGGACTATGTTAGATCTGCTGTTTGCAAATAGAGATGGGCTGGTGGGAGATGTGGTGGTTGGATCACTGGGGCAGAGTGATCATGAAATTATAGAGTTCTCAAAATTTGGTGAAATCAGGAGGAATTAGAAATAAGATTCTTACACTGGCCTTCCAGAGGGCAGACTTTGGCCTGTTTAGGAGACTTATTCAGAGAGTTCCTTGTGAAGCAGCCAAGGAATTCAAAACAAGGAGTTAAAAACAGCCAAGGAATTAAAAACAAAGGAGTTCAGGAAAGCTGGGTATGCTTCAAAACAGAAATTTTGAGGGCACAGGAACAGACTGTCTCTGTGCGCCGAAAGATGAGTCAATGAGGTAAACATCCAGCCTGGATGGGCAAGGAGGTTTTGGAGGAACTTAGGAATAAAAAGGAGGATTCATCACTTTTGGAAGGAGGGTCAGTTTTCTCAGGACGTATTTAAGGGGGCTGCTAGAACATGTAGGAAAAAATTTAGGGAGGCCAAAGCTCGGTTTGAACTTAAAATGGCAACTTCTGTAAAGGATAAGAAAAATGTTTCTACAAATATATTAATGGTAAAATGAAAGGTAAGGCCAACCTTTGTTCTCTCTTGGATGAGGGAGGGAACACAGTAACTGCAGATGAGGAGAAGGCAGAAGTGCTTAATTCTTTCTTTGCCTCTGTTTTCAGTGGGAAGACAACTTGCCTTCAAGACGACTGTTCTCTTGGGTTGGTTGATGGTGCTAATGAACAGAACAGTCCTCCCATTTTCCAAGAGAAGGCAGTCAGAGAACTGCTGAGCTGCTTGGATGACCATAAATCCATGGACCCAGATGGGATCCATCCCAAGGTGGTGAGGAAGCTGACAGATGAGCTTGCAAAGCCACTCTCAATCATTTACCAACAGTCCTGGCTCACTGGTGAGGTTCCAGATGAGAGGAAACTGGCCAATGTGATGCCCATTCACAAAAAGGGTGGGAGGGAGGATCCTGGTAAATATAGATCAGTCAGCCTGACCTCAGTACCTGGCAAGATAATGGAACAGTTTATACTGAGTCTCATCACACAGAATTTGCAGAATGGCCAGGGCCTCAAATCCACCACTGTGGGGAGAGGTAGGCCATGTTTGACCAACCTGATCTCCTTTATGGGTGACCCACTTGGTGGATGCAGGAAGGGCTGTGGTTGTTGTCTATTTGGACTTTAGCAAGGCTTTTGACACTGTCTACCATGGCACGCTCCTGCATAAGCTGGCAGCCTGTGGCTTGGACAGGAGCACTATTTGCAGGGATAAGAACTGGCTGGATGGCCAGGCCCAGAGAGTGGTGGTGAACAGTGCTGCATCCAGCTGGTGGCCAGGCACCAGTGGTGTCCCTCAGGGGTCTTTGCTGAGGCCAGCTCTGTTCAATATTTTTAATGATGACATGTGTGGCTTATCTCTCTCACAGAGCTCTCTGGCTCCTTTTCACCCAGGCTAGCAACACAAGCTGCAGTTAGAAGGAGTTTCCTCAGGATCCTAAAACTTGGGAGGTGGCTGAGAACCTTTCCCTTAGCACAAGAGAGCGAGACTCCATTGACAGCAAAGGAAGGTCTGCACTTGATCTGGAGGTGAAACCAGGGCTTTCTTCTGTGCTCCTGCCCCAGACCTAGTCTGGGTCACAAGCCCTGTCCCACTGCCCGAACCAAGAGGAAGCCCAGCTGCATGATTTGTGGCTTATATCCAGGGAAGGGGCTCTGGGAGGGGACAAGCCAATACCCAATCAGGGATGAGGTGGGAGTGAAACAGTTTGGATTACATTCAAAGAAGGGGACTGGGGAGGATGTGGGAGTTGGGCTGGGGGAAGGGCAGGGACAAACTTTAGGATATTATATTCTCCAGGAGAACAGGGAGGTACAGAACAAACCATCATAAAACCCAATATAAAAATGAAATACAGTATTGGGTATTGGGAGTGTGTGTCGATCTGTTGGAAGGTAGGATGGCTTTGCAGAGAGATCTGGACCAGTTGGATGGATGGGCAGAGTCTAACAAGGTGAAGTTTAATAAGTCCAAGTGCCAAGTCCTGCACTTTGGCCACAATAACCCCCCGCAGTGTTATAGGCTGGGGATGCTGTGGCTGGACAGTGCCCAGGAGAAAAGGGACCTGGGGCACTGGTGACAGCAGCTGAACATGAGCCAGCAGTGTTCCCAGGTGGCCAAGAGGGCCAGTGGCATCCTGGCCTGGATCAGGAATGGTGTGGCCAGCAGGAGCAGGGAGGTCATTCTGCCCCTGTACTCGGCACTGCTCAGGCCACACCTGGAGTGCTGTGTCCAGTTCTGGGCCCCTCAGTTCAGGAAGGACGTTGAGATTCTTGAGCTTGTCAAGAGGAGGGCAATGAGGGTGGTGAAGGACTTGGAGCACAAATCCTGTGAAGAATGGCTGAGGGAGCTGGGATTGTTTAGCCTGGAGAAAAAGAGACTCAGAGGTGACTTTAACACTCTCTACAGCTTCCTGAAGGGTGGTTGTAGCCAGCTGGGGGTTGGTCTCTTTCTCCAGGCAGCAACTGACAGAACGAGAGGACAGAGTCTCGGGCTGCATCAAGGGAAATATAGGTTGGACATTAGGAAAAAGTTTTTCACAGAAAGAATGATAAAATACTGGAATTGTCTGCCTGGGGAGGTGATGGAGTCACCATCCCTGGATATGTTTAAAAAATGACTGGATGTGGCACACAGTGCCATGGTTTAGTTGAGGTGTTAGGGCACGGGTTAGACTCCATGATCTTGAAAGGGTCTTCCAAACTAGTGATTCTGTGATTCTGTGATTCTGTGTACCCAACTGTGTCTTTTGACAGCACTGGACATCTGTTCCTTTCTCAGAGCAAAAGAGGGGGAAAAATAGAGTGACTGGAGTTCAGAAATTATATAAAGACATCTCCCTACTCTTTTACACTCCTGTCATGGGTTAGTAAAGTTTAGTTTTTTTAGTTATAAAAGAATGTAGAATAATTCTCCAGGTCAGGACCTGGGAATTGCTCTGGAAGAGAAAGAGATCTATCAGAGAGTTAGTTAGAATTGACATCTGTTCTGACTACTGAAATTGTTAGCTGTGACTTTGGGAAGTACCATATAAAACCCCTTGATTTCCTGTAGGTGGGTCCTTTTCCTTCTTCCTTTGGCCAGAGAGAGACTGGTAACATTGAGCTGGGCCTGCTACATGCCCCCTCCCCGGCCCCCCCCCCGCCCCCCCCCCCTCCTTTTTTGGCGGCGGGGGGAAGCTGGCCTGAGGCCTGGCCGGATTCCATCAGCTCCCGGGTGAAAGTGGGGGGAAGGAGAGGTTGCTGTTTTGCAACAGCTACTTTCTTCGAATTTCCTTGAAGCAGAGAAAAATCTCTGCTGGGCCCCTGATGGGAGCTATGGGCACCATTTGGGCCGAGACCACCCCAATTTACACTGAGGGGTGGGCTGAGAAGGCATTTATGATCTTGCCTGGGTTTTTTTGTGATTCCAGACTGCCTGAGTGCTCCAATTTCTAATATTTCTGCGTGAGTTTTTCCTCCTTTATCAGCTCAGCCTTGAACATCTAATACCACAGCTACAGAGAGAGAGAAAGAGACAAAGACTCAGAGCAGATTTAACTCTTTCCTAGCAACATGAAGCTTCCAGAGCTTGGCCCTTCTCTGAGAGATTAAGGAAAGACAGAGTAAACATAAAGAACAACAGCATGAAGTCAGTAGCAAGAGTGAAAAGACTATTGGGACAGAGGGTTGAAGAGTTAGTTGTTCTATTCTTACTTGAGCCATGGAAATGAACTCTATATTTAGGTCATTCCTGTAAATCATAGGAAAAATATGCATTTGGGGAGATGATTGTTTTGTGTGTAGATTTAAGCAAAAGTGTGTGTGATGAACTAAGCAATATCCTATAAGATGCTTGAACAGAGATAAAGGTACAAAACTCTCTGCGCCAGTGAAGAAGTGAGAAGATATCTCTGTACCTTGAGATGAAGAATCCTTTGCTTTTGAGTTATTCATCTTTAAAAGGTGACACCCCAGTATGCAAAAGTCTAAGACCCATGCCATAAGCAGCTTGGGAAACTGCTCCTGGGAGGGTCACAAAGGCAGATTTCTTCGGGCGGTTGTTTTTATGACAGTTTAAAACCCACAAGAGAACTGTTCTAAGTTGTCAGTGGGATCCATGATTCAAAAGGATACTCTTCCTCTAATGAATTGATAAAAGACTATTATCAGATGGTGAAACTGACTGAAAATTACAAGTTTTGTCTCTTTATGTTGTTTTGTAAGAAAGTGAACGGTTTGTAAGGGGAGGGAGAAGTGTTTTTGAAGTTTCATTCCATTTAAGTTTTTTTTCCAACTTTTCTGTTTTTCTATTCTTTTAGTGTAAGTTAATAAACTAATGGTTAATTTTAAGGTTAAGCCTGCTTTGTTTTTCTCCTAGTTTCTCTCTCACAAAAAGAATAAGTACCAACACCAAAATTTAGTGAACATAAAACCACTACATTGAGTGGTGTTTCTGCCTAGTTTGAAATTAAAACTATGACATCTCCAAAGGAAACATAATAGTAAACATTTTTAAGCTGAATTTTAAATATAACAAGAATGACACAACGTGCTGGAAGGTGCATCCCATTAGTAAAGTAGAAGAAAACATTTTGCATCTTAAGCAGATATTTGATGTTACTTTTATTTTTGGGAACAATGAAGTTTTTTCTAGAGGATAACATTTCCTTATGGAAATCCATGAGGATTTATTAGTATATGTGCAACTAATTCAATTTTAACTCATACTGATGAATGGAGTTTTAAAAGATTTTCAACATAACAAGACTCAAAAGACTGGAAGACAATTAAAGTCCAATTTATTTGGGGGTTTTGCATGTGGAATTAAATCAAACTGTGTGTTTCTTTGTACAATAATTAAATGAAAATATTTATAATTTAAATCTTGGCTCTTTAAGATTTTTTGGGTTTTTTTTTTTAATAAAGTAAGAAGTAAGCTTCACAAGTTTTTCCCTAATTCATCATTAAGTACTGTTTACATTATATTAACGACCCTAATATAAATTCCTAGTGCATGTCTTGACAGTATGGTTAAACTGAAAAATAAAATCTTATTTACCTTTATTTTCTGAATTCTCTTCAGAGAAAATGGTGTTTTGAAAAGTTTATTTCCCCTTCCTTTAAGAATATTCTCCTTTGAGAATGTTGGAGCACTAGTTACTGTTGAATTTACATGCTTGAAATTTGTTTTAGAAGTCCAGTTTTCCACTGCAATATTTATTTCTACCACATACTATTATTATGAATACTGGACAGTTCTTTCATATGAAATTCTGTTCAGAAAGTATCAATGGAAATTTGTTTATAACCTGCAGGAGTTTAGCAAGTGACTTGAGAAGGGGAAAACCCAGTCCTTCTGGCACAAGAACATCACAATATTTTGCACTAGGTACAATATAGCTAGCTAATAGTCAAACAGTACATTCTGAAGAAGGCACTTCTAAATACGCCTGTCCTATGGGAATGGATACACTGTTCTGTTAAGGTTTGTCTTGCCTTCTTTCTATGGCTTTTAGGGTTGATTTTTTTTTTTTTTTGTACCTATTTTTTTTTTTTTTTTAATATTCTGCATAAAAGGAAGATTGAACAATAAATTTATCAGATCCACTTTCTTGCAATACTTATTCCGGAGGCTGCTTCAGTTGATTTGTTTACATACATGATAAAATGAATACTTCAGAGACAAAAACGTGTTTGCCATTACATGAAAATACAAATATGACGCTTACTGATACTGTACAGAGAGGACATCAAGCATACTTTCTGTGTCTTCTGTCTAGTTCAAATTTTAGAAATTATGTGTAAATGTCTTGACCCTTTTTTTCCCTCTCTAAACCTGGAAGAATTTTTTTTTTATTTTTCTAATACATTTCTTTAAATTAACCCTGATATTTTGATTTTTGTAATTTAGGAGTTGATTTGTTAACAATCATCTTCCCTTAAGATTAATACATTACTATTTAAAATAATTGCTGCAATAATCTTTGTAACCCTGATTGCAATTTCTGACTATAATTTCCCTAGTCTATGAAGGAGAAAGTACAAAAATAGCATTCTATTATCAGATCTGAAGTTACTTTCTTTCTGATCTTAAATACTTCATTCAAATTTCTCTGTGTTTCTCTTTGGCCTGCAGTAGAAAGATTTTGAGAAAGATGGTTCATTTGGTTGGTTTGGATGGGTTTTTCTCAATGCTTCAAATATTTTCTAATTTATTTATTCTTATCCAATATATGGTTTGATTTTTTTATTTTTTTATTAGAGAAATTTTCAACACTGCACACATTTTTTTTTTTATCCTTTCCAGTAAGAAAATGTATCAAATCTTATTAGACAGTATATATTATATGACAAAAATTTGGAAAAATAATTTTCATTACTTGAAATCACAGTAATTACCAAAGGAAGTGTGAAATTAATCCACAACACTGAAATTGAAATACTAAGGACATAGCTAAAAATAGTTATGGAAATTTCTTAGGTACTCTTTTTCCTTCTTTAAATGACAAAATATTTATTTCACAATTTTAAAGGAAAGTACAACAAATATGATTTATTAAATTCCATAACTGAAATCCAGATGTTTTACATTTCTTATAGTCTTAGTAGGTTTTTTTCTATGCTTGAAGCCTCTGTAAAATTATAAAGGTTGATAGCAGGATCTATAAATTATTTATTGCAATATTGAAACTAAAATCCACAGATGGTAATCTGAATCACATTCTGTGAAATTACTGTGATTTTCAGAATTAACAAGGAATAAGGCATATTCTTAGATGTAATAATTCTACTTATTCCAGGTTAGCATATTTTAAAAAGTAATTAATACCATTCTTATTTCCTCCTAATATTTTTTGATACATTTCATAGCATAGGTCTTATTCATTTATGTATTTTAAATTTTTTAGCTATTTCTCTAAATTTCTTTAAGACACAACAGTATTATAACTGTAATACATAGGTACCTGAACAGACACAAATGTCTTGCAGAGTTTCTTTCCCTAAAATTCATGTTTCTTGTATAAAATCTTTTAAGATTCTGAGATCTTTGCAACTTAAAAGCTTCCCTAACAGTGAATTCATTCTTTGGAAGACTTTTTATTGTGCAACATACTTACTACACCTTTGATGCAGATCATTTTAGGCTGTCATTGGTAATAACATTTGCTTAATAAATTTTAAAAGGATTCAAAATACAAAAACATAATTAGACAGTAACACAAAAAACATCCCCAAAGTAGCCTTTTGGCAATCCATGTACAGAGTGCTTTGCATTATCTTCCATTCATTAATTTTATTCTCAATAATAAAAATGTAGGTCATCGTAAAATATTTGCCTGAGGGTGTATTAATTTCTTTTCTGTCTCTTGTGAGGAAGGTTTTGATTCAGCTTTTCCAAACTCCAGAAATATGAATTAAGAAACCATTTTCTTCAGCATGCTATGATCTTCATTTATGGTCCCTAAATCAGAGATTTGTGCTCCATGTTGCTTGTTCTAAACAGAAATGGAGATTCTGCTAAAACTGAAATCAATTCCATATGCTCAAGAGACGTAAAACAATAATAATGTATTTTTTTAAAAAATCTCCTTTTGAAATCTAACTTTGGGTAGGAAATTCTTAAAATTAAAGATTCTAGACTACATGCTTCTAAAAGAAAAAAGTAATAATGTTTACTAACTTTTTTTTTTTTAATGTATTTATTTGAAGGTATTTCATTACATTGTAAGGAAAATATTAAGCTATTTGAAAGTGTACAAAGAAGGGCAATGAATATGATGAAGGGCCTTGCAGGGAAGCTGTATGAGGAGCTGTTGAGATTTCTTGGTCTGCTCAGCCCAGAGAAGACTGAGGACAGACATCATTGCAGTTACATCTCCCTCATAGGAGGGATAGGCACTGATCTCTCTTCTCTGGCACTCAGTGATAGGACCTGAGGGAATGGCCTGAAGTTGTGTCAGGGATTTCAGTTGGATATTAAGAAAAGGTTCTTTGCCCAGAGGGTGGCTGGGCACTGGAACAGCTCCCCAGGAAAGTGGTCACAGCACCAGCCTGACAGAGTTCAAGAAGCATTTGGGCAATCTTCCCAGGCAAATGGTGTGACTCTTGGGGATAGTGCTCTACAGGGCCAGGAGCTGGACTCAATGATCCTTGTGGGTGCCTTTGAACTCAGCATATTCTTTGATTCTGTGATTGTGTTCAATCTGGTCATCATAATACTCTTCACAGCATTACAGACCGCAGCTTTTGTTAATATATGAGATAAATATTGGTATAAAAATACAGAAAATTCAACACATTTTTGAAAATTTTTGAAATCAGAATAGACAGTTTCCTTGGACTGTTGCCGTCCTACTTCTCAACCAAAAGCTTCATATTTATTCACAAACAAGAAAAAAAAAAAAAAAAAGAAAAAAAAAAAAAAAGGATTTTAGAATTTACCTCTTGCAATAAATACAGATTTTTCTGTAAAAGACCTCAAACTAGATATGAATAGGACCTGGATTTTTTTTTTTTTTTTTTTTTTTTTTTTTTTTTTTTTTTTTTTTTTT
>JANEHK010000039.1:1505863-1541261 GCA_025960845.1 Tachycineta bicolor
AAAAAAAAAAAAAAAAAAAAAAAAAAAAACCAAAAAAACCCAAACAACCTGAACGCAACTTAAGACTAGCATTCTAAACATTTTGATATGAAATTTATATTAGAAACTCATTTGTGGTTTGGAAGAAAGTGATTTGCTTCCACATATTAATCTAAATGTATTTGTCCTCTAATAATTTATTATTTGGGCAAAATTCTTTAACTCTGGTTAGCTGTTATCCAAGTGCACCCCACACTGAAATGAAAAGTGCAATTTCATCATGTCTCTAAGATGATATTATGACCTTTTCCCAGAGAATTAAATTAATGGAAAACTTGGTCTCCTGAGAAGTAGGCTCAGATGACTGTCACTCTGCAGAAGATGACATTGGAACTCAGACCAGTACAGCAAAACCTAGAAAGAACAGTGACTACAGAAATTTGAGGACATTTAGGCACTTTTTTATTAATTTCTTGTATTTTTACATGCTAATAATTCAATTTGGTTAAATTCTGGGTTTAGATTTTTCAATGTTTTACTAAGGTCATACCAGATGATTCTTGAGTCCTAGAGTCCTTGAGTGTGTGACTTGAGTCCTAGAGTTTTGTGTGGGTACTGTTGTATAGACCCTCATTTACTTGCCTCAAGCTCCTATTCCAAAGTGGCCAGGAACGGACTTGGTGACACCAAAATTGAATTAATATTTTCCTGTGTTCCTAGACATAAATATTCTTACGCTAAAACATGTGAACCTTCTTTTTAACATGCTATTGTTAAAAAAGCATGTTAACTTTGCTGAAGATATGCACCATAGCGTCACTCATTCCCCTTCTCCAGCAGAATGGAGGAAGAAAGGAGAATAAAAGCAAGAGAAAATTAGGATCAAAATGAAACAAAAAAATTAAATTAATAACACTTTAATAAGTGAATGGTAAGTGGAAGAAGAAGTATTAAAAATTGAACAAGTGATACAAAAGCAATCACTCATAATCTCATTTGGTCTGACCGATGTCCAATGAATTTCCACATAAAAAGTGGGAAATTTTTCCTTTCAATGCTACTCATGATATTATATATTATGAAATATCTCTTTGGTTATTTTGGGTAATCTGCCCAGTTGTGTCCCTTCCCTGCACACCCTCTCCCCTCCCAATCTGTTCAGTGTAGGGGGTAAAATACATCATCATACTGGCTTCTGTGAAGGAAATTAGCTCAATTCTAACCAGGTCCATTGCAAATACCTAAATGAATCCTTCATTTTATAATAGGCAACATTGTTTCATTTGCTCAAGGAAATAAAAGGACAGTAAATCTAAAATAATATAATAAAAAAAAAATAAAAAAAAAACCACATTTCCTGTATGATAATTTGGAAATTCTCTCTACTTTATAGACTATTTACATAAAGTTACCTTTTCTCTTTGTTGTAGTAAAGGCTCTTTTCGATGGATATGATCAGGTCAAATTGCCAGTTGATTGTGACACAGTTGAGGTGAGTATTTTTTCATCCATAACCCACATATAGGAAGGAAAGTAATTTCACTGCTCAAGGTTCTACATGCAACACCTTCTGGTGCTTCGCGTTCCTATAGTAATATACCTTTTGTGTATTTTCTTAAACAGGCCTTTCAAAGTAATGTCCTTTTTATTAAACTGGGAATGAATCTTCAGGACTCATCCTTTTCAAACATGGCAACTTAACCAATGATTAAAATTCAACCTTCCCTTATACACCAGATGTATAACTAAGTGATATTCTACAATCTTTCTTTTGAGTTCATAACCAGGTTTCATTTTATGCCTAGGTTTAAAAAAAAAAAAAAAAACAAAAAAAAAACAGTGCAAACACTGCCTATAATATTTGACATGATGAGCTTGCTAGTCCCAGACATAAAACTGCAGTGCACACTGAGTGCACTAATGACTAAGCAGCTTTATAATAATCTTTCCTTTCAACAGCCCATCTTCACCAGGTTTTCTTTTAATTGCTTCATTAAAATATTTCAAAGTCTATCTGAGAATCTCATCTGTTCACCCTTAAAACTTCTTTCAGAGAAAACTGATTCACTTCCCTTCTGATTTCCTGTCATGAGAGAGAATTATGTAAATGTGATGAAAAAATAATTGATTGCAGAGCTGCAAACTAGTGGGAATTTGTGGAGAACACAGGCTGAGATATCTGAGAGACGTGAAATAATGGTGACTGCAGGGATAAACAGAGACGGGGAATAAAGACAGGGTTCAATTTCCATTAGTGGGTTAATCTCAGCAGGTACTTTGTATTTATACAATCTCTGTTTGGCAAGAAGAGACAAAATTTAGGGAACTTAAATCAGGAATATAAAAGAAATAAATTTCAGTTTGATTGAAAAAAAGTGCAATATATAATTGTCCAAATTTATTTACACTTTGGAAAACAATCTTACAATTATTAACTGTGGTAAATGCTGAAATTATTTATAGTATATTCAAATACAGCTGATTTAGCTCATGTAATAAAACAAGAAACTAATAAAAAGTAGTCCTAACACACTGGGAAAAGTTTATTTCTGAAAGGAAGGACTGTGTTTTTACAAAGCATTCAGAATCAACTATTACTGTTTATATAATAGAATAGTAATTGATATGAGTTTGAGAAAGCAGTTGGTACCCAGCTGGTACCCAGGCAACTCAAAATGAATATTCTGAAATTTCAAACACTCACTTGAAGCTTGAAACTTGACTCAAAAAAAAGAGCAATTTGGATGCTAGAACTTTAAATATAGTAGCAAAGATTTTTAGTTGGAAGAAAAAATGTATTCTTGTTTGCAATCAAATGATTTAATATAAATTTGGTATGTCAGATGCATGTTGAAATATATGGGATTATTTGAGGCATTGCAAAAAGAATATCTGGTTAGGAAAAATAATAATTATTTTTCTGGTTTTCTTTTCTATTAATAGAAGTTTGGCTTAAAGTAGTAAATCACCATGCCTTATTTAATTCATTTAGACTTATCTAATGTGCACATCAAGTTTATATAGAGAATATGTTTATGTAATTTTTGTTTCCTCATCCCACCTACTTTTTTTTAGTTCCATTCCCATTGACTCCACAATAACTGAAAATCTGAAAATGTCAGTGTTACTTACAAAGGGATTTTTTTATCTTAATTGGAGAGAAACTCTTGCCAAAAAAAAAAAAAAAAAGAAAGGACTTATGATGGTCTCTGACAATGGTTTGTCCTGTATTTTATTTAATATGTTTATTAAAGAAGTTCCAGAGAGAAGTTCCTCACTGAGAAACTTCTGCCTAAAGGAATTTGCCATGGAAATAGTTTTAACTGATCCATATACTAGGAATGGTTTGTTGGGGTTTTTAAATATATGTAAAGCTGAGACCTACTGTTCATTATTGATCACTGTAGCCTCTAGGTCTGCTTTAAGGAATTATTCATAAATAAATTGGTCTGCTATCTAGTCACTTAACTCGTATATGGTTTCAAATGAACACTGTCATTTGTAATTCTGCTGTAGTTCTGTCCTCTCTTAAGGTCTCTTAACTGATCCCTTGCTAAGTTTTCTGTTGTGAGACAAATATGGGAAGCATTTTTTTTTTTTTCCAGATCAAATATTTTAATTCTAAAGTTCCAAATCTGGTTTTGTGTTTCATCAATATATTCTTTAATAACTAAATATCTCTAGGCATAACAACTCATACCAAGGCAACAGAGATATCCATTTATTTTATTTACTGCTTGTTTTTCCATGAGCCCTGTAGGATTTGTATGACGTGACCAGAGATGTTTATAGCCTGATAATTAAATGCATTGTTGGGAAACAAAGTTTCTCTCTTCTTTTACTTGAGGTCACTTCTAATGTTTTACTGACAAGGAGACAATTCAACTGACTAACCCACTGCAGGCTTGGGGCCAGGAGTACTATTTCCACCTGACCCTTTCAGCAGTTACTGCATGTGATAAAATGTGGTGTCCTGCATGTGCCCATCCCTGTACAAGCACTAAGCATAAAGACCGCTCACTTTATGAGTTTTAGTGGCAACAGGAATGGGAATGGCTCCAAGTTGCTTTATGAACCTGATCTGGATAGAGATGAAAGACCAGAACTTTAGATTCTTTGAAGGCTACATGATGAAAATTTGGGTCTTGGTCATCCAAATGATACGTTTTGGAATTTATGACACTTAGTGTGGTATACAAGTCATATAAGAGCCACCCAATTGTCATGTCATGTACCTTAGAATGGAAAAACATCTATGCTATTCAGTTTATTGCAAAATGTTTATGTTAAGTAGGAGATATACAACTGAATCAAAGCAAATGGACACATGTTTTTAATTTACATCTTTGGGAGTATTTTAACTGTAATTCTAACATTATTAGTAAAATTGCTTCAGAATACACATTTCTCAGTATTTTTATCCCCAAAACACCAGATATTTGCTGATAAATATCCTTCCCTATCTAAAATTAGGAGTTCTAGTTATAACATCTACATCTTTGATGACAAAAATCTTTTTAACCAAGTGTTAATTGTGATTAATTTACTCATTGATGCTGCTATCATTTATATTCAATGTGCCTGTTAAAATGGAAATAAACATTCAAATATAGCTTTTTATTAATTTACCTTATTTAAGCGAAAAAATCTAATTAGTAATCATATTTCTTATTTATAAGATTCCTAATGAGAATAATATGATTTTTTTTAGTACAAAAATAATCACAAAACCACGAAGACATACAAATTTGCAAGTGCAGAAAAACAGATTAAATATACATCGGTTGTAGATAGGTTGCCACCAACCTTTGTTTATGATCATTATGGAAATAGCAAAATCTTTCAAAAAAACCAAACATTGATTTAAAATTGATTTTATGGATGAAATAAGGATTTTCCTTGTTCTTTCATGCAGTAACATTTCACCACATTTATAATCTTATTGTCTAGTTAAAAGTACCCGATAGCTCAGGTACTCACCTGTTCCAACATGAGCAACAAGCCTGGCACTGGTTGTGAGAAACAATTTTAAAAATTACTCCTTGTTACTATGTGCATCCACATAGAACTGGAAGGGAAGAAGATCTGCTAACTATATGCACACTTTTTCCTAACCTAACCTTCACAAAAGCTAACCTGGGATTCAGATGGGTTTTGGGGATGGCCAAAGCTTCTTTTAATCACAATTCTGGCTGGCCAATTAGGCAGGGTTTTGCAATCTTGAAATGATAAATTATTTTTAAAAATCTGTAATATACAAAGGTGCAGACTTTTTCCAAGTGCTTTAAGTAGTTCTGAATGTGGGGACAGGAGGAAGTCCTTAAAGGATTTTTGCTTATCTCTACCATTTACTGATAGGAGAGAAGATAAAAACACATAACTGATATCACGTGACAAAACACATGAGTAAATGACTGACTAGACTTCTCCCTGTCTATAGCAGAGTTGCTGTATGACAGGAAAAAAAGATGAGAGATTCCAAATATTTCAGAAGGTAAACAGCATAGGGGAAAAAAAAAAAAAAAAAAAAAAAAAAAAAAAAAAAAAAAAAAAAAAAAGCAAGCTTTTGTTTAATTCTTACTACCTTTTACAAGGTGTTCTGATACAGACTTAACCTGATTGGTGAATAGGAACAACACTTTTCTAATCTTTCTGGTTAAACTAGAGAAACAGCAAAACAGTACATGGAGAAAGATTGTTTTGAAAAAAAGATAGTTGTTTACCAAGATTGTTTAAAAAAAAAGCTTTCTTAAGAAATTTCTTCCTTAGGAAAAAGTTAGCAACTGCCTGCAAGCTAAAATTTCTCAGTCCCAGAAATATCAAGCCCACACAGCATTACAACCAGAAGCAGTGTTTGGAGTGGATAAGTAGGGAGAGTTGCTGCCATTTAAAACCAGTAACTGGGAATTTTGATTATTTTTTCTCTATGCCCAAAAGGAGGACAGGAGCAGGGTTATATCCTCAGAGTTATTCATTCCTTCTCCCAAAGTGACAAGGAGAGATCAAGAGTCTCAATACAGAGAACTGAACCTGTGGCACTGTCTGGTCCTCAAACAAGAACAATAAAAAATAAATAAAGTATTGGTGGTTGGTTGGCTGATTTGTGGTTTTTGTGGTTTTTTCATTTGAATGAAATCCCTGCTTTTTGTTTGCTATATTTTTTACCTTCATGATATTAATTTTTTCAAAATTTAAGATTACTTCTGAAAACTTAAAAAAGCAACAAAAGCATCCAAATGGATTCTATTGTGGTGGTTCTTTAGAGAGACCCAGATGACTATCGATGGCAAAAGGCAGAGAGTCTGCTCTTTGCTCCGGGGAGGAAACCATGGCTTTATTTTTAGGGGTCCTGCCCCTGCAGAGTCTGGAGCCCAGTAGCTCCTTCCTCGTCCTCATCCCGTGGCAAATGAGCCTGCCCCTCCTTCTCTCTCTGGGCTTTTATCCAGAGGGATGGGCCTAGAGGCAGGGACAAGCCACTACGCAATCAGCGACAAGGTTGGAGTGGAACAGAATTGGGTTACATTCCAGTGTGGGAGGATGGGCACGGCGGAGCAGGGACAAACCACGTGATACAGTTTCCAAGGGAACAGAGGATACAGAAGAAAACATTACAAAACCCAATATATAAATGAAACAAAATATAAACCAATTAATGCGCTACAACATTCTATGAAGTTTTGCAGGTTAAGAACATGTTCATTGTACAAATAGAGGAAAATTATGACAATGATAAAAAGTAAAAAGCCTTTCAAACCAGCAACTTCACTTTGGTAACATAACTGAAGTACGTAGCTAATAATAAAGAGTCCTTTTATCATCATTATCTGAATGATTCATTAAAATTTGAATGATTCTGTAGTGGTGCAGAAGTGTTTTGTTAGGTTTTTATAAGAAGTTTTATGTTATAGTTCATTTCATTGTATCCCCAGTTCTGTAAACCTTTTGTGTTGTCTGTATAATAAGGTGTTTTGCGTCAGTCTTCCCACCCCCCACCTGACTTGTAACATCCCCTCTGCCCCCCCTCGCTCTGGGGCAGCCTATCTGTCACTCCAGGGGTCCCTCCCAGATTGTGAAATCTCAGGGAGAGGGCTTCAGGTGATAGGTCCCCAGGGGGGAATTCCTTTAGCTCTGGATTTTAGTGGTCCAGGGCTTGGGGGTGGGCACACCTTGTTACCCCCTGAATCCCCTGATTTGGTCTTGTTGTAACTCCCCCCCAGAACTGCTCCCCTGCTTATAAGGTGGGGGAGGGGGATTCTCTCACTCTTGCTTGCTGGTCTCACTGGACTGAGGTTGGACCAGCTGTGGACTTCCCGCAGCTGGGCCTGAAAAAACATCTTTTAACATGCTGAGAGCCATCCTTTTCTTGCTGCCATTGCTGTCACGACACCACCTGGTCCAGCTGCCACTGAGCTGTCCCAGCATGCGCCTGCGTGGGCCTGCGTGCCCATCCGAACTGGGAACATCTGTGGCTGTGCTGACCAGAGCTAGCCGGAAGTCAGCTCCCGCCCGGTGTAGGGACAGAACCCGACACATGATTCAGTAGCTAAAAATCTTACATGAGTCACTAAATTAAAAATGGTCAATAAAAGAGTAACAAAACTACTTTGTGTGGGATACTAATGGGAGTTTCTAAATTGATCCTGTAAAAGCTAATCTCTCAGCTTCAATCTCTTATTCTTCTTGATATCTTTCACGAAATTCACTTACTTATAGTGTTAGAAAACTTGAAGCAAAGGCACAGCCTTCCTGAGCTTGGCTAGGTATGCTTTGAAGTGCATCATAATTAAACTGCCAGTCAATATTTAAACTTAGTTTTACACATTTTCTTGGAGAGATCTTCAAGATACTTGATATTCAAATGGAACCAGCACAGATGTTCTGGATAGAATTTGTGGCCCTTCCATACTCTGTTTTTGACCATCACTAGTCATACCAGGGTAGCACATAGAGACTCCAGCCATCAAAATCTGAAACTTGGCAATCTCTGAATTCAGAATCAAATTAAGAAAGCAGAAATTTATATGACTTTATCAGGTCTACTCTTTAAGCATCTCACAACAGTCACAACTTTCAAGCAAACATGGATAGATATCAAATAAATTAAATTGAATTAATAATTCCTCTAATAAAAAAAATTAATCACTTATTGCTTCTTTATGTAATACAGAAGTTAGAATGGTAATGATAAAAGATAAAATTCATACTGACCTGAAGTTAGCAGAAGCAATGGCAGGGAAGAAATTAACAATTTGAGTGTGTCATACATATTAGTACCATCTCAATCATCAAATGCACAGAATTAAGTTTCGGCCATGAACTTCTCTGATAAAGCTGGGAGAAATTACAGTTTTTCTTTTTTGAGACCCAAATGCTTAATGTTTTTAAATAATGAGAAACTTTGAGAACTATCCGTTAGTACAATTTGAAATCACCTTCATGCATATCACCCCAGAAGAGAAATTGATTAGCAATTTTTTTCTATTTCTCACCTTTCATTTCACCTTACCTCTCTGATTCTACAGTAACAGAGCTCTTCACAAGCACCTTGAAAGTAAATTGTCTCATTTTTTGTTCCTTGAAATTTGGCCCCAAATGTACTACAGCAGTGATTGTACCAGAATAAAATTTTTCTGAATTATATTTGTAGTCACATCTTGAGTCTTTGCAGAAGGTCATTATGAAAATTAACATAATGAATACTTAACAAACTACAGCAGCTCTTTAACATATTTTAAGACAATCATCATTAACACCAGTCAAGAGCAATTCATGTCAGCTATTTGCAATGAGTCCCTGACCAGAAGATCTTCATGGAAATAATACTTATCTGCACACAGGAAACAAACAAAACAAAACAAAACAAAACAAAAAAAAAAAAAAAAAAAAAAAAAAAAACCAAAAACAAAAACAAAAAAAAACCCTATTCATTTGCTAGAGCACAGCAGCATGTGGATGAAGGAACTTAAACATACAAAAAAAGCTAGAAAAATTTCTGGTATATATGAGTGTTTTATCATCAGACAAAAAAAGTACTAATATATGAAATCCACTGAAATTATCAAAGTATTAGAAAAATACTATCTTTCTTGTAGCAATTATGAAGTTTTATAAGAACCAAGTTCCTAAAATATTGAAAATATGAATGGTAAATTCCACTTTTCTTAGCACATCTCGTTTCTAGCATCATCACTTACATTATTATTGTCAGTTTCCTACGCTATATAGCCAGGACAGTGAAAAAGATAATTTGAGAGGACCTTCAAAGAGGTATATAAATTTTATCTCCAGAATAGACTAATAGTATTCTCTCTATTTCATACAAAATAAAACACTCAAGAGAAACAATATATTTTACTGGTTTTCCAATTCAAATGCTGAAAATTCTTGTAAGCCACAATTAAAAAAAAAAAAAATTCTGGTGTGAAGGATGCCAGAAAAGGATGAAAAGTACTGAAAGAGACAGTAGAAAATTATTGTAGCAGCAACAAATACAGAAGTTATTCCTGTCTTCTTTATCAGCACTCATCTGTATAAAAGCTCTTGAATTTCAAGAACAGGGATTTTTTTGTAGAACAGCAGGTAGACAATTCCCATCCTGCTCCTCTGGAGAAGGCTTCTTGGTATTTAGTTTCTCATTTAAATGAAACAAATTAGAAACTTGTCCAATTTCCAGGCAGCATTAAAACAGCTGGTAACAAGGACATCACCAGTCGTGGAAATGCTTGTAGGCATCAATCATTCCTCCTATAGTCAAGAAGTAACAAATTAAGTTTGAAGTGATTTTGAAGGCCCCTGAAGAAATAAGAAAACTGAAAAAAATCAGTGAAACTGAGTTAAAATATTTTCACTCAATGTTCTTGTATCTTGTGAACTTGAAACACCAAGCGTCAACACATGCACATAAATGTGCATGCATTGGGCAGCAAGATTTTCATAAAGCCATATAAAAGCATATGTATGTACATAGAGACACACACGCACAAGAACATTTTTCATCTTTAATTTATGTATAAAAATTGTTTATTTTACTCTGCAAATCTATTGAAGTAGTAGTGAAAAAAATTTTTCACATAAGGAGTTAAACATACCCTTTTCAAATGTGAAATGGAAATGTAAATTCTCAATTTTATTTTAACAGTAAAAATAATCATAATGTCTATTATCCCAGTACTTTTTTACAAGGCATGGCAAGTGATAGTTCCATCGATTTTGTTTCACGGATATGGGGATCTAGGAATTTATTTTTTTTTTTTTCTTAAAAAACTCATTAATTTATACTTTGTCACAGATTTCAAACATGCATTTGTATTTTGATGTCCATTAAAACTGATAATGGCAAAATGTTGCTGCCAGAACTGACAGAGGTATTAGTATACTGAAAATCCCTGAAGCCATGCATTTTTCTGTGTCTTCTATTAATCTAAAAAAACAGGTGAAAGAAAGAGAAAAAGGGGAGCCTTTTAAGTATAGAGCAAATCAATTACTGTCTTTCACTGTGGAGTATCACTGTAGAACAAAGGTATATTGTAAAATGTAGGGCCTGGAAGAACTTTTCAGAATTAATTTCCAATGCAAAGTTTTTTCCTCTGCCAACAGACAAAAACCACACATTCAGGAATAAATTAAGACAGCAAGAAAAATTAATGATAAGACATAATATATACTCATTGCAAGATTACATGAGGTAGCATGTAAAAATCCATTGGAAAATTTGCACTAAAAGTCAAAAGTCATTTGAAATTAAATATTTTATTTCAAAATAATTTTAATAGAAATTGTTCTGTTATTTACATTACCCTGAAGAAAAAAAACCCTTAATTTTGACACGCTGACCTTTCTTCAGAAAAGGTTTTCGTCCAATTCTTATTACACAGATATATAGTAAAAATAAGTTAATACATTTGAAATTATTGAGTCAAAGCTAGACACCACAAAGCTCAGGTTACACTTGAAAAACTAAAAGGCAGATTTTTTTGCTCTTAAACAACTTTGTGCAGGCAGGGCATGCAAAAATGATCAAGCATACCCAGTATGTACAGGACAATGCAACCAATATGTATCAACACTGACCGCACTTTTTAAACACCTATGAAATAATTTAGAAGCTTCCCCTTTTGTCAGTTGTTTTTCATGCATTTTCATTTTTAACTCTAATTTCCATCAGCCTCTGTCTCAGTTTCCAGCTTATTGTCTTAGGTTGCTAGACTGGAACAAAGCCCTATGCGATGCATGACAAAAGGGGAAATCACATAAGGAAATTTGGCTAAGTCAAATATGATGAGTCTTAATTCTCCAAGCAGTTCAAGTTCTGGAACATCAGCCATGTTACTTAGTCAGACTGAAAAAATTGATACTATAGTCATACTTTTTCTTCTTTTAGATAGGAGAACAAAAGGTAACTGGCAAATGGACAAGTGAAAACATCTTTTCAAACAAACAGCTTGGTGTCAACACTAGATGTGACCTATCATTCAGAAAATGATAAAAATAAAAATTATTCCCATTTCCAAAATAAACCTTTCTGGATACTGCAGAAAGATGCCATCTTCTCTCATTTGACCAAAGTTAAAAAAGCGATGCCTGTTCTTTTATTTTGTTCTAGCCAAAATTCTGCATTTGGCTGCAGACACAGGTAAGAAAATAAAAAATGTAAGAGAAGAAAGAATGATAAAATAAATAAGGAATAAGCTGTGTTTGGGAAGTTTGTTTTCCATACTACAAAGAGCCTTACCACTCAGTTACAAAATTAACTACATTGAAATATTATGCACGAGATCAAGCCAGGAGAATACATTTTAAAATTATACAGACTATAAAACTATTAACAAATGAAAAGGGATTGAACAGATACTGTATAAATATCAGTTTGTATAACCAGTAAATATCAGCTCAGAAGACAGGAGAATGATAGCCAAACTAGAGATATTTAGGTGTGTGATAGCAATGCTAGATACTCAGCAGGCAGAGCAGGGAAGATTTGCACATTGCTTGAAGCATCAGGAATATGGGCTAACAAAATAATCTTATCACCTTTATTACACACTAAGATATTTTATGCATGCACACAGTACTGAAGAAGCAGAAAGCTTCCTGAAGGCAGGAAAGATCAACTGATCAATAAGTATGTCTCATACTGACTTCAGAATGGCTCTGACAGACTGATTAAAAACCACTGCTATCCACACACTGTTACCCAGAAGGACAGTAGCCTGAAAATGAACCTTTGAAGGTAGGATAAAATGGCTGTGGAAATGTAAGCAGAAGGGATTATCCAGGAGGTGGAAAAAAAAAAGATCTGTTTGTCATGCTGATTAAACTTGCAACAATGCGTATGATTCCAAATCCATTAAAAAACCAATAAAGCAAGAACAGATGAATGAATAATATAATATGCACAATTGACATCAAAGTTCATTGTTACTTCACTATCAATGAAATGCACCGTGAAGTTACCTCTTCATGCTGCACAGCAGGTATTGTTTTGGAACCACTATCAAGGGCAGCAGATTCAAGGATCATTGCTTTAATGCATCACAAATTGTGTTACAACTTGAAAGTGAAAATAGCTCCTCTTTGCTTCCGCTGTATTCCACAATAGACTGAGGAGCCAGAGAATGTCTAACGTATATTAAACATGTTCCAACAGTACATTCCAAGATACTATAGACTATTTACATGTCTCACTGCCACTTTCTCCATAGTTATCATGTTATTGCAGTGAACCTTAATTTCTACTCGTGTCCTAATCAGCATTTATTATCAAGAAAAATGAGGAAAGATGTAAAAATACCATTTCTTCCACTGCTATGGATTATAACATCAACATAATTCTTCATATAGTAGTTGAAAATAAAAATAAAATGTAATCTGTGCTTTAATATTTAACAAGCAGAAAGAATTTTTTAGGGACCTTTCAATAGAAGTGTGGTGTTTCTGTGAGAAATACTACAAAAAGTGCAATTGAAAACAATGTAAGTATTTAACCTCTGTCTTTTCTTATAGTTTCTCTTACCCACACATATGATATAGTCTAATATATACTGTGTTCAAATACATTTTCCACTTTTTAAATAAACCCTGCAAGCTGTGCTTCACTTAGATCAAGTATTCATCAGATAGCACCAGATGCTATGAAAATTAGTCTTACTGCACATTCACCCATGTTCTACAAACATGGCTTCATTTTAAGGTGCAGAAGAACAGAAAAAAAGACCTTAGAAAGTCTTTAAAAAAACATGCTGCAATTGTCAAGAGTTTCATACATTTAATTTTCAGATTCCACTGAAAAACTGAAAGTAACTTTAAACAGAACTATTTTAAGCCCACTGTAATAATGAGGCTTTTACTGTGGTCAGTTCTTCATCATAAATCCTATCTGAAGCTATTTATACCTTCATTAACCTAAACAACAACAACAACAATGAAAACCACCAAACCTTTAAAAATAAACACCTGTTGAAAAAAAGATTTAAGATATAGCTAGTCTGGGAAAAGGATATGATGCAGAGTTGTTTAGCAATAAATACTTATGTCAGGGAAATCAAGGTCAGCACAGCTATATCAAGACAATGCTATAGCTGCTCATGAGTGTCACTGGTTCAAAAAGAGACTGTAACTGCACTATTTCTGCTTCTGGGCCAGTATGTCTTGACTGTTGTACTTCAAGTGCTCTTTTGAATAACATGGACATTGTACAGGCAATTCCCAGCCAAGACCTTGAGAGAAAAATATTTTAAAGCAGGCTTATAAAAACATTAATGGATTTCTACCCACTTTTTTATGCACTACGGAGGACAACATTCTCAGGAGGGGAAAAAAAAAAAAAAAAAAAGAGAAGTCAGAGGCATCAGCAGTGTATTCATTCCCTAATGCAGTACTTGATAAACCACTTTTTAACAAGACTAGTCTAAATACATTCATACAAGGGCTCAGAATAACCCATTAAAGACAGGAAGAATACTTTAATATGTGGATTAAAAGTACTGTACAAGGAATAACTGTTAATGTAGGCAAATACATAGCACTTTCAGCTGAAGCCATTGAAAAATTAACTCACTGAGCATAATAAACAGACTTTTTCAGCAAATTTCCTGAGACAGCTGTTTAACGGAATCATTGTTTTTTTCTTCCCAAAAGAAGGAAGACTTATTATAACATATAGAAAATGTTCTAGTGAAAACATACAGAAGAAAATCGAACATTTTTACATTCTTGACATTTCATGTCATCTGAAAAGAATCCTTGCATCATCAGATGCTCTCAATTTGAAGCAGTCTGAAGAGAAAAAATATTACAAAAGGTGAACTATCTCTATGGTTGTAGGAAAATCAGAGAGATTTTGTATAGAGAACCAAAGACATAAAATAAAAAATGGAGGTAAAATAATATTTAATTGTGTGCATGCTATATTGCTATACTGAAAATAAATTCTAGAACAGATTTATTGTATCATTTTATAAGGTTGATGAATGTGTGTCTCTGATGAACACTTGACTTTATCAATCTTGATTCTTCTAAAAAGTTTGGTAAATTTTATGCCTATTTTTTCCCTTTGCAAACATCTATGTCACACTTTTTCTTATTCTCAGTTAAAATAAGCCTGGTCAAGTTTAGCCATACACTAGAGAAGTGTAGCTTGGCCATCCACAGAAGTACTTGATCTTTGTTCTTTCACACTTGAGCAAGCTAATAACAACCAAACAATGTGAAGTGCTCATATCCAGTTCTTATGACCATTCAGACTGATCTCAGTAATGATGGCCAACTGGTCCTCTTCCGTTTTATAGTAAACCTTTGATATAAAAATATATTTAATTTATTGAGAAATAATTAAATCTCCTGAGATGGCAGAGGAAATCTGTGCTCAAACATTAATTTAGAAAACACCACAAAGAAAAAAATATACTTACCTGTGGTGTTTTTAAATATAAATGTGTATCTGTGGGAGGTTTTAGTTGTTTGCTTGTTTTCCCTATATAAAGATGGTTTTTATGGTAGTCTTAGCTATACACACACACATATACACCCCATATGGGAATTGTCATGGCTCTCTCTCTCTCCCAGAGTCCTGGCTCCATTTTTGCCTTGGCTAGCTTGAGAGAGAAACCACACTGGTAGGATTTTTTTTTTCCTTCAGGGTCCTAAAGATCCCAGAGAGGCTGGAACCCTTTCCTTTAGAGAGAGCAGGTGTCCGTTGATGACAAAAGGGAAGAGTATGCCCTTGGTCCAGGGGGAATCACAGCTTTATTCTGGAGTCCTGTCCCCACCTGGGTCCTGAGCGCAGTCCAGTCCCCATCTCTGTCCCCAACCCAAGAGAGGAATCCCCGTCCTTCTCCTGGCTTTTATCTGGGGGAAAGGGGCTAGAGGCAGGGACAAGCCCCTACCCAATCAAGGATAAGGTGAGAGTGGAACAGAAATGGATTACATTCCAGTGTGGGAGGATGGGCAGGGAAAAGGAGCAGGGGCAAATGTCATGATACATTTTCCAAGGAAACAGGGTGGTACAGAAGAAACCATTACAAAACCCAGTATAAAATGAAATACAATATAAACCCAAATAATGCACTACAACAGGAATGGGGACTGAAATAGAGAAAAACACAATGAGAACATTCATGTGTCAAGATAAAGCCAGGGAGAGTACTTACCAATTAACGTTAGAGGCAAAAGCAACTCAGCTTTGGGAAAAATATTTCATTGTCTGTTGAAACAGATCTGAGTAGCAGAAAGCAAAAAGACAAGCATTATAACACCTTTTCTTTCTCCCAGGCTCACCATTGTGTCACTCCAAACACTACTTTTGTACCTCAACACCCTTCACCTTTATGGCACTATATCCCACACATTTTTACTCTGCCTCAATGAGGGCTCTCCATGGTCTGCCGTTCTTTTAGGCATACCCCTCTGCAGCAGCATGAGTGTTTCATAGACTGCAGTCTGGAGATTTATTCCACCACGAAATGCTTCTTGTTCCTGCTCTAGCCATAGTGTTTCCTCTCTTCTTTATCATACTTTTTGTTCCCTTCTCTTTCCACCATAGAGTGTTTTCTGTCCTTTTTAAAAAATATTTTTATAGAAGCCTTAGTAGCTGCGCTGATGGTGTCAGCTTGGCTTCAGGAAAGCAGCTGTGTCCAACACATGGCAGTCTCTGGCCTCTTCTCACAGAGGCCACCCCTGCAGCTGCCCCTGCTTCAGCTACTAACACCTGAACATGGATACCCAGAAAAGACACAAGCAATTGCTTTTACTATAATATTGCAAATTATTGTCTTCCTGGAAGTATAAATCTCATGGAATTTATCTGCAATTTTTGCAGCTAACATCAGTCCTTCAGGAAACTAGAATTTTTGAAGCTTGAGCAAGATGAAGGCATAATAATCTTTCAACTGAGGCTGAGGAGAAAAGTTAATTTTGCATTTCTATTTCTGCAGATGAAATGGAACTGCTTTCATGCTACAAAACATATTAAGATGTTCAAGATTTTGTCATTGATGTTCTTAAGCACTAAGTTTACACATTTTTCATAATAATTGACTTTAGAAAAATTATGAAGTTGTGAATCTGGTGTTACAGATAAGTGAGCTACCTGGTACTGAACCCTGCAAGGAATAACTATGGGTATTTATAGAGTAACAAAACCCGCCATGGTGTTGTGTATTATTTGGGTTTATATTGTATTTCACTTTTATATTGGGTTTTGTAATGGTTTCTTCTGTACCCCCTGTTCCCCTGGAAGATGTATCATCCCAAAATTTGTCCCTGCTCCTTTTCTCCACCCATTCTCCCACACTGGAATGTAATCCAACTCTATTCCACTCCCACTTTATCCTTAATTGGGTAGAGGCTTGTCCCCACCTCTAGGCCCTTCCCTCTGGATAAAAAACAGGAAAAGCACGTGGATTGCTCTCTTGGCTGGGGGACAGGTGTCACCGAGACACACAAAGTAGTCACACGCAGACAAGAGATTTTCACAGAGGTTCTTCCAATCCAGCTCCCAGGTGAGAGAGTGAAGAGAAGAGCCCCTTTGTTTATTTTTTACTTTTTTTATACATTTGTGGGTCTAGCAGAAGATTGGCTTTTTGGGGTTTCCACCCCTCAGCCTCAGTGGCCAGACCAATTGTCAGTTACATTTTCAGGTTAGAAATATGCAAACAAAGGACAGAGAATGAAAAACAAAGGATTTGTTTATGTTACATCTGTGGGAAAAGGTAGAAAGCTGCTCTAATATTCTACAGTAACTAAAAGATCTGACTCCATTTATGAAATTCAAAAGGCTAAGAAAAAAACTCAGAAAAACCAGAGTAACAGACAGGGACCAGACTCCTGACCCACGTGGGGGCAGGACCACAGGAGAAAGATTGAATAAAGCCCTGATTTCCCCCGAATCCAGTGCAGACCCTTCCTTTTGCCATCGACGAATCTCTCTAAAGGAAAACATTCACAGCTGCTCTAGGATCTTTGGGGCCCTGAGGAGAATTCCTTCCAACTGTGGTTTGTCTCTAGAGCTAGCTGAGGCAAAAATGGAGCCAGTGGCTCTGAGAGAGAAAGAGATTGCCACAACCCCACAAACACAAAAGTGCTGAAAATCTTCTGTTAACCGATATACTCTTCAACTTAAAAGTGCTTGTACAAAAAGGTCTCCATAGTTTCTTCTCTAGTTTTTCGAAGATTTTGGTCTGGAATTATAGCCATATATATTCCAAGAATTTCATCTGGCTTTTGTTGGAGCTACAGCCAGGTTAGAAAATAGGGCATGATTCCAAATTCTGTAGGATTGCACAATAGTAAACTCTGACTGACACTGACACAATAAGGATCCATAGCCCTACTGGTTTAGGATTTTAGCGTTTAGTGCAATATTTAATTAATTTATTTGATAAATGCATTACCTTTTTCTTCGTGGTTACTGTGTGGCACAAAGTGAATGTTTGGTGGGACAACAGGAGAGTAAAGAAGAGATGCTGGAGTGATGTCTTGATTTGAAAAGACAGGTATCTGCTATGGAGAGGCGGGGCCTCTCTAGGAATGGGGAATTCCAATCCCTTCCCTCCAAGTTATTGTAATTTGGAAGATTAAAAAGGCTTTTTCAGTCAAGGCTATGGGCAAAGGAATAACAGTTCTTTACTAGTAAATATAACAGGACAAACAAACAACAACTGCAATAATAATAATAATGATAATAATAATAATAAACAGAACAAAGAACCCCGAGGGGCTTTGTCTCACAAGTCCCAGGCAGTCTGATCTCTTGAGACCCCAAGAGCACCAAGCCAAAATGGTGGAAAAACTCCGGGGCTGATGACTGGAAATGGTGGGCTGTCCCGGCAGGCAGGGGGGTGTCCCGGCAGGCAAAGTGAGCAGTGCTGAAGAAGCCACAATGGCTGGACAGGGGCTGACCCAGCTCCAGCAGGGCAAGTGAGGAGCTCCAAATTCCTGGGCACTCCGGCATATGATGGATGGTGGTAGAATTCCCAGGACTGGACCCTCCATTAACAGTGGACTCCTCACGCAGCCAGCAGTCACCTGACCATCCTTTCCAAGATCGAGGGCAGAAGGAACCTTCCTCAGCTCCCAGAGCCCCTGAGCCTTTTCCTCCCCCTCAAACTAAGTGATCTACTACCTTTTTTGTGGGCCAAGTACCCTGTAAGCATCAGTATTTAGTCTCTTAGCAACTTGGGGGCGGGGGTGGGTGGTGGAATTCTATAGGAAAACTTAACCCCCAACAAGTGAGAAATCTCCTTTTGTACAGAATTGCAGAAATAATATTGAAAACATATAACTAGGGTTTTGTTCACAGCTGGGACAAATAAAAGCCTGTGAAGAATTTCTCTAAATTATACTGTCCTGTGGGGTGCCAAGGAAATGTTGTTTCTCATTTAAAACAAATAGTACCCCCTACTAACATATTCTTAATCAGGCAAACAACAAAGGAATTAAGTAGGTCATTTCCATATATATGACTGTTCCTTTTATGAAATGTAGTTCACCAGAATTTCAGAGCTAATTGATTTAGAGGAATTCATGTTTGTATATTTTTTCATCCTTGTAACAAATTCCAGTGCTTCTGTTTTAAGCAATTCCCTTTCTTATTGCATCATTTAAAAATTACAATATTGAGTGCTCTCTGTGTGTTCTATTAGCATTGCAAAGCAATGGGTTTTGCCTATAAAAGAAGACAAAGTGTTTTGTCAGATTCACAGTTAATAGCACATATGCGAAGGATATTTTTCATGGCATAGAAGCTATGTAACATTTTTCTACAGAACCAATTGTTCTCATCTTCTACATACTTGTTTTAAATGTAGTTTATGACACCATAATTTAAAAAAGGATGTTAAAGTTGCTTCAAGACTTTGGTCAGGAAAACTACTCAATTGCTGTTGGTTTTTCATCTCATACAAATTAAATAATTCAAATTAAATATGTACATAGGGCAAAAGTTTTGTAGTTTTCAACATAATATCTAGAGGGAAACCACCTTTCTTAGGAACCTGTTATTTCCTCTGCCTGCTGAGGACATATGACAATGCTTTCATTTAATTCCAGCTGTGTATCCAACCACTGAAACACTAAGAAAACTCAGAATTTAAAAAAAAATAAAAAAAAAAATAAAAAATCCCCTCATTCCTCTTTATATTTTATAATCCTGTTGAGGTTCAAATGTGTCTAAATCACCATAATGTTCTTGCCTTCCATTCCCTTCCCACTACATGAAAATTTCCTCAAGAATACCAGTGAGAAATTATTTGGGATTTTCATAGACTAATTATTCATTATCAGGGTATTTATGGCATGTACTAGATAGGATCAAGTCTGCGTTGCTCAGCTCATTCAAGAATGGTAATGATTACAATTAAAATGAGGGTCCTTTACACTCACAATTATTCAAGTTATGCCATGAATCCCAGGAGTACATCTGAAAGCTTCAAATAGTACATACAATATATAAGGCACTAAAAATATTTTATTACTATTTTAGCAATTTCATTGATGTGCTTATGGTTGAAGGTGAGTTATGGATAACATATATGTGGTTCCATAATTTGTCATTTTAAAGCAATCCTTGTTCAAAACCTAAACTAATCTGCAGAGATTTCTAATTATACAAGGCTGAGCTGCAGGCATTGTGACACTTCACTAGCCAGTTCATTCAAAACTAACTGATTCAAGGATGAATTGTGGTGAAGAAGCAGTATTCCTTTGTGAAAATAATTAGCTGTTTTGGGAAACACTAGCACAGTTCAAGCTGCCATGCTTCACAGTGGAGCAGGTATCAGCCATAAATCATGTAACTAGAGCAACATTAGAAACAGGATAAGAGAACACAGGTGTAAGTATTTTCAATATTTTATTTTCATTCCAGGTTTCATTTCTGTCCCTCTGTTGGTCCCAGAATAGTGGCTGTATAATTATATATAAATATAGTGATATAAAAAAAATATAATCCAGGTAAATTCAATCAATTTTGTTGTTTACAGTGTCTTGAGTGGACTTCTGTCTGTTTCTGTCTACTGTGCAAACAAATAGAAAAATCTGACATATTGATAGAGGTACGGAGATATTCTCAAAATAGGTTTAAGTGCAACAGTTGTTCAGCATATTACAGTAATGTTAACTAAAGCTACATATTTAATTAAAGTCTTTAACAGTTTCTTTGCTGAGAAGACAGTTAATAAGTTGTTTTGGTTTTTTTGTAATAAGCCTTTTTCAAAGTCTCTAACATCTCCTGCTTTACAACATTTCCCTTCCTGTGTGCATTACCTTTCACTTAGATCAGATGAATAATGTGCCTGTCAGCCTTAAATAGACATGAAATCAGTAATTTATGAAAAAAATAAAAATATATAATATATATATATATATAAAATCAGAAACATTACAAGGAGTTTGATTCTAGAATGCTAATTCCAATAAAATGCATTTTACATAGCATCTTAAACATACCATCTTAAAAATTAAAGACTGAAGGCAGCTCAGATGAATTTATCCTTATTCACATAACCTTAGACAGCTGTGTTTTGAATCCCATTCTATACAGTAGATATTTGAATCAAAGCAACAGAAGTTGCACCAGAAATTGTAAACAATGAAAGTTTCCCTAAATAACTTAAATTACAAAGGCATCTGCATAATGCATAATGTCAGGATTATATAATATTAATTCCTTGGAGGGCTATTTTCCCCAGGGGGAATTTTTTGTTGTTGTTTTGTTTGTTTGTTTGTTTGTTTGTGTTCGTGTTTGCTTGCTTGTCTGCTGAGTTTTTAAACAGAAAAAAATATTTTCTGGAAAAAGGGAAAAAAAAAGGAAGAAAAAAAGGAAGAAAAATAAGAGGAAGATATGTGAAAATAAATAAATTTTGGAGAATGCCATCAGACATTACAGAGAACTGATTAGCAAAAGAGGATATGTAAAAGAGACAATATATTGAAAACAACAGAAAAAAGAACAGGGCAATGGGGGGGGGGGGGGCGGAGGGAAGAAGGGAAAAGGGTAAAAAGCAGTTTAGTGAGAAAGGCTAAAAGATACCTCATAATAACTGGAATTAGTATAGTAGGGCTATCACACATTAAAGGCCAAGGGAAGGTCACTTACAAGGAGGTCTGTTCCTGAACTGCCATTTTTTCTTGTTTTTCCACTTTAAGCTGCTCATAGAAGAATCATATTACTAACACTTCTGGTTCTCAAAACAAACAAAAAAAACCCACCCCAAAACTACAACAAAGGTAACTAAATGGCTTCAGAAGACTCTTCTGCACCCTACAGAAACAATGTAATTTGTTCAATATTCTCCTTTACTCATCCCATACATCAGTTTTTGTCTGTCTAACACATAATTCAGTTGTGCTGCTTGAAATTCACAGGGCCAAAGTGAAAATAATAGATTTCATACAGCACACCATCAGTGCAAATTTAAGAACGGCTGAGGAAAAGGGAGGGAAAGGAAAAAACCAACATGAGATATTAGGATATTTTTAAACCAATGAAAAACACAATGAAGAAAGGAATAAAAATGTGAGAAAGCAGTTGGGTGTGTTTAGTCTATGCATTTTTTCTCTTCTTTTTCTCTCTCACAATAATGATAATTTGGTAAAGAAGAATCAATTTTAAAAAATAGATTCAAAGAGTAATAATAAAATAAATACAGAACAAATAAAATAAAATATGAGAAAATAAAGGAATACCAAATGATTAAAGGGTTGGATGAGAGAGTAAATTAACAAAAGGAGGAAAAACAGAGCAATAAAGACAGAATTTTTTAAAAGGGGTTTCTATTGCCTTAAAATCTGTGCGTATCTTCAAAGAGAATGAAGGTATACCACGGAAGAAGTGCTGCTAAACTTTGGAAAACAAGAATATATATTGTTTTTCTGGCAAAAACATTTGTTTACTAAAAAAGAAAGCTGACTTTAGCCCGGCCACTGACCTTTACAAGGGCAGAGTTCACTACTGGGAGCACATATTATTCCTTAGGTTTTCTGTATCTGGCCTTTTAATTGCTGGGTTTTGAACATGTTAGATGAGGTTCTACAACTATTTTAACATCATACAACTGTCTCGATCTTTAATGTCTCTTCTAATTCTATTTCTGTGATAATGTCAGTGTACAAATTTATTTTGCTTATAATTAAAACCTTTCTTTTGTTTAAATAATAATTTTAGGAAATTATTTTCAAGTTTAATATTTCCCTTGTTATGTGTAGAACTTAAGTTTTTAATTGACTTTTCTCTGACATCAAAGCCCCTCAAAAACATTCTCTCCTCTTTTTTTCTTTTTTAACCTTCTTGTCTTGCTAGTTTGATTTTCTATTTTGAGTGTGTGTCAACAGCAAAATCTTCACACATGCTCATGCCCATCAGCCAGGACCTAAGACCCGAGTCTTATATTACATTCCACTAAGAATTACGTGCAAGAAAATTAAAATCTGCAAACAGTAATATCTAAGTTGAAACTTACAGTACTCTTTTCCAACACTGTCTTTAAGTAAAACATTCTAAAAGAAAAAAATTAATCTGCACCTTTCTTAAAATCTGGAGTTTGGGTGAAAAACTGTAGCAGAATAGGATTTACATCAATTACCCTCATAACTCTCCTTTCCTTTGTTTGAATTGGTCTTTTCAAGAAGCTTCACGGTATGGTAAGCTGACTGCAACTTTTGTAAGGCACACACAGTTCCACTTCTTTTGGAAACTTGATTACATTAACATTTTCCAGCAGCTCTTCAGGGAACTCTCAAACAAATCTTCTGAGAAATTTTATTCAATATTTTCTAACTTCCTAAATGTATTTAAATTCTGTAGCAACTATGACATTACTAATTCTTCTTTTTTCTTGCTTGCCAGGGATTTTTCTCTTTTAAACCAAGCCTTTGCTGCATCATCATCATCATCTTGGTATTTGCATAGAAGTTAAAATTAAAGCTAGTAATAGGAAAAAATATTATTTTTTAAAAAAGAAGTCTGGTGAAATAATTGCTTGTATTTCATGGATTCTTCTTTTGCAAAGGAAATTTGAGCATAATTAGTACAGCAGGGAAAAACTGATTATGGTTCAAATTTTATGCATTTAATATATGATTTATTAAAGTTAAGATATTGAAAAGCTGATATAATAAAACCATTCAGACTCAAATACATACCATTCAGACTGAATTCATAGCCAAAACACTTCTCAAGTTTTTAAATATTCATTTTAAGTTCTGGACTAGTTGCAGTGCTTTGGATTGAGATACTAAATCAGTCATCCATTTATTACTTTTTAAATAAATGTTCCAACAAGAATTAGAAAATAAAACTAAAATCACAAGGCCCAAATGATAGTTAATAACTTGAGGTGTCACTTTTACTATCACATCTTCAGTGAGCCTTTAGATTTCACATTCACTTCTAGTTTAGAACATTCACATCGTAAACGCAAAGTATGTTGCAGCAATAAAAAGCACAATGAAAAACTTATAGACCTTCGTCTAGATTCAATAGGTCATTTTAATTTTCTAAATACTTAAAATTTCTGTTGCCTGGTGTTTCATTGCACACAATGAAAATGTGAGTTCTATGTAAATGGTACTTATACTTTTGAAGAAATATAATTGGTGTGATCTTTGAACTACAGAAGAAAGAAAACATATATAATTCAAATTATGCACTAATTAATCTGTAAATATAAATAAAGATTATATACACTAATGTATCCCTCTTCACCATTATTTTCCTTTTTTTTTTTTTTTCTTTAAATACTTAATTTCTTTTATGGTTATTAATTATTTTTTGATTTCAACAGATAGCAATATTCTGCTTAGTCATAGAAATCTTCCTGAAGTGTGTAATTACACGTCCATAAAGAAGGCTTCTTGTTTGAATCCATTCTTATACCTACCAAGACCTTCCTTGAAATAAATTACCAGATTTACTGACTATTTCATTCTTAATATGCACCACCTGGTCAAATACAAATATCCTCATGAACCCCGGAATTAAAATTTAGCACGTAAATCTATGAAAAATGTAGTTTTAAAAATTGTTGACCACTCAGGTATTCTTGTTAACTTCACTGTGCAATATTTGGTTCATCACTTTTCTAAAAGCAAGTACATGACTAAACGAGAGTTTTAGAAAAGACTGCTCCTTTTAAAAAAATAATTAAGGTTCCATAATCTTAAAAAATAATGATGTCAGGATACCTTCTGGAAAAGAATAAGATAATCTATTTCTATACTTCAAAATTTAATATTAATATTTTGAAGTTACAGATTTTAAATTTCTTAATTATGTGTCTCACTGAAAAGTCCTGGACATCTGGAGGTATTATTCTATTTAGAAGAGCATCTTTCTTATGTGTTCACAGAATTACTGAATCAATTGTTTCTTGAGGAAGTAATTACTAGACTTTTTACTCTTCAAGTAGATGCAAGGGCTGGTGCTGTCTTTATCTATATATACTTGGCATTACCAGCCAACTCTGAATAATAAACAATATAGGTCAATGTTTTCACTTAAAATGTCAAAATTTATTTAAAGCTCTGCCTGCCACAAGTGGTTTCCTCAAAAATAAAACAGTAAATTATTTAATATTTTTTAAAAATCAATGAAATAGCCTAATAATTTTTTACTTTCTTTTGTACTACCAGATGTTTATAATGTACTCTAAATAAAATGATAGATATGTAAAACTTCTCTTAACATTATTGAAGAACTTACATATGTGCCTTTAAATATACAGTTGTACAAAGCAAATGTCTGTTTGTTACAATTACCATTAAATCCCAGATGACATAGAAATTAAGAAATATCTCAACTTTTTGAAAAATAGCTCTCAGCTTCCTGTTTTATGCTGGAGGGGAAGAGAATTTTTTGTATTAATAATACAAAAAAGCCAAGAAAGCTGTTTAAATTAATAAAAACAACCAAGTTGTTAGAAGTTGTAGGTTGCCTTTATCACAAAAGGACAGAGGAAATTATCAAATCAGACTGAAAAAAAAAAGTATACGCAGATAATTGTGAAAACTGCACAATGTGCACATATGAAGAAACTACATGGGCGGGAAAAGAGACTTACATTAGTCCAGTGTGGGAGATTAGGGACAAGCCGTCAGAAGATATCGCGTTGTACAGGTAGACAGAACCCCTGCCTCAACACTTAGTTGTTTAGTGTCCCTGATAAGGTAAGCAACACGTAACTTGTAAAGTAAGCAGACTGATATGATGTAGCAAACAGAGGTTTTATAACTCCATGTAATCAATTAATAAAACACCATTTGCCATCCACCACATTGGTGTCTGTGAGCTGGTGGCCTGAGCAGCCTGGGTGTGGCTGCTGTGTTTTTCCTGGAACCAGGTGACTACGCCTCAGCGGAGGCAGCAAGTTGTGCCAAAGCCCCAGGATTTGCCCAGGAGATTGGGAGTTGCCTGGACGGGTGAACAACAGCCGAGCAGCAGGGCCAGCTCGGCGGAAGGGACGCCTCAGGACTCGTGGGAGGAGGATGGAAGCTCTCATGAAGGTCATATCTCCGATTCATAAACAGTGGGGAATTGATTGTAAAGCAAAAGATTTTACCTTCACAGTGACGAGGCTTTTGCAACTTAATATCATTGACCGGCCGGTGGACATTCTCCACCCAGATATATGGGGTCAGTGCACAAAAGCTCCTGCTGAAGACACAATGTCTTCCGGCTCAGGGAAAAATCTTAAGGCATGGGGAAAAGTTGTGCAGGCTTCGCAGAAAGCTCTGCAGAAAGCTCTGCAAGAGCTCTGGAAAGCTGCAGAAAAATTGTCTAAAATTTATGCTGCAGCTCGGTGTAGGAGCTGCGACACAGACTGTTTTAGTAGAAACTCTTTCACAGGAAACTTTTAAAGGGGATTATCAGAGCGTAGAAAAATGTGGTCTGAAAGTCAATGACTGTGTTCAGGCTCCTGATAAGGTTGATTCTGCCATCTGCAGAAACTCGGAGGAGCAAAATCTCCCTCCAAAGGATTCAAGCCCAGAACTACCTGCTGAAGTAAAAAGACAAGCAATTTTGTTTTGGGATGGTTTAACTGAGGAAGCCAGGAATATTGCCAAAAATTCTGCCGGTCATTGGTAGAAAGGGCTGAGGGGGGACCCTCACCCTATATGGCAAGGGGTTGCATTGAATCGCTGGGAGAGAACAAGAAGATAGCTAGATTGGAATGTTCAGTAGATAACAAAGAAGCAGCAAACAAAGAAAGTCTTTTACACAGTGTGTCTGCTGCCAACAAAAACAAAGAGAGTTTGTTTGATGACACGGACACACATGAGCAGAAGAAGGGGGGAGAGCTCAAAGGGGGAATTAAAGCTAATCTTTGCCAGAAAGATTCTTTTAAGGTACACAGTTTAAAGGGGGGAAGAAAGGGGTGGCTCAGCCCTGAGGGAAAGGGGCGGGTTGGAGCCCAACCAAAAGGGTCCAGAGCCCGGAAGCAGCCAGTCAGTCAACTACCAGCTCTGAATCAGACTCCAGCTCAGAGTACTAGGACTCTGGCTCCGGCTCCGACAAAGAAGAAGTAACAGTATATAAAATCAGTAACAACAATGTTTCCACTTGGGTTGAGAGGAAGTCAGAAAAAGAATGAACTCCTCTCACAGACTGGAGGAAGATAAAAATGGCATGCGCCAATTGGGGTCCACTGGCCCCCCTGGCTTTTCCAGTCCAAGTGGGGGGGGGGGGGGCAGGTGGAATGCAGAGAACATACTCCCCAGTAAATCCTAAGGATGTTAAAGCAATTGTTAAAGCAATAACTGACAGTGGGATCAATTCAGCTATGGTTTCTACTCTCATTTATAGTGGTTTTGGAGGGGATGACATGCTCCCATTTGACATAAAGCAAACCTGCAGATTGATTTTTGATGGGGCAGGGATGATAGTTTTTAAACAAGAGTGGGAGGACACCAGATTCTCACAGCACGCAGACACAAGAGGGAGGCCACACCTAGCACCTCCTCCTCATCCAGCCCTTTTAGCTGTTTATCAAAAACCTAAGTCAGATCCTTACAATCCATTTCTTAGTGTGTTAAATGATACCTTTTTGTCGTTGAACCAATCCAATCCAAACTTTACAAAATCATGCTGGTTATGTTATAATGCAGAACCTCCTTTTTATGAGGGTGTCACCCTTGACGTTCTTTTCAAATATTCTGCAGCAGATAATCCACACAACTGTAGGTGGGACACCCCCCGGAGAGAAATTACCCTGAGTCGAGTCACAGGCCGAGGCAAGTGCTTTGGCAATGTAACCTTAGCAAAGCAGATGGGAAATATCTGTGCTGAGTTCATCCAGCCTAGCCAAAAGACTGATAAGTGGGCAGTCCCATTTGTACCAGGAATGTGGGTCTGTCAACAATCTGGAATAACCCCCTGTGTCTACCTTGGTAAATTCAATAACCTTGCTGACTTTTGTGTCCAAGTTCTGATTGTTCCTAGAGTCCTGTATCACCAGGAAGAGGAAATTTTTAGGAGAAACCATCCAGATCCACAAAAGAGAAGTAATGACAGGTATAACCATTGCAATGCTCCTTGGCCTAGGAGCTGCCGGTATAGCCACAGGTGTTTCAGCTCTCGTGACCCAACACCAAGGACTTTCTCAGCTGCAAATGACAATTGACGAGGACTTGTTAAGAACTGAAAAATCCATCTCCTCTCTGGAGGAATCTATCTCCTCGCTTTCAGTCCATCTCCTCTCTGGAGGAATCTATCTCCTCGCTTTCAGAAGTCGTCCTGCAGAACAGGCGAGGACTGGACCTCTTGCTCATGCAGCAAGGAGGCCTGTGTGCCGCCTTGAGAGAAGAATGCTGTTTTTATGCAGACCTTACCGAAGTCGTGCAAGACTCCATGGCCAAACTGAGGGAAAGGCTAGCCCAGAGAGAGAAAGAGAGAGAGGCCCAACAAGGATGGTTCGAGTCATGGTTCAATCAGTCCCCATGGCTAGCCACCTTTGTTTCCACCTTAATAGGCCCTCTCACCATGATACTCTTGGTATTGATTTTTGGGCCTTGCATTTTGAACAAGTTAGTGTCGTTTGTTAAGAGCCATTTAGAGAAAGTCAACATCCTATTTGTCGAACGCCTGCAATTGCCATGAAGTGCACTTATTACTAACATGTTATATCACTTTTGTATCCTATTATACTAACTTTAACAGTTTTTGCATTTTTTTATAACATTTATACTTTCATAAGTGTTTTACTTATTCATGGTGGTGGGGGAGATATGGGAGATTAGGGACAAGCGGTCAGAAGATATCGTGTTGTATGGGTAGACAGAACCCCTCTCTCAACACTTAGTTGTTTAGTGTCCCTGATAAGGTAAGCAGCATGTAACTTGTAATGTAAGCAGGTGGATGTGATGTAGCAAACAGAGATTTTATAACTCCATGTAATCAGTTAATAAAACGCCGTTTGCCGTCCACCACATTGGTGTCTGTGAGCTGGTGGCCCGAGCAGCCTGGGTGTGGTTGCCGTGTCGTTCCTGGAACCAGGTCGCTACGCTTCAGCGGAGGCAGCGGTCCAGAAAAACAAGAGACTGGGTTCTCTATCTGTGGCTGTGCAAGAATAGTTTTATCAAGTTTTATATGTTTTATGTTATGGTTCATTCCACTGTGCCCCCAGTTCTGTAATGGTTCCTCCCCTTTGATTTTTCTGTATAGCAAAGTGTTCCATGTCAATCATCCCACCCCCCTGTGGTGGTGTGCAATTTGTTTTATTTGTTTTATGTGAATTTGCACATGTTTTTTGTGTTGGTTCATTCCTAGTAACCCCCTATTTCAGTTTTGGTTCAGACTTGTTTATTGTAAAGTGCTCCCAGTTCGTTTTCTGTCAATCATCCCTTCCCCCTGTACCCAAGTTGTCAATCCCCTCTCTCTCCCCTTGGGCGCCCTGTCTATCACTCCCAGACTCTTCCCTGGCTTCTAGAAAGCTCCAGGGAGGGCGTCAAGTGATAGGCCGGGGTCCTGGAAATCCCCTCCCTCCGTTTTGTGGTTGGCCCCCAGTTACGAGGTTTACACCCCCAGTTACACCCCCCTTGATTGTTAGTGGTTGACCGGTTGTCGCCACCCCTTTCCCCACCTCCAGTTAAAAGTTCCTGCACGTCTGTACTCGGGGCTCCTTCTGGGCAGCAGGCAAAGAGTGCGGAGCTCCGTGCTCCCTCTCATCTCAATAAACCATCAGTTAAACTGCTCAAGAGGAGTCTCCCTTCACTTGGTCACCACAGTCATGTGATATATCTTTGTGCCTGTCGCTGTGGTGGGGAACCAAGGTCCCACAGGGAAGAGGTGGCTCACCTTGCCTGCCACCCTGACCTACCACGCTGCTGCAGTGCAGGGCTGAGCTAGCCTGTGGCTGTGCTGGTCAGCGCTCGAACTGAGGCACTGTGACACCCCCCCACCTATCCTTGTCAATCCTCTCTCCCCCCCAGCTCTGGGGCATTCTGTCTGTCACTCTGGGACCCCTCCCCCAGCTTGGGAAATTCCCAGAGGGGTGTCGAGTGATAGGCTGGTGTCCGGGAAATCCCCTTCTTCCCTTTGGTGATTGGTCCAACGTTTACAAGTGGACACCCCCTGTTACCCCTCAGATTTCCTGATTTGCTGACCTGTTGTTACCTCCCCAAAATCCTCCCCTGCTTATAAGTTCGGTCAGGGATATTCAAACACGCTCTCTGGCTGGGCAGTGGGAGGGTGGCGGAGCTCCCACCGCCCTGAATAAACCATCTTTAAACCTGCTCAGCTGAGAGCTGACCTTTTATCTGCCGCCACAGTCACAACACAATTTGGGCCAGCCACTGGTGAGAAGCCGAGCCCCGCAGGTAAAGGAAGCCTGCTTGCATACCCGGACCGAAACGCTTTGGCCGCTGTGCAGATCTGAGTCAGCCAGGGGCCCGCGCCCGCCCTGCCATCTATCATCATGCCTGACAGACCAGACTCAGAGAACTAAGTACCTGTCTTTGAGTCAGCCATACCTTCTTTAAATTCAGCACAGGAAAGCATGAAGAAACAGCTTTAGATAAATTAATTCTTCCGGAATGGCTCTATTGGATAGACCCATCTTCTTATGCAGAAGAACAGTTGTCATATATTTTGAACTGGGTACAGATGTCCTAATGTAAAATTAAATTCTGCCTTCATGAACTTAACAAAAGTCTTTCTGAAGTTCTCACACTTTGGAGTTCACTCTTTGGAGGTCTCCAGGAATAAGCTAGGGCAATAAGGGCCTTATCCAATTTCTCTAAAGACTAGAACGTACAGTCTGACTGAAGACCCAGCACTGCAGTCTAATATTTTGGCCAGATTGAATACTGTGGTACTATCTGTTTTTCACCAGTTTTTTAATAATTAAGATAGAACTTCAGGCAAAACTTTCACTGTTGCCACCACAAAACTGCAATACTTTCTCAAAGATATAGTAATTTGTTAATACTTCACAGAAACCATGTCACGTTCCTATCACACTTATCACAGTACTGCTTAATTTTGGGTTCTAGGGGTGTTTTTCCCAGTTACTATCAGTTTTTCATAGCTCCTTTCACCTGCTGATGGTGCATTTAAGGTTATTTTCCTGTAATGCATCACATAGCATGTGCATTGTACCATCTATTAAAAAATATAGTAGATTCAATAGAGCTTGGGAAGGGAAAAAAAAATAAATAAACAAACAACAACAACAAAAAGGGCCAAAAAAACCCCAAGGAAACCAAAAAATTATCAGTGACTACAAGGCAAATTCTGTTCTCAGTTACACAGATATATTGTTGAATTGCATTTATATGGTAGAACTTAAAATAAGACACAGAAGATTTCACTGAAAAATATATGGGAATTACTTAAATAAATTTCACCACTGTTTCCATATGAATTTTCTGAGGTATTAACAAGAGAAGACATAAAAATTATTTTTGCAGAATTCTGAAATCGCAGGATAGAGTGTAATTGTTTCACATAAGAATCTTCTCTGTAAAAAGACAAGAATAGTGAGAGACTGCAACTGAGATTAAATTTTTTTGAAGAAGAGATATTTAAAATATATAACAAAGCAGCTCTTACTTTAATATGTATTATTTAATATTTGCTGCACATGTATTTAATTATTTAGCCTTAGTTTTTTCAGAGACATATGCCAATGAAGGAAGTTTCATTAAAAGTAAGTAATATTATTTAATTATATATTATAATAAATAAATTATTAGTACATTAAATAATAATTATAAATGTTTAATGGTTTATAAAGAAAGATAATCAAAATAGACATACAAGTTCTTGGTTCTACTTGAATTAAATTTCTGACATATTCTACAGAAATAGAGGAGTGAGAAATCCCCAGTGTGGTTAGGTGGTATGCTTACCTGTAGCTATTGTTTGCGCTTTGACAGGGAGTCCATTTTCAGAGAAGAGTTAAACAGAAAAAGTAGTCATTTCTGTGGGAAGTTCTGTCTGTATTCAACCTTTGACTAAGATTTTGATTAAAATCTTAGTCAAAAGCATAAAAAAACCCCAGTAATACAAGCCATGATTGTGTTAAATTGACTCATTATTAAATGCTAATATAAAACATCTATAGTATATGTGCAGCTGAGGAATAAAATTATTTTGTAATGTGTTTCCTTGCATAAAGGAGTATATTGCTATCTCTCATGAGACACAAAGGCCAACAGAACCCATATTATATAATTTCATCTCTGCTAATAAGATAATCATATATCCTATTTTTCAGGTCTTAAAACTAAAGAAACATGACCTTATTTGTAAGAAATATTTGTTTGGCACATTTCAGATTTCCTCTCAAATCACAGAACAAAGTATCCCTTTACTTTAAATCAGGTATTAATAACCTACACTTCAATCCTACACAATTTTTCTGCTATGCTTAAATCTATAAATCACAGTAGATCAATTGAATACATGGTACGTAAGTGTGGGATTTCATGGAAAGTTGAGACATTATTCCAGTTACTGATATGAACCATTGTAAGAAAAATAAAAAAGGTCAAAATTATATGTTCCTCTCTTTTTTTCCAATTATATAGCAATTTGTGTATTAACCTAATAAACCTAATTAACCAGTAAATTTGACTATTTGTTTCAGCAATGTGCTAGGGTGACTTTATGATGCTTGTATCCCCAACAATATATTCTGTTTATGCTGGATATTTAGTTCTGCACCTTTAAGACTGGTTCCAGGAGCAAAGGGAAGAAAGAAGAAGCGTGGAGTTTGTTCTCAGAAACTGCACTTGCTCCTGTGCATTCCTTCTCACAGACTGTGTTTTCTGCAACACAGACAGTGTGTAGAGAGCTCTCCTTGGCTTTTTTGTTAGTTTTTAGCTAGCTGAGGCAGAGAAGCTCCACAGACTCTTCTCTGGCTCTTCTTTTTCTTGGAACTGATCAGCCTGCACTGTACTGAAAACCCAGAAAAACACCGGGAGCTCACACCTGTGTCCCACCAGGGCCTGGGATGCTGCATTCCAGTGCAGGAAGGACTGATAAGAGACTGAGAGAGCTGAACTGCACTCCACAAAGTGACTTTCTGAATTTGCCATCTCTTCAAAGCAGTGAGAGGTTTTATTGTTTAATATTATTAATTTTTTAATACTTGATAAATAAACAGGTCTTTTCCATTTTTCTCCAAGGAAATATTTTCCCTAACCAGTAGGGGGAGGGTCTGCTTGAATCTGCTTTCTAGAGTGTTACAGTGTGTTAATTTGATTAATATTGTGTTTCATTTGGTTTGTAATGTTTTGCCCTGTTCCCCTTGGAAACTGTATCAAGTGGTTTGTCCCTGCTGGGCCATGCCCATCCCTCACACTGGAATGTAACCCAACTCTGTTCCACTCCCACCTTGTCCCTGATTGAGTAGTGGCTTCTCCCTGCCTCTAGGCCCATCCCTCCCAGGGAAAAAGCCCCGAGACAGCTGAGGCCGGACTCCCTCTGGCACTAGGAGGACGGGAAAGGAGCTAAAACTATCTCTGGACCAAATGAAGCTATAATTTCCGCCCCCACCCCCGGACAAGGGGGGCTTTTTCCTTTTGCCATCGGCAGTCATCTGCGTCTCACTAAAGAAATACAACACTAGAGGGACCGCTTTGGAAGTTTCCTCCCAAATTTGCCCTAAACCAGGACAAATTAAAAAATGTATTTTTTTTTTCTCTAATAAATCATTATAAAAGTTGAATTTTTCACTATGTTGACATTGGGAAGGAAATAATAGAATCATAAAGTAGTTTGGCTTTGAAAGGACCTTAGAGAATTCTTTATTCCAATCCCTCAATTGCCTGTCCATGAGCCAGCAGTTTGCCCTTGTGGCCAGGAAGGCCAATGGCATCTTGGAAGGAATTAAGAAAAGTATTGCCACCAGGTTAAGAACCCTGGTGCTGGAGTGTTGTGTCCAATTCTGGGGTTCACAGTGCAGGAGAGACATTGAGCTTCTGAAGTGAGCCCAGTAGATGAAAACAAAGATGTTTGAGAAGCAACTTCTGTCTTACAAGAAAGGCTGAGGGAGCTGGGTCTGTTCAGCCTTGAGACGAGACAACTGAGAGGACTTCGTCCATGTCCTGATCTGAAGGAGGAGGTGTCAAGACATCTGCTTGGTGGTGCCAAGAAATAGGACAAGAAGAAACAGGCACAAACAGATGAAGAGAAGTTCCACGTGAGCATGAGGAAGAGTTTCTTTACTGCACAGGTGACTGGCACAGCTTGCCCAGAGATGTTGCTGGAGTGCCTCTTACTGGAGATATTCAAAAGCCATGTTGATGCAATCCTGTGGCATGTGCTCTAGGATGACCCTGCTTGACCCCTTAGGGATTGGACCATATGAGCCACTGTGGTCCGTTTCAACATGACTTAGTGATTCTTTGACTTATCAAGCAACTGTCCTGCAGACCAAGAACTTGCTCCTCTGGCATACTATTTCGTGATCAAGTGCTCCAGTGAAAAGCTGGAAATCCCTACTATATGAGATACATATCTGGATTTCTTCTTTCTTCTTGTTTGAGCAACCTGGGAGCAGCTCATGCTTCATCAAGTATTAGGGAGAAGCAGTTAACAAGATCAGCGATTAGGGGACAAAAACACTGAACAAAAATATCAACTAAGCAACAGTGGTAATGAGAGTTAAAAGTTACAGGACTTTCATTGTCCTGAACCACCGCAAGAGTTCAGGAGAAATAAAAATTCTAAGAGCCACACAATCCAAATGCAGAAAGAACATTTTACCAAAAGAAACACTGATCAACAGGGAAGTCTTTTGGTATTTAAAATACAAGTTCAACCCATCACAGCTGTTCTATTAAATAAATGCTGAAGGTGACTGGAGGGTAATTATAAACCCCATCGATGATAATAAAAATAATGGATATTTATGGAAAAAAGAAAATAACTAGTTCCGATTGTACAACATATTCTGAATCATTTTTTGGTTTTAAAGAATTTATAGAAACACATTTTAAGTATAATCTTATATTAATTGCAATGTTATTATTCCGTCAGAACGTCTGCAGTCATTTTCATTGCTTACTAAAACAATTCCTACAGTTTGTGCTACTGACTTACAAAACAGTAGTAACAAAAAATATATTTTCTTGTTCCATTTGTGGGAAAATTGAAAAAAAGTTAAAATTTTCCTTCTCAATTGATGTTTAAGGCTTATAAATTTAAAAACATCATTCTCAATTCCTTATATCCTCAGTTTATGTAGAAATAAGACTTTAATGGCCTTCATTTCCTGTTGGTTTCCATTATGATTTTCAATTAAAAAGACAGTCTAGAAAGACAGTATAGAGTACATTAAATAACAGCAGATGCATCTCAGATTAATCTATACCAAAAAAAGAGTGAATTCTACTCTTGAAGCAGAGGTATGTGATCCATTTAAGAAAAGTAAAGTGGTATTTTTAAATTTTGAGAGAGAGTAAGAGAGGAAGGGGGGAAGGG
>JANEHK010000039.1:1541661-1555135 GCA_025960845.1 Tachycineta bicolor
AAAAAGAAAAAGAAAAAGAAAAAGAAAAAGAAAAAGAAAAAGAAAAAGAAAAAGAAAAAGAAAAAGAAAAAGAAAAAGAAAAAGAAAAAGAAAAAGAAAAAGAAAAAGAAAAAGAAGAAAAAGAAACCTAAGGAAGTGGTAAATTCTGTAAGTATTTGTCAGTCTCATGGTATTTAGCCACTCATACAGTAGGCCTGAAGACAAAAATTTCTACTGATTCCTGATTTCTGTCCCCTCTTCCACTTCAGCTTCCATACATCTCACTAAAACACTAAGAGTGTTTGAATAATTCAGTGTATGTTTGAATCTTGTGTATTTTTTACCTCTTTAGAAAATAGTGTTGATATTTGCCTTTCCATTCCTTTTTCCTCCTTAATGTCCATACATAATGCAGCTGAGGAAAACAAAACTAGAAAAAACTGTTTAACTTAGAAATATATGCACATGATGCCTGCCACTGGAAGTCTAGAAAACTGAAATGTTTTATAATAAAATTGAAATGAACTGTGGTCGCACTGCAGAGCTCTGATAGGAAATCTAGCTGTTAGTATTACACTGGTACATGGCATGCTGCTTGACTCTACTGTAATTCTAGCCCTCACCAGTGATTTTACTCTGATTATACACAATGTTGACATAAACTGGTTAATGCTTGCAGGGTTTGAGAGTTAATATCAAACCCCTAGAGAAGCAGAACAAGCTAGAGCTGCAGCAGTGTTCTCAGATGGAGCACTGCAAGGTTTTCAATTAGTGCATGGAGAGTGTCGCCCTGATATATGGCAAAGCTATAATTCAAAAAATGAGAATTTTATTTGGTTTTAAACAAATCTCTTCATGTCCAAAACGATCAGGATAAAGGCCTTGCCAGAAAGCATTCTGTCTCTCTTTCTCAGCTTCTGTTTCCTTGAAACATAGCAATCTCAAAAACAATAACTGGGAACAGAGAAGGCGAGTAGAATATGAAGGCAAATTCTTTAGCAGTAACGAGCTTTAAAAATTTTTGCATTAATGTTGTTTACATTATTCTAAACTGAAAGTCACAAAGTGAATATAGCATTAAACTCCCCTCAGAGCCATCTACTACTTTCATAAAAATAATACAATTTTTCCAAAAGCATGTGATATTTTCTTTCCAGAGTGTGTAATATACCCAGCCATTTTCCCCTACCCTGTAACTCACTTAGCTCACCCACAAAGTCTTTTAACCTGATATACTGTCCAGTCACCTGGTGACTTGGTTCTTACTCTATGCCTCTAATCCTTCTTCCAGTTCAAGACGCAGATTTATACTGGATCAAGAAAAACTAATTATGATAAGGACTTGTTTCTGCTAAAACTGTTTTCAGCTCAGTCAGAAGTTTATATCAGTTGCAGTATTAAAGTCAAAGAACAAAAAAGAACCCTGAAAGGTCATCTAGCCAGTGGTCTTGGCACAGGACACGGAAAGCAAAATACCAGTATCATTTATGACAGCATATCACCTCCTGAAAAACCTTCAGCAATGAACATGAAATAGCATCCACAAGTAAATTATTGCAATGCTTAGCAGTCCTTTGTATTAGAATGTTTTTCCTAATATCTAACCTAAATCTCCCTTGCTGGAAGCTAAAACAATTATTTCTTGTCTTATCTAGACTGGACATGGAGAACTGATTTTCTCCTCTTCCTTAGAAGCATGCTTTTATAATTTTTAAGACTGTTATCAGGGCTTTCTTCAGTTGCGTCTGTTACAAGCTGAAAATCTTCAATTAATCATTCTTTCCTTCTGTTTTCTAGATTTAGGTCCCCAACCACAGTTGATGTCTGTTACCCTGGTTTTTCTGAGTTTTTTATTAGCCTTTTGAACTTCATAAATGGAGTCAGATCTTTTAGTTACTGTAGAAAATTAGAGCAGCTTTCTACCTTTTCCCACAGATGTAACATAAACAAATCGTTTGTTTTTCATTCTCTGTCCTTTGTTTGCCTATTTCTAACCTGAAAAAAATTGTAACTGACAACTGGTCTGGCCACTGAGGCTGAGGGGTGAAAACCCCAAAAACCCAATCTTCTGCTAGACCCAAAAATGTATAAAAAGTAAGAAATAAACAAAGGGGCTCTCTTCTCTCTGCTCTCTTGGCTGTGAGCTGGATCGGAAGAACCTCCGCGAAAATCTCTTGTCTGCGTGTGACTGCTTTGTGTGTCTCGGTGACATCTGGTGACCCCAAGTGGATGAGCAGTTTGGTGAGGTTTTTCCTTTCCCTTTTTTCCCTGTTTTGTGTTTATCATGGAGGATTCGTTAGTTTTGGAACTTTGGGGAGATCTCTTGGAGCGGAAAGATGCTCAGATATCCCGGGAGGGACTCCAGAGTCTATTTGCATGGGGAGGGCGGTGTGAGTTTTTTCCCACTCCAGGGTCTGTGCTCAGTCGACGGGAGTGGTACCTCCTGGGGGACTCTATGTTAGACTCCCTTGATATAGAATATGATGAAGAAATTGCAGAATTGTTGCTGCAGTGGAAATTATTTGAGAGAGCTGTGTTTAAATCGACTCTTTCCGGCTCGCCAGATGAGAGTCCCAGTCCAAAGCAGGATGGAGAACTGGAGGGAGGCGGGGTCGTTATGTCAGACCTGGAATCTGAACTCCAGCTCCTTTGTGATGTGGATTCTTCCCCTTCTTCCCCCGTTCCTGCGCGGGGGGGTTCCTACTCCTCGGGTTCCGGTGCTGGTCTTGGGCAGAGGGGAGGCAGAGCCCCGCCAAGCCCGGGGCCGGTACTGCCTGTCCCCGAACAGAGGAGCCACTGGAGCAGGGCGGGGCTGCCTCCTTTCCATGCCTTTCTGGCGTTGGTGGGTGAGGGCAGCCTGGGAAAGCGGGCTCCGCTTTCTTTTGGCCGAGATTCGGTCACTGTGCATTGTCTGTTCTGCCACACGACCGTTATGTATCCCATGGGGTCGGGTGCCATGGAGTTTCCCTCTCTGCTGCCTGGGCCAGGCCCGGAGGTGGCTTTGTTGGCCGCCTCTGCCCCCGCGCAGCCAGCAGCTGCCAAAGGCAAAGTCTCAGTCAGTCCCTCGGCAGGCACCGCCTCCCTGCGCGGGCTGAGAGCTTTGCCCTTCTCCAGGGTGGGGGGGGCCACGGGCTCCCGGGCCCCCGCGGGACCCCTTCTCAGGCGGGTTCCGGACACTCCGCCTCCTGCGCCAGCCCCATGGGCTGCAGGCAGTGCTCGCAGGGTGGAGAGAGGCTCTGATGCAGTTAGTTCTAATGGGCTGCCAGCAGGGACCGACGCGGCCCCGCCAGTGACGGAGGTGTGATCGCCACCTCCGCCTGAATGCAGCACAAGCTCCACAGCCACGCCGGGATGCGTGTCCGCTGAGGAGTCATCGGACCGGTCTCTGGCAGCAGGCGCGAGCTCCAGCGCCACTGAGGATGTGGTGGGCCCAGCGCCTACAGCTGGTCCAGCCCCGCCCGCCCGCCCCCCTCCACCCCCCCCCGCTTCCCCGCATGCGAGCGTTGCGGTGGCTACGGGCAGCGAGGTGTTTAAATTCAGCGCGAACAGGGACATGGCTGGAATGCAACCAGTCTTTGACAGGAGCAAAAGTTCCCGTGCTGTTGGCTCTTCGTCAACAGCCTGGATGCTCCCCCCTTGTCAGGTGACTGTACAGCCGAGAGACCGCAGGCAGTTCTGGGACAAGGTGAAGGCTAAGGTTGAAGGATTGAGTGCTGGTGCGGGACCTGCAGGTTCAGCTAGTCCCCAGCCAAGTGCCTGCCTCTGACTCTGTGGGGTCCACAGGGCAGTATAAGGCAGGTGCTGCTGCTTCATCTGAGGGTCTTCAGGCCTTTCCTGTCCTTCAGGGTGCTACTCAAAACACCTATCAACCCTTGGCTTGGCAGGCTTTGACAGAACTGCGTGATGCAGTCGGGAAGTATGGTCTGGGCTCAGCTGAGGTGATGCAAGTTCTCCGTTATTTTAATGCCAATCTTTTGACACCCTTTGACATTCGGAGCTTGGCTCGAGCCCTTTTCCCACCGGTTGAATATGACTTCTTTGAGAATAAATGGACTCAGCTAGCAGTCAGAGCAGTGGTACGGAATAGGACACTGGGTCAGGGTGATCCTAGGCATATGGTTAATATCAATATGCTAATGGGAACAGGCAATTATACCAGGGCCGAAGGGCAGGCTGGTTATGAGCCCTTAGTCCAGGAGCAGTGCCAAGAAACAGGCATGGCAGCCCTGGTTCAGACCTTACAGCTGGCTACTCCACACCAGCCCTATGCAACGATTGTCCAGGGAGTTGATGAGCCCTTCCTGTCCTTTGCAGGACGGCTGACGGCTGCTGTGGAGAAGCAGGTGAGTGATCCTACAACAAGGAAGCTCATGATTCAGTCCCTTGCTCAGGGCAACTGCAATGCAGTTTGCAAGAGGATGATTGAAGTGCTTCCTGTCAGACATGTCGGACATGGTTGGGGCCTGTGCAAAGGTATCCCCTTCCAGCCAACAGGTGGTTGCCGTGCCTACAGCTGTGCAGCCAGCTGTGTCTACGATTGTTCAACCAACGGTGGCTACGGCGGTCCAGCCGGCCGTGCCTGCAACCGTGCAACTGGCTGTGGCTGCTGCTGTGCAGCCTGCTTGGGTCATTCCCCAGGGGGTGCAACAGCAGCAGTGGGGTGCTCGGACCAGGAAGAAACAGGGCAGAAAGGCACAGAAGCCTACGGCTGTCTTGTTTTATTGTGAACAATGTGGAAGGCCGAATGACGCTGCAAATGCGTGTAAGGCGACAGTGCATGTGAATAGTCAGCCGTTGGGCAGTTCGGGAAACACGACGCAGAGCGCGAAGGAGAGACACGTACCAACACAAATGTCTCTGCCTCAGGCCCAGCCAATGGAGATCTGCTCAGCAGGCTTGCAGCCAGCACCCGCAATTCAGCAGGTGTTGATGTCTGCACAGCCGAGTCTGTTGTGATTGATTCGGACAAAATACACAAGGTTCCCCTGGATGCCTTTGGTCCCTTGGGTGATGATGGCATGAGTGCTTTCTTGATGGGGAGGTCCAGTGCCACCATTCAGGGTATCATGGTGCACCTGGGACTGATTGATGCAGATTTTTCAGGACAGATTCACACAATGGTCTCCACACCCACCCCCCCCTGACTATTCCAAAAGGCACACGAATTGCTCAACTTGTTCCTTTTAAGTCTTCTGTTTCCAGAACCAAGGACCGGTCGCGAGGAGACGGTAGCTTTGGCTCTACAGGGCCACCTCAGGTGCGCTGGACTGCTGTCCTGACCAAAGACTGTCCTGAGACGCTGTGTACCATGTCCATGGTTGGTGCCATGCCATCGGAGATTCACCTTCATGGCCTCCTAGATACGGGGGCTGATGTGAGCATTCTCTCCCTGGCTGCTTGACCCCTGCAGTGGCCTTTGAGCCTGGCAAAGACATTGATCTCGGGCTTCGGAGGAATGAAGCAATGCTACATAAGCCAGAATCCCGTGGCCATCACGAACCCGGAGGGACAGACAGCCATAATTTGGCCTCATGTTGCTGAGATTCCTCAGAACCTCTGGGGGAGGGATGTTTTGGCCGCGTGGGGGGTGCGATTGGGAATGGATTTTTGATTGGGGCCACTGAGATGAAGGGCCCAAAGTGTCCCATGCCTCCTTTATGGTGGCTGGTAGACAGACCCATCTGGGAGAACCAGTGGCCCCTCCCTCATGACAAGCTAATTGTCCTTTGTGAACTCTTACAGGAGCAGTTGGATCAGGGGCATTTGGAACCATCTACCAGTCTCTGGAACACTCCTGTCTTTTGTATCAAAAAGAAGTCTGGGAGATGGAGGTTGCTACAAGACCTCCGAAAGATCAATTCCATGATGGAAGGCATGGGAACATTGCAGGCTGGTATGCCATCGCCTACCATGCTTCCTGCGGACTGGCCGGTCCTCATTGTAGATCTGAAGGATTGTTTTTTTACGATCCCTCTGCATACCGATGACAGACCAAAATTTGCCTTCACAGTACCAACAATAAATAATGCAGAGCTCGCACAGCACCAACAATAAATAATGCAGAGCTCGCACAGCAGTATCAATGGAAAGTTTTGCGCCAGGGAATGCGAAATTTCCTAGAGTTATGCCAATGGTATGTAGCCCATGCCTTGTCTGGAGTTCGCAAGCAGTTTCCTGATGCTCACGTCTATCATTATATAGACGACATTTTGGTGGCTATGCCCACCCAGGATGAGCTGCTGAGGATACAGCCTCAGTTGTTGAATGCTCTGCATTCACATGGACTGCAGATGGCTCCAGAAAAGGTACAACAACAACCTCCCTGGAAACATTTGGGGGTCAAAATTCTGGAACAGACAATCCGTCACCAGGAGGTGCAATTTGTGCAATCGGTGAAGACACTGAATGATGTTCAGAAGCTGGTAGGTGTTATCACTTGGTTACGTCCTTACTTGGGACTGACCACAGCACAACTGTCTCCCTTGTCTGAATTGTTGAAAGGGGACACTGATTTAAAGTCACCTTGTGAATTAACCCCTGAGGCACGAAAAGTGCTGGAGGAGGTTCAGCAAGTTGTTTTGGCTTGCCAGGTGTACCGCATTGAACCTTCCATTGATGTCACTGTGTTCATTACCACTCCTGATTTACTTCCTACAGGTATCATCGGCCAATGGAATGATGATTGGACTGATCCTCTGCACATCTTGGAATGGGTCTTCCTGCCTCATCAGCCACATAAGATGGCGATGGTGCTGTTTGAATTGATTGCATCCTTGATAATCAAGTGCCGGCAACGCTGTTTGCAATTGATGGGTGCAGATCCCTCAAAGATCATACTCCCGGTTCAGAGGGAGGAATTTGATTGGAGCTATGTGAATAATGTTTCATTGCAAAGTGCTCTCGAGAGTTTTTCAGGGCAGATCACTTATCATCTGCCTAGCCACAAGCTATTGCAAGTGGCCAAAAATACTCAATTTTCTCTACGACCCAAAAATAGCCAAGAGCCAGTGCAAGGTCCCACTGTCTTCACTGACGGTTTGGGCAAAACAGGAAAGCCATTGTTACCTGGCAGGAAGGATCTGAGTGGCAGGTTTTGGAAGACCATGAGGATGGGTCAGCCCAACTGGTTGAACTAAAGGCTGCTGTCATGGCATTTGAGAAATTTTCCCAGGAACCTTTCAATTTGATCACGGACTCTGCCTATGTTGCCGACATCGCACAGTGATTGGGTTATTCAGTTTTGAAGGAGGTCAGTAACCTTGCCTTGTTTAATTTACTGAAGGCCCTGTGGTGTGCAATTCAGGCCAGAGTTCATCCATACTATGTTCTGCATGTACAGAGTCACACTAACTTGCCAGGATTTGTGGCGGAAGGTAACACAAGGGCTCACAAGTTGGCTAACCCAGCATGAGTAGCTCCTCAGCCTGATGTGCTCGCGCAGGCCAAGGCATCGCATGGGTTTTTCCACCAAAATGCGCATACACTGCAGAAGCAGTTCCAACTGACGGCCACTGAGGCTCGTGAAATTGTCGAGTTGTGTGACGTCTGTCACGCCCTTGGTGCGCCATTGCCGGCAGCGGTTAACCCCAGAGGCCTTAAAGCCTTGGAGCTTTTGCAGACCGATGTCACCCAGGTTGCCAAGTTTGGCCGGCTCAAGTATGTGCATGTCACGGTGGATACGTTCTCCTTTGCGATGTGGGTTTCTGCTCACACTGGAGAGAAAGCCCGTGATGTCATTGCCCACTGGAGGCAGGCCTTTGCTGTTCTTGGCATACCTTCTGCTGTGAAAACCGACAATGGTCCTGCTTATGCCTCGCAGCAGGTACAGCAGTTCCTACAGTCATGGGGTGTGTCACATAACTTTGGCATCCCTCATTCTCCGACGGGACAGGCGATTGTAGAACGCAGTCACGGTACACTCAAGCGTGTTCTTCAGAAACAAAAACGGGGAATGCAGGGTGAAACCTTGCACAGTCAGTTGGCAAAGGCTTTGTACACCAGCAATCACCTTACGGTGCCGCAGAACTCAAATAATCCTGTCATTTTGAACCATCATCTCTCGTTGCAGGCTTCGGACAGTGAGCAACAGCCTCGAGCGAAGGTACACATCCGAAATTTAGTCACCAAGCAATGGGAAGGACCCTATGACGTAATCGCTATGGGGCAAGGGTATGCGTGTGTGTCCACAGACTCTGGGACACACTGGCTACCTTCAAAGTGTGTCCGTCCTGACCTGTGACCACAGAGGCAGAATTCGGCCAACAGGCAAAGTGGAAGCCTTGATCAACTTGAAAACCACCAAGTGGATGAATCCTCAAGTGATCACTCTGATGATTCCTCCACAGACAGCGATTGAATTTGTATATATTCCCTTTGTAAATTTGTTCATTTTTCTTTTTCTGTTTTTTCTTTTTTTAAAGTTAAAAGGGTGAAATGTTACCCTGTTTTTTCTGAGTTTTTTAAGGCCTTTTTGAATTTCATAAATGGAGTCAGATCTTTTAGTTACTGTAGAATATTAGAGCAGTTTTCTGCCTTTTCCCACAGATGTAACATAAACAAATCCTTTGTTTCTCATTCTCTGTCCTTTGTTTGCGTATTTCTAACCTGAAAACAATTGTAACTGACAATTGGTCTGGCCACTGAGGCTGAGGGGTGAAAACCCCAAAAACCCAATCTTCTGCTAGATCCAAAAATGTATAAAAATTAAAAAAATAAACAAAGGGGGTCTCTTCTCTCTGCTCTCTCAGCTGGGAGCTGGATTGGAAGAACCTCTGCGAAAATCTCTTGTCAGCGTGTGACTGCTTTGTGTGTCTCAGTGACAGATGCCCTCTGGACTTACATTTGTAGATCAATGTGTTGCTGATCAGCACAGAAAAAAAAAATCCTTTAAACTTTATTCCATGGTGTCAGGCCAAAAATATAATAACCATGCCATTTTACTAAAATTCCCCTTTGCTGATGGAAGTAAAAATGCAACCAATCTGAAAGAAACACATGTGGAACACTTTTCACTACATGTTGGTGCTCTGGAATGGAAATGTTCCTTTCCAGTTATAGTTTATCAACAGTCACCCCACACTGAAAAAAAATACTGTTTTTCAAAGATGAAAAAAAAAACCCTATTTTTCAAATGTTTATTTGGGTACCTGAAATAAAATAGGTTGACCAACTGATTAAGTTTACTTTGATGATACACATTTCCTTGTCATTACTTTATTTTAAAGGTTAATATTACAGAGACCTCTTGTATAAACTGTTGTTTGTACTGCACAAGTTAAAGCTCTGCAGTAAACCTCATTGATTTTAAATCATTCAGTAATGATGTTTTCCATCACAGTTTAAAGCCCAAAGGTTATTTCCAGAGAGCAGCACTGAATCTAAAGTGCAACATTACAAGATCCTTCAGAGTGAAAGGTAAACAAAGAAAATAGAAATTAGCTGCTACAATCAAAAAGGAACAGAGAAGAGAGTACTGTTGCTACACATGGAAAAACTCAAGCCAAAATCTGTCTCTGTGTCAAAGGAGGAAGCAGTTAATGGCTGCAGTGACCCAGGCACCAGCTGACCCAAAACAGAGGTATCTAATCAGTGTTGTGCTTGGAGTGTTTATAACTAACAATGGATTCAGCCTTTTTCTGTTACTATTCTGAAGTTCTGACCTACTCTTCTAAAAACATTTTTTTTTAAAAAAAATCTCAATTTATTTATCAATGCATTTGAGACAAAAAGCTGTCCATGTATACAATAATGCCATTCCTCCACCTTAAAGACCATTCCTCCCCCTTAAGGAAATGAGAGAGGGGAAAAAAAAAAAAAGGCAGCCTATTTTGGAATGACGAGCCTTTCTGATCCTGCAAGACAAATAATATCTCATATTTCTATCAAACTGCATATTGCAAATTTATCACAAGTCCTACAGATATGAAATAACCATGTCTGCATAGGACTACTAGCATGCATTACTCATGGCCCTCAGAAGGACCACAGTGGTCCCTGAGACTCAATGGTGACTCACTACCACTCCATGGCCATGCCACACCTGTGGAATTTACAGTGCCTGTGAATCACATAGGTCATAAGAGCCTCATGGTGCTCATTCCTGATTATATTTAATTTCCATACCTTCTTTACTTCTGTGAACGTCTGATTGATGCACCTGAATGAAAGCTGTGCTGTCATGCACTGAGACTGAACAGGCTTGAGAGCTGGGAACCTAATGAAGTTCAGTAAAGTCATGGGTTGGGTCATGGACATTTGAAGAAATTGCCCCATGCACTATCACAGCTTGGGGGTTGAGCTGTTGGACAGAGCTCCACATAGAAGGAGGATCTAAGGAGCAATCCTGTCAGCGTGCCTTCTCTGGTGGGGTAGGTCATGGAACAGATCATCTTTAGTGGCATGTGCAGGACAGCCAGGGGATCAGACTCAGCCAGCATTGGTTTATGACAAACCTGATCTCTTTCTATCAAAAGCTAACACACTTAGTGGATGAGGAAAGGGCTGTGGATGTTGTCTATGGATTTTAGTAAAATAATTTACACCATTTTCTACAGCTTTGTCCTGCAGATACTGGCTGCTTATGGCTTGGACAGGTGCACCATTCACTAAGTAAAAATCTCTTTGGATGGCTATGATGGTTTTAGTTTGCAACCAGGCAGTAACACCAATTCATGTAGTGATTGTAGTTTCACGTTTGCCAATTTCTCTTTCCCAGACTTAGCGTAGTAGTGTGAGTGTCTTTTCTGCTGTGAGGTAGGAATAGGAGAAAAGCAAAGCAGGCTCAAATTTAAAGACTATAAAAATAGATATATTAAGGCACACTAAAAGAAGAATGATAATGAAAACGAAACCTTCAAAACTCTTTCCCCCCACAACTGTTCACTTTTCCACTAACAACATAAAGAGACAAAACCTGTGATTTCAGTCAGTTTCACCACTCATAAAATAGTCTTCCATCAGTTCTTAGGTGTTGTCACACTTTTTCCATGGGGGTCCCTTGGGCTAGCTCCCCACCCCAGAGCAACAGCAGAGTGGGGAACTGCGTTCCCTTGGCAGAGCCTCAGGACACACTGAACCTTTGGAGCTGAGGCTGCAAGCTCCTGCTGCCTTTGGTGTTGACTGGAACCAAAGGATGAAGGGAGACTCTTTTCCTGGGATAAATCTGCATGGTTTATTAGCAAAGGAAATCCAAAGGAGAAGAGCCCTGAGCACCAGTGTGCAGGGATTTTGAATGGAGGGGGGTAGTAGGGGTGGATACAAACTGACAACCAATGGAGTACAAGCATAGGAGGGGTAAAGGGAGGAGAATACAACCTAGGAACCAGTGGGGTTACAGAGTGGGAGGGATTGTATTCTTGAGTCCAACAGTGCTTCGAAGAAGGGCTGATGAGCAGAGAACATTCAATGATAGATGGGATTACAATGATAGATAGGGAGGATTTGGGAGTAGTGGGCAGGGTTTGGATAAGAGGCAGGGGAGGTGCTGGAAAGGAAGGTGTGGTAGAAACTTATAAGGAGGTAAGGGGAGGGTACAGACTTTTAAGGGCAAACCATCAATCTGATGAACATGGGGGGAAAACAGGACAAACCAACTAACAAAATGCAAGACTTAGGGAGAGGAGTCTCTCTTAGAAATCCTGTGGAGATATTGCTGCAAAAAACAGTTATCTGGTGGCTCCAATGTCAAAAATCTGCAGCTGCCTGGAAACTCTGCAAACTGTGAAGTCCCTCCCATTAGCAGCTTTTCCTGCAACTGCATATGAGCCATATCAGCTTATTTTAGGGTACTGTTTAAGGATGCTCTTCATCTATCTCCAAAATCATCCTTATCTCAATAAACAGAGATCTTCTTTTCTCTTTTTCCCTGGGGGCAAATGTCTTCATAGCTCTATCTTCCTCTGTTCAAAATTCTCCATTATATCACACCTATATCAGTCCATGTCTATGACTAGAGCTTTGCAACCTCCTAAAAAGCATTCTATAAGTTACAGGGATACTTTATTCCATTCTCCATGGCCTTACAAGATAAGTCCAGCCCAAACTAGGCAACTACACAATCTTCCTCCAACTTAAGACTTTTTACTCAATCTTCACTGACTTTAGTCTCATGCTGTGTCTCTCCAGTTGTTCACTTTTTCTTTCCTCTCACTCAGAGAAGAGTTACTGCTTTTTAAAGTTTCATCTCTGCAAGAAAAGAGTTAACATCTCCCAGGTCAGCAGAGGGAATGATGATTCTTCCCTGGGATGTGACTGAAGATGGTGGATTCAGGCCATGCCCAAGCTCCAGCTGCAGGTCCAATGTACACTGCTGAGCCCCCTCCTGTCCGCTGGATGAGCCACACTGGGGGTAAAGAGGCCTCCCTCACTCCTGTCAGGGGCCAGCTGGCCCAGGTAGGCCTCCTGTACTATGATAGGGGATGGTGTAGCAGCAAGGTTACAGCAGCTGCTCCCGGGAGCCTGTAGCAATCTTCCTTGGTCCAGGCCAGTGTCACCTGCAGCTGTTGGGGCCTGGACAGGCCTGGCCAGGCCTCCCAGGCTGTGGCTTTAGTGGCAGGATGCTTAACAGCTGCTCAGATTCAATACAGCCAAGACAGGGCCCTCTCTCTCTCTTCCCCTCCCCCTGCCTGGCGGCCCTGTGCAGGGCTGCCCGGCCCATCTCCCTGTGGCAAGCAGGGAACCATGCTGGTTTACCGCTCTCAAATCCTGGAAGAAAGAGAATATTTCCTGGGATTCTTCTGATTTTCAATTTGTGTAGCCCAGAGGTGTATCCTTATATTTAATTGATTAATCTGGTTGTCAGTTTCAAAGCCAGTCACTAGTTGGCTTTTGCTGTCTGTGCTAAACCAGCACAATGGCCAAGCCCAGAAAGCGGTGATATATCTGTCTGCATCCAGTTGGTGGCTTGTCACTAGAGGGGTTTCCCAGAGCTTAGTATTGGGACCAGTCCTGCTTCCTATTTCTATCAAGTGCATTCTCAATAAGTCTGCAGAGGACACAAAGCTGGGTGGGATTTGGTCTCCTGGAAGACTAGAAAGCTCTGCAAAAGGATACGGACAAGCTGGATCAATGGGCCATGGTTCCATGAGATGAAATGCAGTGTCTTGCCCTTGGGGCACAACAACCCCAGATAGTGCTGCAGGCTGAGGACAGAGTTGCTAAAAAGCTGCCCAGCAGAAAAGGACCTAGGGGTGCTGGTCAAAAGTGGCTGAACATGATCCACCTGTGCCCAGGTGGCCAAGAAGGCCAATGGTAGCCTGGCTTGTATCAGAAACAGTGTGGCCAGCAGGACCAGGGCAATGATTGTCCCTCTGGACATGGCACTGGTGAGGACACACTTTGAATCCTGTATTCAGTTTTGGGACCCTCTTGGCAAGAAAGACATTGAGGTACTGAAGTGTATCCAGAGAAGGACAATAGAACTGGTGAAGGGTCTGGAGCACAAGTGAGGAGCAGCTGAGGGAGCTGGGGCTGTTTGTCCTGGAGAAAATGAGGATGG
>JANEHK010000039.1:1555235-1593642 GCA_025960845.1 Tachycineta bicolor
AAATCTTGTCACTCTCCACAACCACCTGAAAGGAGGGTATAGCCAGGTGGGGCCAGTCTCCACTCTGTTAAAAATGACAGAATGAGAGGAAGTGTCCTCAGGTTGCACCAGGAAGGCATACTCTGCGTATTAGGAAATATTTCTTCACCTAAATGATTGTCAAGCACATTAACAGGCTACCCATGGAAGTGGAATCAATATCCTTGGAGGTCTTAAAAAGTCTTGTACATGTGGCACATAGGGACAGGGTTTAGTGGTCAGTTTGGTAGTGCTTGGTTAGCAGTTTGGCTCCAGCATCATAAAAACCTTTGCAAACCTCAAAATTTCTATGATTTTATGATTCTAATGTGTACATTAAACTCAAGGGTTGGCATCAAGAAGATGAGACCAGATTTTTCAGCAGTGCTCAGCAACAGAACAGGAGATGATCACAAACTGAAAGATAGGAAGCTCTATGTAAACATAAGGAAAACCTTATGTACTTTGAAGTTAACAGAGCACTGGAATAAGTTGTTCAGAGAGGTTGCAGAGTCTTCTTCTATGGATATTTCCAAAACCCACCTGGATCTGCACCCTAGCAACCAGGTGTAGGTAAACCTGCTTCAGCAGAGCATTTGGCTCTACATGATATTCAAAGGTCCTACCTAAATCATTCTGTGACTTGGTCTAAAATTTTCCTTGGGAGACTTCTTCCTTGGTATGAGTTTACTTCTCTAAATCAAAGTCTGGTAACAAAAATTCCCCTGAACCTAGCAACTTTCCTCAGTCTATTCTACCTTCCCCTGTAACAGTGACAGAAAGTTAAGTGTTCATTAACTGACAGAATGAATCAGGAAAATCTCTGACATTGTGGCCAGCTGTTGTCAGAAAAGGAGAAACTTTCAGCTACAGCATCACAGGCATCTCCTTCCTCCCTGACTCCTAAGATGCTCTCTCAACATAACAAGTGAAATTATAGCGTACTTTTAACTTCCTACATCAGTGATGTCTGGCTGAAAAGAAAGAAATAATTTCCGGAGGGGACTTGCGTTCTAGGCAAATAAAGTCAGACATGTCATCTACTGGGCTACAAAAAAGAAATTGAGAAATATTGTTTAAACGTATATCTTCTTCTGGGGTGATGGGAGAGAGGAAGAAAAAAATTTGAAAGGTCAGAATATCACTTTTAATAAAATAGTAGAAAGGCAGATGCATCATTCTCTTTGGATATCTAACCTGGTTCACTTAAGTTTTGTATGTGATGTCACTCTGGTGTGGGGTGAAAATAGGGCTTACCCCACTAATTATTAACATTTAGAAAGTAGTACAAATTGAATACATTTAGAACTGCACGGCTGTCCTCTAAGAAATACACTTCCCAGTTTCCTTAGTGATTTCTTCCATGTCAGCAACAAATTATTACTTAATTAAATTAACATTAAAAAAGGATTACATTTGTTGTTCCGCATCAGCAAGATGCAAGACGCACCAGTATGAATAGAACTATTCTTAAATTATTAAAACCTCCCCACGTAAAAGAAGCTGGTTCCAAAGATACCACTGCTGAAGTATATAAAATGTACTTATCAGTATTTGAATTATCTGTTAGAATACTTAGGCAGCAAATATCTGACCAAATCTATTAATTGTTCAAGCATATTATGCAAATGTATAAGACAACATTCCATCTCATTATCTTCATATTTATAATGTACCATAGCTAATTTCAATTGAGTCCTGCATTAATTTTTAGAAATCAGTTACTCATTACTCATACATAGATTAATAATTAGATATTACTAAAAAACACACAGATTTTTAGCCTCAGGCAGGCCCTTTTGATTTTAGCAGCTTAAAATAGATAATTTTAGTAATTCATATAACTTACTACAGATAAATTGTATCATAATGATATCATAATAGGATTAATTATCATTTTGAAACATTGCAACTGCAAATAAATTCATACATGTATGTTTTAAAATATCACATATTTTGTTTACAAAATACCTCGGAAACTGATGAGCCTCACCTAAGGGTTTTCAAGAAATTAATAGATTCGCTAGGGCTAAAAGTTCTTTCTAGATAATGGATCCTTGCTAAAAGAAATAGATCTCTGTAGAGCTCTGTCTAGCAATATGCTGTAAGAGGATTTCCCCTTCCCTTATGACTGAAATACAATTAAAAAAGAATCGCCAAAAGAAAATAAAGTTGATTTTTTAATAGCTGTTTTAAATTATTTTTCATTCACATTCTCAAACACTTCAGATGGGAACAATGTTTCATTGCTTTTGCCTTTTGTGAAAAACACTATACTTACTTTTCTATATTTTTTAAGGATGTATTTTTAAGGATGATTTAAATTCATTGCCCACTTCTGCAAAGCCTAACAGATACTTCCTTTCTCTTTGTATGCAATGACACTGTAAAGTCACTCTGAACCAGAGATTTATTAAAAAAAAATTTTAAAACTATTTAAATTAAAACACTTACTAAAACACTTATTAAAACCACTTTGAATTTATTGAATTGATTTAATATAAAAGGTACAGAAAAAACCCAAGAAAACAAAAAACCAAACAACAAACAAACAAACACACACCAAAAAAAAAAAAAAAAAAAAAAAAATCCTTCACTGATTATGTAATTTCTTCTTACTTTAAGCAGAATTCTAGCTAATATATAATAAAGCACATTTCAGGAATCATATGCTATAAGGAACCCCAAAAGAAAATTGGACTTTGAAAAGAGGCAATATGTTATTCTAAAACAGAAGGTTTTGAAAGTAAAAAGCATTACAATTTAAGTTCTTTCTTACCTCATTACTTGACTTTGCAGTGTCAAAACCAAATTGTCATCATTCACGTTGGGCATTGTCACCATCATTTAAAATATTACAATTCAGCGCTTCAACTTTTGGAGAGTACAATTCAAATATATCTTTAAAATTCAATCTTGGTGTCTCAAGCAGGACAGACAAAATAAAAAGATTCAACATTCCTTTTCAATGTTTGAGATTGTTTCACATTACTATTCCATTTTTGAGGCATTTTAAACACCACCTAAAGTAAATTTTTGTTTCTCATCCATTGTAATTCCACTAGAAAAATCTGGATTTTATTCTTCCCTTTCCGTTTGTCCATTGCAGGTAAATGAAAGTAGGATTGTGAATGAATGTCTTTTTATATAGAATAAAAAATACAGAAAGATGAGAATTTTTACTTTATTTAATCTTTAATACTGTAAAATAAAATTAAAATGTTTATTATTTCTACTTTCTCAGGAGAAAAATATCTCTGTCACTAAGAGCACCTTTTCACCCCTGTTAATGTAATTAACTTTAATTGTATTTTTTATGGAAGTAAGAAGCCCCTATATCTTGAACAAAATTAGGGAGATTTTTACACCCAAAAGTGGCAACCACACAATCTTTAGGTTACAACACTGGCACAGTCATATACACAGTTGTATAATTGTTTCACTGACTTCTTCTTGAGTAATCACATATTTGATTTCCCTATTATATGACTATACTCTAGCAACTTAGGGCATGCACTGAAAGTGAGAATAGATCTTAAAATTTTTAACAAAAATACAATGAAGTTATTGTTTACCCATAATACATAACTACTGATACTTATGTCAGTTTGTTTTATTTGCAGTGGGATTGCTGATAAGATAGCTGAATACAAGGAGGATGGAAGGGTGGTTGATCTCAGTATTCTGGGAATTATTTCCCCTAAGATTTTGTACATTCCTCTTTTTTGCAATGGGAAGCGAATAAAAATTTAAGCATATTCTAATTCAGAGTTGTTGACTGCAAAGAAATTAAAGGAAAGAAAACAACAGCTAAACCCCAAGATGAAGCAATATCTTATTCCGTAAGCATATACAACAACATAGATTGCATAAAATTCCAGGAAAGTGCTGCAATTGTTTAAGTACCTCAATTCATTTAAAAAGAACAATTTTATTCTCATTAATGGGAGAACAGAACTGAGATTAAAGAAGTAAATGTTAAGATAGAAAAGGCTCGATAAAGGAGACCAAACTTGTTACAAGGAGACAAAATGAGCAACCTGTAATAGCAGCTAACATTTCTGCAATTAAGACTAATACTATTTGCATAGACTTCACACAGAGAACAGGACAGTAATATTCAACTCTGTTAATATCTGTACAAAGTAAAAATGTATAACTTCTATAAATCACACAAAATACTTAAGAATTGTATTGAACTGAATATAAAGTCTGTGAAAAAGCTTCTCTCAGTAGAATTTTGTTTCATTTCATTTTTTAATTATGACATTATGCAAGGGAGAGCCAAACTACCCCTCAACCTAGAAATCACATCTGAAAAAATTCAGCTTTGGGTGGCATCTCAGACAAGTTATAAATTCATTGAGGAAGTCTGGGAAAATAGCTAGATAAAATTCAGATTCAAAAGTGGGAGAAGAAGAATTACAAAGAATATTCAGTACAAACAACAAAACTGAATCTAGTATGTGTAATAAAATTACACAGAAAATGTAAAACAATGGGGGCTGGCTGGAGCCATTCTAGGAGATAGCTTAATCAGACAGAGACACAGAAATTAGGGGCAGAACTGGAGTAAAATGGGCCTCCATATAATAACATTTAACAGCATGAGCCTTTCTGAAAATGCAGTCCAAGAAAATAGTTCAGGAAAATTCAGCTGTAATGATGACAAAAATAATGCTGCCAGATAAAAGCAGAGATGAATGCACAAAAATTATGCAAGCTTTTTTCTGAAATGTGTGGGAGAAAATAATAGTATTCATAAGATACAGTGTGAAACCAAAAGAGAAAAAGTAGGAAGGAATGGCAGAAAGCAGTACTTGTATTGAATACTTGAACTACAGATGAAATCAGTTACTTTTCATCTGGATATGTAAAGTCTTAAAAAGAGGAGAACAGATTACTGACAAATCAAATAGGAAAAGTTGAAAATTTGAATCTCAAAAGACAGCTGAGTACTTCAGTTTCTGTATTCTCTTTAAGAAGATGAAGCTCTTTGAAAGAAGAACTTTTTAAATATGTCCAAAGAAAGGTGTATCTGAGTTCACACCCATCCCCCAAATATTAAAAAATACTCTCACTCAGGATGTAGAGCCCGCTCCTACAAGGAAAAATCACACAAGCACATTTAAAATCACCACAAGACAATAAAGTTAGTTTAAACTTTTCTCTTTTTTTTCCCTGAGGAAGCACACAAAAGATATCAGGCATGATTATATTTTGGTCACTGTCCCTGGTCAACGAGACAAAAGGAAAAAATACAACCAAAAGGTCATTGATTAAGATAAGGACAAAGAGACCACTTAGCAGTTATCATTATGGGCAGAATAGACTCAGCTAGTGGAAATTATTTTAATTCATTGTCAATTAAACCAAGTAGAATAATGAAAAATAAGTCTAAAAATATCTTCCTTTCATTCCTCCATTCCTCCAGCTGGTTCAGCTTCACCTCTGACAGTCCTACTTCTTTACTCCCAAGCAGTGCAGGTGTATGGGAAACAGGACATGTGTATGTTCGTACACCTTGATGAATCATCCTTCCCATACCCTTGCCCTGTTCTAGCATTTGGCTACTTCCATAGAATAAAGTCTTCCATTAACCTCTCCAACATGGATTCTTTCTACGGGCTGCAGTTCTTCACAAACTCCTCCTGCACCATAGATTCTTTCCATGAGGAGCAGTCCTACTGAAACAGACAGCTTCAGTGTGGGCCTTCTGTGGACTGCAGCTCCTTCCAGAAAACCTCCAGCATAGGCTTCTCTCACCACAGAACTACAGATCCTGCCAGGAACCTACTCCAGCATGAGCTCTCTCCACAGGGTCACAGTCTCTACAGGAATCCACATATTCTCCTGAGGGTCTCCTGCCCTGGCTGCACATGCAACTCTGCATCCCCATGGGTGTTCAGGGGCTGCAGGGGAACAGCTGCTTCACCATGGGCTGCACCACAGGCTACAGGGGAATCTCATCTCCAGCACCTGAAACACCTCCTGCCCCTCCTTCTCCAATGACCTTGGTGTGTGCAGGGATGTTTTTCTCATGTCTCTCACCCCTCTCTCACACAGCAGCCATAAAGCATTTTTTTAACCCCTCTAAAATATGTTATTACACAGGAATCACCAGCTTGGCTGATGGGCTCAGGTGTGTCCTTCAACAGGTCCATTACAGACTGCTGTTTATGACATGAATCAGATCCTTCTCATTGAGGCCAAACCTGCAGCACTCCACCACCACCATGAAACCTTGCCATTTAAATCAAATACACCATGCAAATTGACTGTTTTGTATTAATTGTGTCAAATCCCAGGGTTGTCTACAGTATGTATTATTAATATGGAGTTCCATTAGCATTCATGGAAATCATCCAGATTAATTTTTCACACCCCAGTGAAAAAGCAAGATTTGAGTGGTTCATAATGCATATTGTAGATTCATATTACCAAATAAATTACAATCTTAAAAGTCACAAAATGCACTGCAAAAACCTGTAGATTTTATACTTTAGTGGAACTATCGTGAGTTAATGACCTTATCACTAAACAGTGTTTAATTGAGTTTTGAACTGGCAGGACTATAGTAAGTTCTTAAAAAATCAATCTGATTTATTTCCATTTATACTGTTGCAGTTTTACAATGAGTTAAGTTTTTTTTCAATACAATTAGAAATGTGATTTGGTCCAAATTTTCTTTCTAATTTCCTCAACCTTATACAAACATTCCAGTTACACCAGCTGTTTCTATGAACCCTTCAGAAGTTTCTGTTTAAACCTCTGTTCAAAAGGAAATCAGAACTGTTACAAAAACTACAGAAACTCAAATTTGGCAAGTTTAGAAAATCTGGGCTCACAGTTTGAAGTTAAAGTAATTTCTAACTTTAAAAAAAATATGTCTTCTATATCTGTGCACATATGCATGTGCATTTTCTATATTAATATTGCAATATTTAGGTGGTCCTAGTACAATTAAGCAATATAGGGTATACTGAGATAAACCCACTCTATGGTTAAGAGAGGACCCCTACAGTCTTTGTCCTTTTTTGATTTTTCCACTCTTTCCCACTGAAAAAGCATCCCGTGTAAGTGTGGCAATTTGCCTAAAATGGTGAATTTGAATGGCAAGTCTGATTTGCACCTGTTGGCCTGTCTGGTGGCCATACAGTCCTGTACCTTTTCTAGGGCTGCTCTTGCCTCTTGGGTGAGGGTCCAAGGAGAATTTAGCTCCTCTCCCCCTTTTAAAAGATTAAAGAGGGGGTCTAGGTCTTCAGTGGTCAGACCTAGCCAAGGTCTTACCCAATTTAAAGACCCACTGGGCAATTTAAAGCTCCTGAACATCTGCTAAGGTCCTGATGTGATTTTTGACAACTAATTTTTGTGGCACAATTGTCCACTTACCAATCTCCAAACCCAGGTACTTCCAAGGCGGCATCTTTTGAATCTTTTTCTCCTGAAGCTTGAAACCTGCAGCAACCAAAGAATCGATTATCAGGTCAAGCACGTGGGACAGTAAATCATCATTGGGAGCATACACGAGCACATCATCCATGTAGTGCAGGATGATGGCTTCTCCTACAGCTGCACACACTGGGGACAGCAGGGAAGAGAGGTACCACTGCCAAATAGATGGTGGGCTTTTCATCCCTTGGGGAAGGAATTTCCAGTGGTATATTTTCCTTGGGGCTTCTTGGTTGAGGGTAGGGACCGAGAAGGTGAAACGTGGGACATTGTCAGGGTACAGAGGAATCTAGAAAAAACAATCTTTGATATCAATAATTGCCAAATTCCAATTTTGAGGGAGCATCACTGGAGATGGCATCCCTGGCTGGAGTGAACACATGTCCTCAATGACATTATTAATTTGACGGAGATCATGGAGGAGCCACCATTTGCCTTTGTTTGCCTTTTTTATAACAAAGACTGGGGAATTCCACAGAGACATGGTTTCTACAATGTGGCCTTTAGCTAGCTGTTCATCCACTAGCTCCTGAAGCACCTTTAATTTTTCTTTACTGAGCGGCCACTGCTCTACCCAGACTGGTGAATCAGTTTTCCAATTGAGTTTCTGGGTAGGGCGCTCTTCAGTGGCCGCAGCCTGAAAAACTGGGGGCATCTGGAATGCCAATCGTGACCCCCCCCTACTGGGCCATCAGGTCTCTCCCCCACAAGGGCTCTTAATAATCCAAAACAAATGGATGCAGTGTAGCTAATTGTCCATTTGGCCCCTTAATTTGCACAACACTTTTTGATTGCTTTGCCCATTTCATTCCCCCTCTACCTTCTACGTGCCCAGCCACATTTTGCAGTTCCCAATGTGAAGGCCACATCCTTTCTGGTACAATTGTTACATTCACGCCTGTGTCCAAAACCCCTTTAAGGTTCATTACTTCCCCACTGTGACAGACCTCATACCCTATTATGAGTTTGTCCCTCCCAATAACTCGTGTGGGACAAACATCAAGGTGTTTGTTCCTTGTGATGTCTTTTTCAGGGAACGGGTCAGGAGCTTGAATTGCCTGAGCTATTATCTGCCCCTCAGGCAGAAACAAAGGTGAGCGGACACAGCGCAGCCAGAGAACGAGTTGTTTAGGGTTTGATAAGACGAGATCCACAAGGATCTCGATCTCTCTTGGTGTGTACTGGGTGTCCCCAAGGATGACATACTTACTGCCAACATGTTGCCAGGAGCCTGGCACCTGTAGATCCAATGAACCTAAATGCCAGTCAGTGTCACTTAGGTGCAAGGATTCTGTCATTTGCAACCTAAAAGGCTTTTGGAGACATTGAGATTAGATTGGATCTGCTCACGTCATGATCTGAAAGGGTCATGTCTGGAGACTTCTACTGAAAAGCAGAACTTGTTAAAGCAGGATTAGCTATGTTAACATTTGCATTTTCCAGTTTTTTTCTTCCCTCCTCGGACTTGCCCCATTTATGTCAGCAAGCTGGGCAAGCCAGCACTCATCCTTTAGTTTTTTGAAAAATCCCCTTTGGGCCCTCAAGACCCCCCGCCCCCATTGTCCCAAAGGTCCAGAAATTGTCTTTAAAGGCAATTGAGATGCCCAGTGTCCAGCCTGATCGCACAGGAGACATGTCATTCTTCTCTTGGGCAGTGGCTGTGTCACAGGCACAGAGGGCATGGCATCTGCTGCGGCAGTTCTTTGCAGTGGTCTGAATGCATCTCTGGAACTGTGATTGAGGTGAGCTGTCATGAAGGGAACCCTCCAGGTACACACCTGGAGCATGTCATCTAAGGTTGGCACTGGTTCCATGGGCAGGCTGAGGATGGCTGCCTTGCACTGTTCATTTGCATTGGTCAGTGCCATCTCCTCCAGGACCTGTTCTTGGGCTCCTTCTTTCTTAACCTGTAACTCGATAGCTCGGGTCAATCACTCCACAAATGTTACAAAAGTTTCTGATGGAAGCTGCTTTATTTTACTGTATGATTGGAAAGGTCCATCAGGATGGATTGAAAAGAATGCTTTGGAAGCAGAATCTTTAATGCCCTCCAAAACAGCTAAAGGAATTTTCCGAGCCTGCTTGATGGCAGAGACCCATTCACCATCACCACATAGATGTTCTAATCGAATTGGAAAATTATTATTATCAACAGCTGTTTCAGAATTTTGCCAAAGCTTGGGAAGTAAATGCCTTAACTTTTTTTTTTCCATGTTCCTTCCCAGAGTCTAAACTCTGTGGATGATAGGATTGAAGCGAAAAGCTGCCAGATGTCGGGGGAACTATAGGATTTCCTGCTAAATTTGCTTTTAAAATGTTGCAAAAGTATTCACTTTTGGATCCAAAATCGATCTGAGCTTTGCATAAATCCTGAATCGCTTGTTGTGGGAAGGCGTCCCAATTGCTGTGGACAACACCCCCTCTTTTTGACCATCAATATGTGACAGGGTAGCAGAAAAGTTGGGATCAGTTCCTGCTTCCGGGTTCCTGGCTTGTCCAACCCTCTCCTCTGGGGCATGGGAACTGGGGTTGTGGGCAGGGAAACCATGGGAACCAGGGGCAGGAAGGGGCTGGAGGCTTGAGTCACATAGGGTGAAGTTAGAGGGCAGAGGTGTGAGGGTAGGGGGCGGAGATGGAGGAGAGGGCAGTGCCAAGGGCGGCCCCGAAGGGAAGGAGGAGTCTGGGGAGAGGAAGCGGTTGCAAAAGAGATTGTGGGAAGGAAGGAGAGACAAAGAAAGAGGCTCCTCTTGGCTCATGCCATTATGGGGGACAAAGGAGTCTCCGTCATTTTGTGATTCCCCCCCAGAACTGAGGCCAGCTTGGGAATCACTAAGATGGGGGTTTTGAACACTCGAACTGTCTGCAAAAGTACAAGCTGGGGAAGAAGGGAGGTTTGGGGAAAGTATAGGGGTTTCTCAAGGAATCTGGCCAGCATTCCTTGAGCAGGGGAACTTAGGAATTCGAGGAAAGCCAGGGGAGCTGCAGCTTCCCTGCCCTGTCTGGTGCGCTGCTTTCCTCAGAATATCCAAGCTTGGGGAAGGGATTTTGGGGTCAGAAGAGGGAGAAACTGAGGGAACTGCGGAAAATCCACAAAGAACTGGGTTTTTTTCTTTTCATTTCACTTTTGCAATGCAAACCAAATCTGCAAGCTCCAAAGCGCAAAATTTGGATTTTCTTTATCATTAGGGGAGCCTAATTCAGCCAATTTGTTTGCAACAGCCTCCCAAAATTCTGGGAAGCTTATTTGCTCTAATGATAAATGTGGAAACTGAGAAAACAACCACAGAATTAATTTTTTCAGCTGTTTCTTTGAACAGTGGGTCTCCCCATCATCCAAGGCACTTAAAATTTGGTAATAGACTCTCTTCTGAGACACAGACAACCTAGCACCATTTTTGGCTCAGATTTTAAGTTTCTGTGTCCCCTTTAACCAAAAGTAAAAAAAAAAACTCGCTGAAGAGGGAAAAAAAAAAAAAAAAAAAAAAAAAGGAGGAGAAACTGTTACTTTTTTCCCCCCTGGGCTGCGCAGCTGAAACAGAATTTGCTATTAAAGCACCCTAAAGGTTTGCTCTGAAAGCAAAAACGTTCCCCCAAAGGAAAAAACCCTTTTCCTTGAGGAACAACAGTTCTGAAAGATTTTTCCTAAGATCCCGAATTGGTAATACTCACCAAAAATCCAGTGTGCAGATGAAAATTCCTTTCCCAATCACTCCTTTTACCTGAGACTGACCCTTTTAGTGCAAAAAGATCTTCGTCCGCTAACACGCAGTCACCTTCTCTGGGAGCAGCCTGCCATTCAGGCACCTTCTTCTCAGCACTCTGATGGGTTTTTTAAGTCCAAAGGAAAACTACAGCCTTAGTCTGCGAAGTCCTGTGTTTCAGAGACTTCACAGCGAACGCCAAGCCTGATGGATCTGTATCCCTGCGTGGATGGGCCACGTTTCAGGACTCACATGCCTGCGTGAGGTTCCTCAGCCATGTGCTCCACGTGTGGTTCTTTGAGCCTTCTGTGAGTCCCTTGTGGCTTGTAGCACCATGCTTGGGTGCCCCCTGAAGTGGCTCTCTCACTCCCTTTGGAGCCCATGCTTCGTTTTAACCTCGGCAAGCTTGAGAGAGAGAGCCCATGCCAGAAGGAATCTTCCTTCTCAGGGCCTTAATGCTACCCAGAGGCTGCAAACCTTCTCGTTTAGAGAGAGCAGGCATCCGTTGATGGTAAAAGGAAAGAGTCTGTTCTTTGTTTGGGGGGAATCATGGCTTTATTCAGGGGTCCTGCCTCGCCAAGTCTGGAGCTCCGTCCAGTGCCCATCCCCGTCCCTATCCTGGTGCAAGAGCAAGAGCCCCAGACTATCCCAGGGCTTTATCCCAGGGAGAAAGGGGCTAGGAGCAGGGACAAGCCACTACCCAATGAGGAAAGAGGTGGGAGTGGAACAGAGTTGGGTTACCTTCCAGTGTTGGAGAATGGGCAGGGCTGAGCAGGGACAAACTTTGTGATACATTTTCCAGGGGAACAGGGTGGTACAGAAGAAACATTATAAAACCCAATATAAAAATGAAATACAATATAAAACAAATTAATGCAGTACAACAATACAGTATGTATTATATTCCTAAAAGAGGGGTTAAAATATGCAATTAAAACTCTTATCCAGTAATTCCTTCTGCTTTTAAAATATAAAGAGAAGGGATGCATTTTCAAAAGGGGTTAAGGCTCAACTTCAAAAAAGTAGTCATTGCTAGATTCTTGAAGAAGCCTCTTTTTTTGTTTGATCTCCATTGGCTGCTATTATCTGAACACTTCTCTTGACCAGATCTACCCACGGTCTCCTGGGTTAAGTGCACACACACGAGCAAATATGAAAAATGAACTATGAAAAACAACTGTCAGTGGAAGATGAGCAGTTAAGAAATGGGTTTTTTTCTTAAAATGCCCCCAATAAGTGAATTTATTGTTTTTCTTTAAAATACAAAATGACTCAAATATATCTTATGTAAAATTGTCATGGGTTAGTACAGTTTGCGTTTTTAGTTATAGAAGAATCTAGAATAATTCTCCAGGTCAAGACCTGAGAATTGCTTTAGAAAAGACAGGGACCTATCAGAGAGCTAGTTGGAACATTGGCATCTGTTCTAACCACTGAAAAATTACTTCAGGAAGTACCATATAAAACCCCTTGATTTCCTGTCGGTGGGTCCTTTTTTCTTCTATTTTTTGGCCAAAGAGAGACAGGTAACATTGAGCAAGGCCTGCTGCTCCCACTTTGCAGGGGAGCTGGCCTGAGGCCTGGCTTGATTCCATCGGCTCCCGGGTTGGCGGGGAATGAGAGGTTGCTGTTTTGCAACAGCTACTTTCTTCAGACTTCTCTGCAGCAGAGAGAGATTTCTTCTGGGCCCCTGATAAGAGCTATGGGCACCATTTAAGCCAAAGCCACCCTGATTTACACCAAGGGGTGGACTGAGAAGGCATTTATGATCCTGCCTGTTTTTTTGTGATTCCAGACTACCCGGGTGCTCTGATCCCTGATGTTTCTGTGTGAGTTCTTCCTCTCTCACCAGTGCGGCCTTGAACATCTAACATCACAGAGGGAGCTACAGAGGGAGAGACAAACACTCTGAGCAGATTTAACTGTTTCTTAGCAACATGAAGCTTCCAGAGCTTGGCCCTTCTCTGAGAGAGTAAGAAAGGACAGAGTGAACATAAAGAAAAACAGTATGAAGTCAGTAGAGCAAGAGTAAAAAGACTGTTAAGACAGAGAGTTGAAGAGTTGGTTGTTCCATTCTTACTTGAGCAATAGAAATGACCTCTATATTTAGATCACTCCTTTAAATCATGGGAAAGATAAGCATTTGGGGAGATGATTGTTTAGATTTTTGTGTAGATTTGAGCAAAGGTGTTTGTGATAGACTAAGTAATATTAATCCTATAAGATGTTCAAACAGAGATAAAGATAAGAAGCCCTCTGTGCCAGTGAAGAAGTAAGAAGACACCTCTGTACTTAAAGATGAAGAATCCTTTGCTTTGGAGTTATTCATCTTTAAAAGGTGACACCCCAGTATGCAAAAGTCTAAGACTCATGACCCATAAGCAGCTTGGGAAACTGCTTCTGGGAGGGGTCACTAAGGCAGGTTTCTCTGGGCAGTTGTTTTTGTGACAGTTTAAAACCCAGAAGAGAACTGTTCTACGTTGTCCGTGGGATCCATGACTCTAAGAGAGACTCTTCCCCTAAAGAACTGATGAAAGACTATTGTCAGATAGTGAAACTGGCTGAAAATTACAAGTTTTGTCTCTTTATGTTGTTTTGTTAGAAAGTGAACAGTTTGTAAGAAGAAGGAAGAGTGTTTTTGAAGTTTCATTCTGTTTTAGTTTTTTTCCAACTTTCTTTTTCCTATTCTTTTAGTGTATGTTAATAAACTATTTGTTAATTTTAAGGTTGAGCCTGCTTTTTCTCCTAGTCTCTCTCCCACAGAAAGCGTAAGTACTAAGACCAGAATTTAGTGAACGTGAACACAACAAAAATAGAATAGCATATACTATTGTATTAAAAATAGAATTAAATGTACTTTTAACATTTTCTACCCTAAAAAAAAAAAAATATTTTGCAGTTCTGACAAAAGTTACACCTTGTACAATTGGGGCCACCCATTGTGGCCCATCATCTCCTCCTGGTCCAGAGTTTTGCTGACTAACTCTGAGATGACACATGTTTGGAGGAGGGTATTTTGTTTAAAGGAGATGTAGAAGAGGATCTATGACTCTCTCCCACTTTCATTCCCCTGCTCTCTCACCACCTGCTCCACATTCTGCACCTAAGCCACTCTCCCTCTGCAAGAGAGGATGTTCCACCAGTGTGTCCTCCTGCAAGTGAGAGTAATTTAACTGCATAGGTAGCTACCAAGGCAAGAAGCAGGTATCATGGTACTATCAGTGTCTAAATTTCCAGTGTCAAGTGTCTTTAGATTTGCTTAGTTACTGTGATAATTATAATGCTGACTTTGAAAAAACAATGTATTTTAAAAGTTTGTTTTATGGAAAAAATATTGAAAAATAGCTATAACATCCCATGCTCTACACAGTTCTAAAATGCTCCCATAATTTTTATTCTGAGCTCTTGTCTCCCTGCTATAAGCATGCACAGCTTAGATATTCAACATCAGGTTATTTTAAATCATGAAAGACATGTTAAAATATATTTTCTATTGAATAACTGAAGAAACTAACTACAAAATACCAATTTTGTTGTACTGAGCTTCTGCTTGTGTTTTTTTGTTTGTGGTTTTTTTTTTCTTTTACGTCTATTAGAAAGTAATTGCTATCCTAAAAGCCTATTTTACAACACAATTACCATGATCACAGATTTCAGCCTCATAAAACAGTCTTATTTTTTAACCCTAATAATATAAATAGTCAAAATGGGTAATAATGGCGATGACACATATTCAAAGATGTTACTAATCCAACATTATTTGGTGATTTTATGCTAACATATAATTTATAAATCTATGTCATTTCTGAATTATTAATATATTAATTATAACAAATAACTGACTTTGCCAAGAACTGCATAGATAAATAACTGATAAATTACCAAAGGGGAAATAATATATTTATTATCCATGAACAGTGATAGTTTAAAACATTAAAACTAAACTACTATAAAATTAAATACAAATGGAAAAATTTGGTGCTCAATAGAGATAAAAAATAATGATTAAATAAAAATAAAACTGCCAAGTCTCTTACTCTTCATGAAGGTTAAGAGAAATATGGTAAAGAAAAAAAAAACCAAAGAGTTTATCAATTAGCAGTTCCAGTGATGCATAATTTTTCCCAGAAAACAGCTATAGATAAATTTCCAAGTGCCATAACATCACAAGATCTGTAAAAGAAATCAATGGGGAAACAAAATGCATAATGGAATTGAGATATTCTTGTTACAATATTTTTCTTTAAGTTCCCAAGTCATGTAACTGTTGAGGATCTGTAGAAAATAGTCCCTACATCTCTCTGCCTCTGAACCTTGCCCATGTTCCTTAAATGAACTATAATTTTGAGGTGAAAGGATTCCTCTTAAGATGCGTGCTATGGCTGACCACTTTGTAGCTTTCTTCACTACAAAAACATTGTTCTGTTTTTGCTTAAATACTGCTGACTTCAAATGTAGCTATGCTCATTATACTGTGGTGATGCATTTTTCTTTATGCATATTTTTGTAAAACGTCTTGAATGGTTTGTTCATATTTTTCCCATTAGGTAGATGGTTTTACCCAAAGTTTCCTCCTCCCTTGCTCAGTTGTCATTTACTCCCTAGACCCACCTGCTGCCTCTGCTGAGGCGAAGCGACCTGGTTCAGGAACGACACAGCAGCCACACCCAGGCTGCTCGGTCCATTAGCTCACAGACACCAATGTGGTGGACAGCAAATGGCATTTATTGACTGGTTACATGAGGTTATAAAACTTCTGTTACATCACTTCCGTCTGCTTACCTTACAAACTATGTGTTGCTTAGCTTATCAAGGACACTAAACAACTAAGTGTTGAGGGAGGGGTTCTGTCTACCCGTACAACGCGATATCTTCCGACCGCCTGTCCCTAATCTCCCACATCTCCACACCCCACCCCACCCCCCCCCATGACTAAGTAAAAAACCTATAAAGGTATAAATGTTATAAAAAATGCAAAAAGCTGTTAAAGTTAGTATAATAGGATACAAAAATGATATAACATGTTAGCAATAAGTGCACTTCATGGCAATTGCAGGCATTTGACAAATAGGATGTTGACTTTCTCTAAACGGCTCTTAACAAATGACACTAACTTGTTCAAAATGCAAGGCCCAAAAATCAATGTCAGGAGTATCATGGTGAGAGGGCCTATTAAGGTGGAAACAAGGGTGGCTAGCCATCGGGACTGGTTGAACCATGACTCGAACCATCCTTGTTGGGCCTCTCTCTCTCTTTCTCTGGGCCAGTCTTTCTCTTAGTTCAGCCATGGAGTCTCGCACGACTTTGGTATGGTCTGCATAAAAACAGCATTCTTCTCTCAAGGCGGCACACAGGCCTCCTTGCTGCATGAGCAGGAGGTCCAGTCCTCGCCTGTTCTGCAGGACAACTTCTGAAAGCGAGGAGATAGATTCCTCCAGAGAGGAGATGGATTTTTCAGTTCTTAACAAGTCCTCGTCAATTGTCATTTGCAGCTGAGAAAGTCCTTGATGTTGGGTCACGAGAGCTGAAACACCTGTGGCTGCACCAGTGGCTCCTAGGCCAAGGAGCACTGCAATGATTATATCTGTTATTAGTTCTCTTTTGTGGATCTGGATGGTTTCTCCTAAAAAGTGATACATTTCCTCTTCTTGGTGATACAGGACTCTAGGAACAATCAGAACTTGGACACAAAAGTCAGCAAGGTTATTGAGTTTACCAAGGTACACACAGGGGGTTATTCCAGATTGTTGACAGACCCACATTCCTGGTACGAATAGGACTGCCCACTTATCAGTCTTTTGGCTAGGTTGGATGAACTCAATACAGATATTTCCCATCTGCTTTGCTAAGGTTACATTGCCAAAGTACTTGCCTGTGACTTGACTCAGGGTAATTTCCCTCCGGGGGGTGTCGCACCTACAGTTGTGTGGATTATCTGCTGCAGAATATTTGAAAGGAACATCAAGGGCAACACCCTCATAAAAAGGAGGTTCTGCATTATAACATAACCAGCATGATTTTGTAAAGTTTGGATTGGATTGGTTCAACGACAAAAAGGTAGCATTTAACACACTAAGAAACAGATTGTAAGGAGCTGACTGAGGTTTTTGGTAAATAGCTAAAAGGGCTGGATGAGGAGGAGGCGCTAGGTGTGACTTCCCCCTTGTGTCTGCGTGCTGTAAGAATATGATAGGGTCTAATGTATCTGCACCAGTTACTAAGGCTAGTTGCTTTGCACAATTGTCCTCCCACTCTTTTTTAAAAACTATCATCTCTGCCCCATCAAAAATCAATCTGCAAGTTTGCTTTATGTCAAATGGGAGCATGTCATTCCCTCCAAAAACACTATCAATGAGAGTGGAAACCACTGCTGAATTGATCCCTCTGCCAGTGATTGCTTTAACAATTGCTTGTACATCCTTATGATTTACTGGGGAGTATGTTCTCTTTTCCACCTTGCCCCCCCACTCAGACTGGAAAAGCCAGTGTGGCTGATGGACCCCAATTGGTGCATGCCATTTTTATTTTCCTCCAGTCTGTGAGAGGAGTTTGCTCCTTTTCCGACTTCCCCTCAGCCCAAGTAGGAACATTGTTGTTAATGATTTTATATACTGTTACTTCTTCTTTGTCGGAGCCGGAGCCAGAGTGGGCTGCAGACTGTCCCAGTCCTCTGACAGAGTCGGAAGTCGACTGACTGGCTGCTTCCAGGCTCCAGAGCCTTTTGGTTGGGCTCCGACCCCGCCCCTTTTTCTCAGGGCTGGGCCACTCCTTCCCTCTGGGCCCCTGCCCCTTTCACTCAGGGCTGGGCCGCTCTTTCCCTCTGGGCTCCCCCCCGCCTTCTGCTGTGGGAGCTTCTTCCCTTAAAAAAATGTGGGGTTTGGCAAACATTCTGATTAGCTTTAGTTCCCGCTTTGAGTTCCCCCCCTTTCTCCCACTCGCGCACGTCCGCGTTATCAAACAAACTTTCTTTGTTTTCCCTGGCAATGGGTGCGCTATCTAAAAGACCTTCTTTGTTTTCTGCATCCCCATTATCTAACAAACATTCCTTGTCCAGTCCTACTACATTCCTGCCCTCCCCCGGGGATTCAGCGCAATCTTGTCCTGCATAGGGTGGGGGTCCCTCCCCAGCATTTTCTAACAGTAATTCAGCGGTAGCACTTTTGGCAGCATTTCTGGCTTTCTCAGCTAAACCATCCCAAAATGATTGTGCCTGCCTTTTTCCCTCAGCAGGGCTTGAGAGCTTTGGAGAGAGCTTTTGCTCCTGTGAGTCTGTGCACTTGGCAGAGCCAACCTTATCTACAGCTTGAACACTGTAGTTGACCTTCAGATCACATTCTTTTACGCTTTGACAATCCTCTGTAAAAGTTTGCGTCACCGCCCCCACCCCCAGTTGCGGAGTAACTCGCCAACAATTTTGGGCATCTTGCCAGGTCTCTTGCTCTTGCAGAGCTTTTTGCAAAGCCTGCACAACTTCCCCATAATTTAAGATTTTTCCCTGCGCCAGAAGACATTGTCTCTTCAGCCAGAGCTTTCATACATTGATCCCATATATCTGGGTGGAGAATATCCACCAGATGATCAATGATACTAAGTTGCAAAAGCCTCATCACTGCGAGGGTAAAATCTTTTGCTTTACAATCAATCCCCCACTGCTTATGAATCTAAGATACAACCTTCACAAGAGCTTCCATCCTACCACAGGTCTGGGGGCGTCCCCCCCCCGAGCTGGTCCAGCTGCTCGGCCGTCGTTCACCCACCCGTTCTCCCAGGCAATGTCCCGGGGTTTCGGCACCACCCACTTGTTACCTCATTTACATAATGTCAATTCTCCCTAATCCCTGTCCTTGGTTCTAGAAAGTTCCCTGTCCATAGCTGTGAGGTCCCAACCCCCTGCCTAACTCCTCCCAGGAATTCCCATATTCCAGGAAGCCCCATTGGTCCATGTGACTCTTTCCACTCCCATTGTCTTTCCTATTGGCTGTCATATTTTGAGCTCCTCCTTAATCTCCTCCCTGTTGTATCCCTGACTTGTTGAAGAATTGTACCCTCCCTTGTACTTCCCCCATTTAAAAGACTGTGCAGAATGCTGAGTTTTGTTTTTTTCATCACTGACCCCTCAGGGAATAAATTCCTTTGAGGAGAACATGAAAGGCTCCTCCCTGTTCTTTGCCCTGATCCTAGACACTGTGCCACCAACTGCTGCTGAGAGCAGAGGCTGCTCTCTGCACTGTTACTTGGGTCAAAGCCATGACCCAGGGACAGCCACACCTGGCGCGGACCAGGGAGTGAGAGCTATCTCAGGGGATTTCTCTGGCAAGCCATGTCCTTGTACCTTTTCATGTAGCATTCCCTAGCAGAGCATGTCCTAGCCAGTGCCTGCTTATGGGCTTTTACTGCTCCTGCTGCAAGATGTGTATGACAAGGACATAGGTACCAAAAATTTCAACAGAATGAATGAATATCATCCAGAACCTTGACCACTGAAACCAGGAAAGTGAATATTTTGGGCATTGTAAACAAAATGGAATTATCTTCTACTTGTATTTAAGTAATTACTTTCCTGCTACTGAAACACTGAATTTCAAAAACTGAAAGAATACAGCAACCTTAATAATTTCACTAGAGTATGAACAATTCTTTTTTAATTTTTTTTTTTTTTAATCTTCAGTTGTGAAAGCATACTTTCAACTTGTATGTGTTGTAGGAAATTTATTTTATTTTATTTTATTCCTTAAGATTAACACTTCTCAGAGGAAATTTTTTCAGTAGTGCTCACTATAATACAGGTATTTCAACACAAAAAAAAAAGCCTCCCAAAAACCTGAAAATCTCAAACATGGGGCGATCAAGAATGCAGTGCAAAAGGTAAAATAAGATCTCTCTTTGTAAAGGTGCCTTCCTTACATGTGACATTTTTTCAACAATCATTTGTTCTTACTACTGCATGCATAGTTTTTCCTATCTTCTCTTATTTCTCACTGAATTTATCAGAGTATAGTGTATTATCCCTTAAAACTCTCTGATCCATCAGAGACCAAAGTCTCATGCAACCACTTTTAGACTGTTGAATCATTGCCACCTAAATATTACACTTTCTCAACACAGGAGTCTAAATCACAGTTTTTGTTATCTGCAGTAAACAGAAAACCTGCAGGTATTGCTTGTAGGCTTAAATTTATAATGGAATTTAATGAAATAATTTTTCTAACTTGTGTATACCCATTGTTAGGGGTTGCTATCCTAGATCTTTTCCTCTCTCCAAACCATTCTTTTCTTCAGTGGGTAAATGAGTAAATGGGTTCACCAAGGTGATATTCTCCTTCTTTCCCTCCCTACAGGCTTTGTTGTGTTGCATGTGAGCCTTCTATCACTTTGTTCACTCACCTTATTTTTACCTATTCCTTCATCCTTCCTTCAATTTCATATCCCTATGTCTCATTCTTTCTCCTTGTCCTTGTTTATTGCATGTAAATAGTCATTTAATATACAGTATTTTACAGAACATAATAATTTCTATCAACTTCAAGAGATTCTATAAGCAGCTGAATGCTCCTGTAAGATCTTATTTCTATATAACTTTGAGTAGATATTTTGTCTTCTGTCTCCTACACAAGTTTGAAGAAAGGCTTTTTCAATTGTTTAACCTGTAGGTTTTTTATCTGCAATTAAAGTCTAGCTCTTCATTTTCCGAGATGTGGAGGTGATATAAATCAAGGCAAACAGTAAGAACTGCAATGCAGCTTGATACTAAAAGCAAAACATGCATACATGCCAAACCATACTTTGCCTGACCAATTTATCAGTAGAAAATACAGCATTAAATCAGCTTGTAGCTGTCTAATTTCTTTGGCAATAGAATTATAGAGATTAAAGATAGGACATGAAATTAAATTAAAGTCTTTTTTTTTCTTTTTTTTTTTCTTTTTTTTTTTTTTTTTTTACATGAAGAATCATTGCAGTTTTTATGGGAACCTCCAGCCCTGATTTTAAAATAGCAACTGCAAATGTGTTCTCAGTGTCTTGACTAACACAGTTGTCAGCCGGATTTCTGTTACAAAGGTGGATGAATAATTCATTTTTATTCATGCAGCTGACAACTTAGTCTTTATCTTTTCATGAACTTTTTATAAAATTGTCTGCGCTCTTTAGGTGGAGCCACTCAAGCCACAGTACAGCATGCACTTCCTCCTCCTCATGTAACCCTTCAGTGATGAGGGCTCAAGCATAGAGTTGTACTTATTAGTTGTAGAGCTCTAATGACATTGTTGTGATTCTATGATTTTCATAACCAATATTGCATAAGGTTTCGATTTCAGAATCAAATAAATAAAAAGAGACTTGGCTCTGGCCAACATACAGCTACTCGAGATTAAAATTTAATTTAGTCAGCATTCACACTTGTAAGGGTTGAAACTTTTGTGGACATTAAATATGAAAAAATTGGTTCTCTAAGGAAATTACATAGTCTTAGCTATTCTTCAGCAGTAACCTTGGAAATCTGCTTTTCCATGTGATGGTCTTTGTCCTCAAGTTGATAGAAATCCAGGACTTCTGAGAAAACAAAACAAATTATTTTATCCTATGAATTTTTTGGACGCTGCAAAAGTTTTACAGAAAAGAAAGGTGTGATTTTTTTTTATTTTTTTTTCCCCTCTGTCCTCTTTTCTACAGTTCAGTTTATCACCTCTATGTTTTCTTCTATGTTATGACTAACAGATAAAAGCTGAAACACATCATAACAAAATCAATAGTTCTAAAAAATCTATTTTCTAGCCTCCATCACTGCATGCAATGTTTTATTTGTTTGGGTTTAGTTTGGGTTTTGTTTTACATAATAAATTTGTCATGCTTTTCTGGGCAAGAATTGAATCTGCAGAACTACTGATACTTCTTTTATCAATGGTCTTATGTTTTTATACCCGGAGAGCAGAATATAGTGTCCCTAAGATGGCTCTAGGACACTGTTTTACGCCTCCATTCTGCAATGCAGGTTACTTCCTCCTTCAATATCTTCTGCTTCTTTACGTTGTCCATTGTTGTTTTGGTGTAATAGGTACATTTCAGTCTCACTGAAGGTGAATGGCAGTTTCTTATGTAATCTGTAGCCTCAGATCACACTGATGTGTATGACATCTCACATCACCTAAGTGAATTGTAAGCTTTTCTTTTTACACAAAAATCCAAGTTTTTTTCATTTTAAAGGCACCTGCTGTTTGCCTTGGCTTTCGTTTTTCTAAATTGAAATAAATCTCTAAATTAATGAAGACCATTTATTTTTCCACACAAAGAAGACTTTTAATCTCCAGTCTGGATTATAATCCATAAATTTACTTATCTAGTAAAAAAATCATATATTTCTTTCCATTTGCTCCACATTTGATTGAGACTGTCTAAAGAATTTTGTGACACTGTTTTAGAGGTTTTATTCAAATACCAATATAAGCCTACTTAAGAAAACTCAAAAGTGGTTTTAAGTAATTCTCCATGCATTAAATTCTAAAATTAAAAATTCACATTATATATTTGAGGTAATAAACACACAGCAGCCATTGGTCACTATTTGTCTTCAATTATAATAACAAGTTTGAGGGTTCCAAATATAGCATAAGCACACTATGAATATTAACTTGTAACAAATTTTACATAAATACTAATATCAAAAGAGAACAAAAAAGAACTAGAATGTGACTAGGTAGTCAGGGTTTAAACATAACTTTTCATTAGTAAGACTCCACAACCTTTGGGAAAATTTATTTGATTTTTCCGGGAAAACTCAGGGAAGACAACCCTAAAGAAAAAAATAAGGGAAATGGAGGAATGTACAGCATGAGTTAGAATTGAAAAAAATTCTTTATGAGCATTAATTTTACTTATTCTTTTTTTTTTTTTAATATATATTTTCTCATGTGGGATATACAATATAATTACTAGCTATGTTATATCTTAATTTATCAAAAACAAAGGGAAGTTAATGATGGCAAAAGGTATAATATGTAATCATAAAAAAGGACTTTATTTTCTAATTAAAATTTTTGACTCAACCACTCTGAAGGCTAAATGACACTCTTTAAGCTATATTTTAGGGCTGAATTGAACTGAACTGGCACATACTCCAAAGTTCAGTCAAATGCTTGGATCTCCAATCCAGAACAGAGAAAAGTCATTGTATTTATCACAGAAAACTAAACAGAGATCTACAGAAGCTCCATAGAATTAATGGCATGAAAGCTCTAAACTGACATTTTGTCTCATATTACCTCCAGGCAAGCTGTTTCATACACATTAGACCTGGGCTTTTCTATTTTTCTTTTAATTTTTTCCCTTTGAGAGCAGATACCTACAGCTAATGTTTGAAAGAATCAGATCAGGCTCAGTATCTTCTTACGCCTTAAAAAAAAAAAAAAAAAAAAAAAAAAAGGCATAATACAGTATTCACCTTATTATTTCTTCAGGAGACAAGGAGAGAGGAAGGTTCAAATGAAGCAACAATGAAGAAAATTCTCACTGTTTACCCTAAAAAATATATTCCAGAAAAAAAAAAAAAATCAAGATTATTTTGGTCAGAAGAATTCTTCTAAGTGTGTTTCTTGTTTCAGTGAATATTGATACACTTCCTAAAAGTACTGTCAAATCTAAATTCCAAATGAATTTTTGAAGTGGGATTCAGAAACCTGATTACACCCCTCTTGGATCCATGCCTCGGTACTAAATTACAGAAGGGATATAGATGATTCCTAGGGAAGGGAAGGATGCTTGCTGTCTTTCTGATGAAATATACTTTGCACATTTCAGGAAAAGGGGATAGTAGTTACATGCGCCTTAGATGTTCTTCCAGCCTTTAAGCTAGAGAATGTAGCACTCAGAATCTAGAACTCAGAAAGACGCTGAGAAATCACTCTAGTTTTAGCAACTGCTTTTAAGCACTGTTAAATTAAAGATGGACAGGTCAACATTACACCTTAAAACAAAACAAAATTTTAATTGTGCAAGACTGTATTCAGACATTCACTGAGAACACTTTTCACTCTAGACCTTATTGGAGACTTAGAATAAATTAATTTCTAGATGCTGTTTGGCTTTAGGTAGCACCTATGCAGTTTCTCAGTCTATGGCAAGCAAGGAGGCAGAACTCTTCTGCAAACAGAAGTCTTCATTATATACAAGGAACACCTAGAAGCAGAAGGAGAGAGCTAATGCATATTATAGGTTTACATATCTCATATACACAGATTATCCTATATTATCCTATATTATTAACTAATTTATTAGATATAGGTTCACAGATGATACCCTCAAGGACAGCTTCTGACTCATGTTTCCAGTGCTTCAAATATATAAATTAAATATATTACCATATATTCATACTTGTGCATATCTAGTTCAAGAGGGTTTGTTAAAAATATTTTGTAAAGGTGATAGAAGACCATTTCCCAAATTAATAGATAGAACACAATACTTCAGCTAGCAGGGTCTTAAATGATCACCTAATCCAATTTCTCAGTCAGTTCAGTGATGGAATTATGTACATGGTCCACAGGCCTCCTTTGAAGGCACTGACAGGCACAAGACATCAACAACCTCTCTGAAAGGCTGTGCAGATATTTGATCACCCTTGGGGAAAATAAATGTTTTCTAATGCCCAGCCTGAACTTCCTCTGATGCAGCTTTGAACCATTTCCTTTCCATGTTGCTGGATGTCAGTAACAGACCAGCACTCCCTCTCCAGATCCCCCCTAATGAAGCTGTACAGGACAATGAGGTCACCCCTGAGCCTCCTTCTCTCCAAACCAGACAAACCCAGAGCCCTCAGCTGATCCTCACAGGATGTGACTTCCAGCCCTTCCACCAGCTCTGCTGTCCTCCTCTGGACCATTCAAGGACCTTCCCACCCTTCTCAACCTGTGGGGCCCAGCACTGCCCACAGGACTCAGGGTGAGGCAGCACTGCGGCTGAACCCAGCAGGATGATCCCAACCACAGCTGGTGCTGCTGTGTCTGGTGCAGCCTGGGATGGGGTTTGCCCTCCTGGCTGCCCGGGCACACGCTGCTGACTCACCCTGCGCTGCTGCCGACCGGCACCCCCAGATCCCTTTCTGCAGGGCTGCTCTACACACACCGCTCTCCCAGCTTACACTTGTGCCCAGCTTTACTGCATCCCAGGGACAGAACCTGTATTTATGCTTGTTGCATTTCATGCCACTGATAGTTACCCAGTACTCCAATGCATCCAGATCCCTCTGCAAGGTTCTTGTTCCCAAAGAGAGTCAACAAATCCACAAGGGATGCTACATGACAATTTCATGTACTTTAAAACAGAGAACCTGCGGTCTCTGTGCAGAAGGTGATTTTCCTACCTTTTTTGACTTGTCCCATTTAATTATTTTATACACTCTTCTCTGAAAGCCAAATATAAAATGTAAGCTGCTAATACAGCTCAGTACTTAATATATCTTCAGAAAACATTACAATATCCAAGACTCTGTTTCATGTTTTTGTTTATGCTGTGCCTACTTCACTGGTGACAGAGTGGAATAGCCAAATCTTAATGGAGAAGCCACTGCCTAAGCATTCTTGCACCACTGAAGGACTCACACAAACACTACCAGAGACTTTAACTTCTTGGATCACAAACCATCTTAACGATGAAAATATCGATGTGCTGTCAGTATTCTGGTTACACTAAAGAAAAAACACAGTACTGTACCAGCTAGCAGGAAAATTACTAAGAAAACTCTCTTCCAGCTGAAAACACATCTAGGTGTATGTTCACAGCTTGGGGCTCAAGATTTCAGTGAATCCATCTACTCATGTTAAGTTTTCAAAGCTAAGAAAACAACACAATAAATCACAGTATTATAACTTAATATTACTCATTCTACTTAAAACATATTTCAGTTAAACAACCAATTTTGCAACATATACAACTCTTTTACATGTAGGAACTTGCTACAAAGACAATTATTTCAGAAAACTGAGGAAGAACAAAGAATATTCAAGCAGTCTCAGAGAGGATGTAGTCTCCTTTTTATCACCACTATGCATGGTCCAGTGATTTCTAGCATCCAAAAAATATTTATTTCAGATCTCTGAGACCTTATACACCATTTATTACATATGGCACATTCACAAACCTCACAAACTGGATGTAAATCTCATTTTAAACATCTTGTTGCTGTTTCTCACTTTCTCCCACAAACACTGAAGAAAACTGCCAATGCAGACAACAGAATTACTATCAGTTGAGATATTTAAAGTTAGTCTGTAGACATTAAAATACTGATTTGGTGTGGTTTAGGGATAATGAGCTAAAGGCTTCCATGTTGCAAAAAAGATAGGCCAATTACAGTTCCCTTCTTTTTGTACTGATTCTACAATTTAATAGGCACATGAAACTTCCATTAACAATAATGGGACTTCTGTGCATGCACTGCAGAGAAAATAAAGCCCTCGAGTTTTTTTCCTATAACAGCATGAAATTAATGGAGAATGATAATAATCTCAAATAAGTAATGCAAATAGCAGTTTATTGAATGAGAAAAAATCTGGGAGAGTGGTCCTGGTGCACAGGGAGTAAAATTAAAGAGTCAAAAATACACACTGCTAAACAAGACAACAAAGAAAGTCAAAAATGACATTTCAGGTATGTTGATCCAGACTACTCAGAAACTAAATCTCTACAAAATACATAAAGCAGAGACATTAAAAATATTTTAAGACCAAATGAAATAAAAATAGAAATAAAATACTTGTCAATGGGCTAAACTCAAGTAATTTATAAAACACCTGAGGACACACTGACAGAGTTAGTACATGTGCAGAGTGCAGATATTAATAAATTCCAGAAGTATTTGTAGTATTATTTATAATGTTATTTTAGTTGCAATAGCCATGGTGCTGAGATTTCACCTGACTGAGGTAGTCATGAACTTCCATCTAACAGATCTTAATCTAGGCCTTTCAGCTAGATCAAAGCACATCCGGCTCGATTCTTAGTTGTACTCTAGTTTGTATTCATGTTCCATTTTTGCAAATAATTCTTTGTGCTTATGGTGCAGTAAAAAACTGACTTGAGAAGAAATTATTTCCTGTGTTTGACTTTGGATACAGAAGGGTTACTAGACCTAGTAAGTATAACGCAAAGGTTTACTTGCCAGTAAGTCTCATAGGACATGGATGAATCTAGCATAAAACACTAAGTATGGATTCTAAGGGTCAGGATGAACAAGTTAACTCAGTTCTTGTTAAGAGTAGTAAATCAGAAACAAAATAATAAACTTGTAGAAATAATTTTTGCAGTGCCTATTTTATCATGGTAACCCAGCATTCAGGATTCTTGAGAGCTTCTCTGACCATGCCATTGAGAAACCATAAAATAAAAATATAATTTAACTGCATTTTATTTTCATTTTGTCAAATGAAAAAGTAGTTTACTGCTATTCTGTACATAAAATGTATAATGTACTTCATTCACATTTGCTAATTTTTTTCTTAAATTATATTTATCAAGAAAAATATTATAACTTAAATTCTAGTTCTTGGACCCCCAAATAAAATCTATACATTGTGTTTATATCTTTGTTAATTATTTCTGTAGTGATTTTCTGTTTGATGTATTTTCTCACACTTTTTTAATTTCAAAAGACTTACAGCTAACATATCAGCAATAAATAATTTGTCCTTTATATAGCTCTGTAGGGGTCTTTTTTTTTTTTTCCTCATAACTTTTGTTTGTTTTGATCCTTTTCAACAGAACAGATTAGCATTTAATATAAGTAAAAATAAAATGGTTGGGATTTTGGGCAAGTTTAGTGGTTTGGTTTTCCGTTATTTTGCTGTTGGTTCCCCATGTAACATACACATGCATAAACACATAGGATCATAGATTTTGTATGTTTGTGTTCTTTATTATTGCTTGGAATTTGATGGTTATGTTTAATTATTAACTCCTTTGAGACACTTAAAACATACATGAGAATGCATGAAAAGCATAGTGAACTAAATGCAAATATTTGTAAAACGATAATCCAATATTGTTTTCATACACATCTAAGTTTTAAATACATTTAGCTGGACAGAGAAAGGAAATTAAAACAAACAAACAAACAAACAAACAAACAAAAAACAAACAAAAAAAACCCCACCACAGACACAAAACAAAATTCCCCCTTGACACTATCTCTTATTGTCAATAAACATGATAGTTGTTATAAAGAGTGTCAGAGAAAATCTGAGCCTCCTTATACAAGAACATAAGTTTAAGGGAAAAATAATTTGAAGCATCTTTCTGTCAGGGGTACAATGTTGTCCAGACACTGCATGAAAAAACATGTCAGTATAGTTGAAAACTAAGGCTGTGGAGAGTTAAGTACTCTTAAGTACTCACGTTAAGTACTGCTTAAATGAAATTTGCCGATGATCTTCTGCACCAAGAGACAGGTTGGGCAAACACAGTAAACCAGCTTTTTCACATCAAGGGTTCGAATTGCAGTATGCCATGACTCACCTGAATGATGCATTTCTCTCTCACTATTGCCCAGAAAATCTATAATCTCCATTCATATATTTGTCTGCAGAAAACACAACACACATTCCTGCCACAGTCTAAAGCACTACTCTAAAGCACATCCCATCCCACACATTTCCTTAAGCTCTTAATAATCATATAAACCATAATATCATTGAAAATTTATGAACACACTTACATGCTCTCCAGCCACAGTTTCAAATTTCATAGCAATTTTAATCTGACAATGTGAACTTTCAACCACAGAGTTGTAATCCACCTAGGTCTAATTCTCGGTCTCAGAACTTAATGTTTTCTGAGAAAAATATTTGGGGGGGGAGGGGGGAATTAACAAAGCTGTCTTCACACTGCTGTTGAATTTTAATAAGTGCACTTTTTCATGAAAAATAAAAACACCACCACCAATGCCAAACACAAAAACAACGGCAACAACAACAACAGAAATTAAATGCAGGTTGGAGGGGACAACAACTGGAGGCAACTGGAAAAAATATAATCAACAGCATTTTTCCATGTCATTTAAAAATGTAAATCTTTCCATACCATTACATAATTTCTCTAAAAGTGTCTGTAACTGAACTTTCCAATGAAGACTTCAGCCTGCCTACTCTACTCTATTTGTAGAAAAGGTTCTCAGGGGAGTCACATTATCTTACGTCTTCCCGAAACTTCAGATAGAGCAATCTGCTTTGCCCCAGTACTAGCTAGTTCCATTAAAGAATGGGAATCCTAATGACGTTCTCCTCTTTGCGTCCAAAAATGAGATTAGTCAGCCCTCAGCATCTTGAATTTTATTGAATGGATTGCCTGTTACAGATGACTTTACACAACCAGTGTCTTTTTTTACCTTGATGAATGCACTCAGGAGAATTACTCTGTCTCTAAATACAATGGTGTTACAATAACAGAACATATAAGGCAATGAAAGAATTTACTTTGAAAATCTGCAACAGTACTGACTGCCATGCCTTCTCCCACCTGTAAGGAGCACCCTTCTTCTCAGAAGCGTGAACCCCTTACCCCACCCCTAGCAAATGACCTGAGGTGATTCTTGGCCAGACTCTACCTCCTCATAGCTGCTGTAAAAATTGGCTTTATCCTGGATGGAGCGAGGACAGTTCCCTTTATTTATTTTTTGTTTGTATTATGAAGTTTATTACATAACATTATTTTCTTACTGTACTTTATTTAAAACATCTGAAGAGATAAAACAGTCTAACTCTTAAAAATTTCTGTTGCATTTCAGTTCCATTCTGAAATGGGTTTTAGTTTGACATCAGGCCTAGGATTTAAGACTAAAATATACCTAGTTTTATTTAGAACTTTTTGAGATTATTTTTTTTAATATCTCTTCAATAGAGACCTACTTTGTGGAAAGGGAAAACCTAGACAAAGCAGATTATGTGAGAAAGGTATATTGCAATTAACAAAATCCCAAAGACTTCTCACAATCAAAAAAAAGTTCAAAACCAAATGGAACACAGGAAACTATAGAGAATCAACAAATGAGTCAACTATGAATTACAGGTACAACTAAACCTTGTATGCAGTACCTAAAGATGATAATTCAGAAAACAGATTTGTAATTGTCTTTGATTAACTTAAGGGTTTTTTGTTCTGTAGACTTTGACAGTAGTTTGTTCGTGAAATTCCATTAGCAAATAATTGCTTTGAATTAACATATGTTTATATAATATTTACTCTTTTATTTAGCAATGGAAATCTAAAATAAATTCAAGAATTTTACCAAGAACTAAAGAACAGTTTATTCAGCTAGTGTAAATCAGAGTTGTATGAGAATTATTTTAAAATATGGTGAATTCCACTATTTTTAAAAATTAAATATTTCTGTAATAATTTATTTTTTATGTTTTTGAAGTCAAAAAGTATTTATCTAGAAAATTAATGTCCCCACTGCAGAAAAATAAATATATTTTAAAAGGTTGTTCTTAGAGCCAGGAAAAGAAAACTGTGGATTTACTGGCTTGTGTGCTGAGTAGAGGTAAATGTCACAGTTCCTTGTTCCCTTTTTTCCTGCCATAATTCCTAAGGAAAGGGAAGAAGCTAAATCTTAGGTATATATCTGTCACAAAATTAATATTTTCCTAAAAGTGTGAGGTATCCTATAGGGTAAGAAGAGAGCAGACTATCTGGTATTTATGTATCTGACCATATCTAAACACCCATATTTTATATTGAACAACAACACACAGGACTGGAGCACCACAGAAGTATTTAAAAGCTCCTCAATTTGTATTTGCCAAAAGATCCTTGAAGCAAGGGAAAAAGTGAAACAAGAGAAAAACATGAAAAAACTTGTGAAAAAAATGTTCAAAAAACTGTGGAAATTATAATACCTCAATTTGAAGCATTCTAAGAAGATAACATTTGGTGTTTCTCTAAGAGCACAGAAATGTATTGCGTTCATGACCAAGAGAATAAAGAGGTTGAAGCACTTTTTGTACAACTCTTCTAATATACTAGTGGCAGGTTAAAAGAATGTTAATTTCTCAATAGGAAAAGAGCATTTAATGAAAATTGCTAAATGAAGTTGGGAAGACTTTTCATGTCATTTTCAAATATCACAAACTAAGAAAGCAGAAAGTCTGATAGTCAATTTTAAAGGAAGAATTATCTATTTCAGCTATTTTCCTTAAGAAAAAATTCCTCCTTACTGGGAGGAGATGGAATGTGTGTTTCTTAAAATAAGATCTGGTCAAGGACTTTGGCTGAAATTTTTTTCCAACAGTTTAACTTTTGAAATTGCTTTAATTGTCACACTATTCTCTAATTGACATTTATCAACATGGCATTCATTATATTAAACCTGCTATTTCTTCTGTAGAAAGGCATAAGCCTTTCTTAACTTTGGTTCAAATGCTCTTTTTCTAAATATTTTCTTTACATTATTTTTGGTTTCTTTTTCAAAAATTCTTTTCTCAAATGAAGTAATAGAAACTTTCCAAAAAACCTCCATGAGATCATATCATAAAAAACCCCTTTGTTTAAATCTATTAAAATCTAGAAAAAATTAAACACACTGTATTTGTCTTTCTATTAACATACTCTAAATGTCACCATGGTGAAATGAAGAATACACTGAAACAAAAAATAAAGCAAAACCCTATGAATTTTATCTGTTTCATTCATGCCTTCTTACATTGATTTTGCTGGGTTTGGCATTTTTCGACATTTTTTTGTGATGCTATGCAGCAGGTAATTAAATCAGATTTTCTTGAATGGCAAAAGGAAAAAAAGAAGGCTATTTCAGTATGTGTAGAACCATAATTTGGTGTCCATAGTATAAAATTCCTATTTCTAGCTTCACAGTATCAGTAAAAGGAAGCTAAATCCCAGGATTATGTATGTGCCTGACTTACCATTGTTGATGCCAATACTTTCATGACTTCACTGCCATAATCATCAGCTACTGAAACTTTACGCAAGTGCTTTACATCATTTCCACTTATCTCACTTGAAATATGAGACATCAGGTAAATTTAATGTAGCTTTAAATAGCTTTCTTGGTGTTGTTATGATTCAGTTGAATGAACAGTCAATCTCAATTACACTTTTAATGTAGTGAGTCACAGACACATTCATAGGATGTGAACCCTTATATAAATACATCCTCAAGAGACAGTGGTATGAACTGGTATAATCATCTCAGTAGAAATATATATCTACTGCAGTGAAAATAAAAGTGATTTTCTTTAACTGTTTTTGAAAGTGCTTTATGCTTATGTTGATTTTGAAAAATCTAGTGCTAAATTGCCAGCCAAACATTTCAACAGATATTCAAATACAGTAATGTCTAAATGCTTATTGTGTTCATTAGAAATTGAAAGAAAGGCCATTTACAAGAAAACAACTGTCTGCTACTGTTTATTATTTCCCTTTATCTTTTTTTTTTTTTTCCTGTTGCAATATGTCCTTCTGTGCCTCCATTTACCAGGACATTGAACATGTGATATAACATAGCTTGCTTGCCATTGTGCCTGCTGTCAGCTGTCATATTGCGCACAGCTGGCTTATATTGAGTAATATTTCTCTTTACTTCCTCTCCTTATCAGGAGCTTCCTTTATTGGGCTTTTGCTCCTCACACCATGACCTTATAACTAGTTTTTCAAAAAACATTTGGCATGCACAAAGCGAGTTACTTGCACTTCTTCATACTCACAGAAATCAGATGAACTGCAGCATATGCTGCTTTAAAGAGAGAGTTTGAGAAAAAAAAAAAAGCCAGACAGTTGCAGAAAATGCCAACTACAAACACTTCAACACTTGATCTGAGAACAAATTCCAGTATGAATTTGCCATCAAGGATGTATAAAATTTATGTATTGCTTTGCCTTTTTCCATCATTGGGACTATTTTAAGGCTGCGGCTGCAGCTATACAGCTGTGCAGCTCCACCTTCAAATCATAGATTTATCCAGCCTGCATTCACAGTGAGAGTTTGTCTGCGCCTTTACGTGGGTTAAAGCAAAAGCAAACTACTAACCACACCCAACAAGGAAAATAAGCTCCAACCATTTCAAAGCTAACTGTAATATTCATCATTTGAAGGGCATTTTTTGTCCTGTTTATCAAATGTATATATAAGCTATAGAAAATACTAATATATGTTTGATATTCCATATCTATGCCACATAAATGAAATAGTTTCAGGAGATCTACATAAAATTAAATCTTCTATACCCTAGACTTCATCAATGATTAAAATAACTAGGTCTACAAAGTAAGAAAAGACAATAATAAAGAAATATTTTCTGCCTTCAACATTGTGTCTTCATACAGTTACACGCAAGGTACAGCAAATAGCAATTTTCATGTCAATAAAACAAGTAAGTGCCATTACATTAGATATTGTCATTTAATTATTTAACAGTTCATACAAGTATTTCATCATATGTATGTCAGTATGTACATATCTATATATGTGTGCATGTGTGTGTGTATCTATGTACCTATACAAAAAGACACCCACAAGAAAGTGCCTCTGGTCCTACTCACTCTTCCCTCCTTGTACTTCTCTTCCCATGAAAAAATGTCATGGTATTTTGTATTCTACCACATATCACAATAAAAATGGCTTTAGATGCAGAAATACAAGTGTGATTTTCTTGCTTTGTTGCTGAAACAATGTTTAATTTTCTGGATATCACTCATCTTTACATGTTTCTCAACATGAGTGGGAAGGTATCCCATTCTTTCCATTTCCACTGGCATCAGTCAGTATTCCCCCAAAAAGCTGCTGCACATAAAGAAGTGCAGAGAAGACAGCCAGTGAGACTGTTTAGTTATGCAGAATATAAAAGATCAGATTTTCTTTTTCTACACACTTCTCAGGAACTATAGTCAACCAAACCACATTTACAATTCTTTTCAGCTCTTTGCATTCATTTACTTTGTGTACATCATTCTGGCTTGTATTCAGAGAATGTGTGCTGAATTCTAAACACATTGCTCAATATTCCACCAGGAATGCTATGTACAATGATGGTTTTTGAATGCACACATTAGACCTACTTCTATTTTATATTCATTTTTTATATAGATGGGGTTTTTGGTTTTGTTTTTGTTTTGTTTTGTTTTGTTTGTTGTTGTTGCTTTGTTTTGTTTTTGTTTTTTAATCCTCACCTTCCCCCTTCCCAGAAAAGTCCAATTTTTGTAGACTGCTAACCCTACTTTTCACTGAGTACTGCACTGGCTGAAAACAGTGGGTGTCAACCTGGACTTTTTCCTTCATAATACAATTTGTTTTACTGCCAGTAAGGTTTAGAGCAAGGGATACAAATTATCTGATATAAAATTACTTGCTGAAGATAGTTGTCATGCAAATATTAAACCATCTACCCTATTTGCATATTTGCAGATAACCTGCTAGAGCTGTATAAATTGGTTTTAAATAGTTCAATATATAAGGAAAGCAGCAAAGCATACCATGACAAAACAAGAATCCTGAGGGTTTCTCCATCATTACATTTCAATTTTGGTTGGAAGATGAGCAAATGAAACCTAAATTAAGCTCTTCTACAAACTTGTAATTTGGTAGAACTTTTACAAATCTTCATTACATTTTAATGATCTGTCACATTTCCAAGCAGTATATAGTAATAACTTACGTCTAGATGCAATAACTCAGGAAAATATTTTATGAATGAATTAAAAATAAATTTACAGTCTTTCAGACTAAATAGCAACCAGGGCTTTTTTTCATATTCCAGATATAGTATGTTATCACATTTCATTTTATACAGTTTGCTTGGTTCAATTTCCCCTTGAATGCTTCCAGAAAAATTACAGCCTTGGATGTGTATTGCACATGCGGTACTCCTAATTTTCAGATGGAAATGAAAGCAGCAGAGATACCTTTCTGTCAATAGAAGTCATTTTTCCAGTGTCTAATATAAGTAAATATGACTAATATTGCATCTTGAAACTGTCAAATAGTGATTGTACTTTTTTAAATATCTGTAAGTGCTGAGTGAATTAGTTATTTACATTAAACACAAAATATTGATTTGATATTGATTTACTGATTGCAAAATATTGACTGATTGCAAAATATATGTTTGAAATATAGATGTAATTAGATAATATTATCTATAATTCAAATATTGTATGTTTTTATAATATACTACATAATTAGAATATAACAGGAAATTGATCTCAGAAAATATTGATAGTATTATTCACCAGAAATATTCTTTTGTTTTTCATTTTCTCAGTATAACCACTTGGATGTAGACAACCTGGAGAAGACCCATGCCCAGTCCATTTCCTCCACTAAGTAGGCAATTGAATACCATATGTGCTGAGCCTTCTAAAAACTTACAAGGTAGAAGGGAATGACTTGCATGTTATTTTCTGATTTCAGTTTCAACCACAGAAACATCTCCCCAGCTGAGTCAGTCATTCATTACATTTTGGCAGCACCGATAAGCACTCAGCTTGCTTTGTAATGAGATGAGTTCATTTAATAAAGGAAGGAAATAAACTCTCCCTAGATCAGAACCTATTTCCTTTTACAACCAGATGTTGGGACACTAGAAAAATTGTATTTTATCTCAAGGGAGTGCTGCATGCCTAGAGAAGTTGTCTTATTTCTAGAGTCATCGCCAGTTTGTTCTCTTTGGTCCTTGTTGCCAGCCAAATGTAATTTTCACCATGCCAGACACCACACAAACTGAATGTCGTACATCCAGCAGCAATCTATCAGTGCAGCCCCATTCCAGGCATAGCTGCAATGCTCAGGTAATGGCTGGTGTAAGTTCTAAAAAGAGTAGCTTCATCCAAGAGGAACTTAACAACAGCTCCATCTGGTACCTCTTCTCACTGCTAATTAGCTGGCAGGGCATTGGCAGCTGGCTAGAATGGCTGCTGCATTCAAAAAGTTTGCTTAGCATGAACTATAAATTTGGCTGCCTACAATTTCACACCCTAAGAGATGCTCCTGGGATGATTACTGCCCTTGGCAGTTACCTGCCTCCCTAGTCACAGAATGACTTACTTTGTTATTAAAGAGATTGAAGTTTATTGAGTGTTAGGCAACCTGCTATACGGTGGAATAAAGTTTTCTTGAAGAATGGGTTTAATGCCAGATCTGGACCTGAATTTAATTTGAACAGACCATCTACAGTTTCCCTGGCAAAAGAGAAGTATGCAGAACTTGCAGAAGGAAGATGTTCTCTGAAAGGCCCCTTTCCAGACTGTATAAGCCAGCAGAAGAAGAGGGGTAGTCCTGAAGTAAAAACACAGTAAGTGTTCATTATGAGAATAGTTCATTATGACACACAATATTTTAGTGAAACAGTATAATACACAGTGTTTACAGTGGCAAATATATCCCTGTAGGTACAATTAGACCCTCAGAACATACTCAACCCAGCTGAGGACCATTCTGTCAATACAGAGTTGTACTTTACAAAGCATGGTATAAGGAATGACTGATAATGCCTGGTGATTTTTAATAGAAATTTGAAATTGAGTACTGATCAACAAAACAAAATCTCAAAGAAAAACAAGCAAAATCAAGTAAGGAACAAGGTGAATCCTAGTATCAAAAAGCACAAGGACACAGGGTAGAATAACTTACCTCGACCTTCTTTCTGGGATGAAAGCCTTCATTCTGGGATTTTTATCATCTGTTACTCCCAACAACTTATGTAACACAGGCCCTCAGTTATTTTATTAAATTCTTAATTTTTCACAGCAAAAGTTGACATCTGACTTTGTATGTCAAGCATCCACCATATTCTCACACACTCAAACATAATTGATAAGGAACTGTAAAAGAAAGAAGGAAAATAATTATCTATGTTAATGAGATTGCTCTGTTACCAACAGGATATATCATTTCAGACTACTTATTTTGAAAAGTTATGTTTATTAAAAATTTCTCAATCTCAAAGCAACTAAAGCTAAGCTCTTGTGAGTGAAAAAAAAATTTTTATTCCATTTAAAAGACACATACACACAAATATGAATATGGAGCTGTTGTTAATAAACTAAATAATTCATTTTCTGAATTAACACCACCAAAATCTAAGAGAAGAAAAATGGACAGGGAATATTTAAGAAGGGAAATCAGTCATCCCACATTTCAGTTCCCAGAACAATTCCGGAATTAATGTTTACAAGCGAAATGTATGCAAATAGAAAATTACCGAGGTTACAAAAAGCATGGCAAATTAATAGTGAATTAAACAGGACAAAAAAGAATCATGCCAAACAGCTTTCTTCATGACAGATCTAATGCATTGGTCAGGGGGAAACACTACTTTTTAATATGACTAAATTGAGTAGAAAGTGTCGTTAAAAAAAATAAGTAATACTGACTTGAAATGCATTGTAAGTACATTGGAAAGTCTGTCATTAGAAAAAATTTGGAAACTTTAGATCTGGTAAAAAATCAGTCAGATGAAACTGAATAAAGAAAAATGCAAGAACCTGTATTTGGAAAGGTGATAACAAATGCAAGAATGGGAAACAAGCAAGTGCAGACTGGGCTGAAATCGTCCAAAAAGGAACTACATGCCAAGTAGATAAAATAGACTGTGAGGCAAAAGTGCAATGCTGGTCCTTATCATCATGTCAGGCAGCTATCATTGTGGAATATGGCAACAACAATGTTATAAATGATGACAGCTACTCTGGTCTACTTGTTCTAGGGAGCTATTGTTTGGAGTACACCTTCAGTTTTGAGTGTAGCAGTTAATTACTTCAGCAAATGCATAAGAGAAAAAGTATGTTGCATCCTGAGGAAACACTGCATCTATATATTCTGCTTTAATACAAAGAACACTGAGGTTTTTGTAATGAAAGTGTGAACATTTTTGTATTGTGGGGCCACAGGCGAAAAATTACAGCAATTATAGCAAAAGAGGTAAAGGCTGCTCCATAATGTTATAAAATCTTTACTGCATGTATTTAAATTACAAAATAACTAACAGTAGCAGGGATGATCTGGGTATACTTAGTACTACTTGAGACCAGAAAGACACATAACATGATCCCTCAAGGTCCCTTTCAACTCTCCACTTCTTTTATCCCAAATACACATAACATACTTGCTTAATTGCAATGATTTCCATTACTAGACATGATCTAAAAAGAGTTCCATAGCTCCTCAGAGACTTCCGAACTGATAAAATTTTCAAAGACACAAAGAGACAAAATTCATGTTGCAGGGGTTGGATTCGGGGGGG